>CP139502.1:42602176-42940507 GCA_021014915.2 Artemisia tridentata subsp. tridentata
CATACACTCAATGCAGTGGAGTTTCAACACCCGGGCCTGATGGAGAAATGTATTATGGACAACTGGAGGAAATTCTGGAGCTCACTTATTTGGGCGACCAAAAGGTTGTGTTGTTCCAGGTTTTATGGTTCGACACCCGTAACCCTAATAACCCTACGGCACGCTCTAGGCGTTCTTACATTGAACGTGGCATACGTCATATTTTAACTGATAAGGATGCTTATAGAAATTAACAATACATTCTTGAGAAACAAGCAACACAAGTCTTCTACCTTGAAGACCCTGCTAGACGACCACCTCATTGGAAGGTCGTCGAAGGTGTTCATCATCGGAAGATCTGGGATCAGGATGTGGTAGATTCTGATCAAGATGTTATACATGGCAGCAGTTCATCAGATGTTGCATTGTCTGCTAGTTTGCCTGGTTTGGAGTCTGCGAATTTGAGTGTAAATCATGAATCAACAGAAGTGGACGCCCCACCAGATGATGCTGAAGAAAATGCTGATTTTGTTAATAATGAAGATGATGTCGTTGCTCATGTCCTTGATGATGATGATGTTGACGTGTCTGATGATGATGAAGTGAACCCTACGACTGTTGTTGAAGAAGTTTTATCTAGCGATGATTCGGATGATGACAATTGTTCTTAATTTGTAATTTGAATGAAATTGTTACTATATGTTTAAACATGTAACTTTTATTTGAATGAAATTGCATGTTATGTTATGTTTAAATGTGTATATTTATATGAATGTGTGTATTAGTATTAATTGGTCCACGAAATTGTGTGTTCTTGTACTTGTAATTTTACAGATAGTGTGTGTAGCTCCCCAATCACACAGCGGGGATGCCGGTGGTGATCCACCACGCCGGCCCTATTTTACTACACCGGGCTACTGTTCAGGTAAGAAATTGTGATTTTTATTTTAATTTTTTTATTGATAAAAATAAAATTTTTTACTTGTATTTTCACGTCTCAATAACTTATATTTGTAGGTTCGATTGCGAGTGGGACCTAAAATCGGGCCTTAAGGAGGGCGTTTAAACAGAACGATAATCGGCCTTTGTCGATCGGCTTTGACACTGATGATCCAGGCACCTTATCACATGTGGGCACGTATGCACCGCAATTCAGTAGTCTTTTGGGGGAACTAGTTAGTCCACTTCCCTTTGACTGCCAGTGGGAGCAGATTCCGACGCCTTTTAAGGCTCACATACTTCCCGCACTCGAGGTATTAATTGTTTATTTTATATGTATTCTTATCGTTATCGACTGTTTAGATATGCGTGTTATATTTAAATTGCTTGTTTATTTAAATGCGTATATTTATTTGCAGACTTATTTCCTCATCGCGCCTTGGTTAAACAACCAGAGCCAAGTTATAGTTGGGCAGTGTGTGTATACGGTGGGGGAACGGGTAACTCTTGGGATTCAACTTCAGCTGCGGTTACAATACCGCAAACCTAAATACAGGATGAAAAAAAACGTACTTTGACACACAACCGAAACCCGAGACGGCAAAACAAAATCCGCCGCCGTCGAGAGTGTAGGGTAACAGAAGCCCAGCGGAGAGGGAGTCGTTGGTCGACTGGTGGTCGGTTCCGGAACGAATGGAGAGATCTGCAAAAAATGCAGAAAACCGGGGAAAAAACAAGATTTTAACCCACCAAGGGAGGAAGTCGTTCGTACAAGGACGAAACGATTATGTAAGACTCATTATAATTTTTTGATTTTTAAAGGTCTATATAATGTTTATATATAGCTCGTTATTAATTTATTTTATGTTGTATGTATAGCGGGTTAGGAATGCAGGGAAGAATGAAGAACTCAAAGAGACGTGGAGGAGGTGCCACTCAACAAAAGGGGGCGTCTTTAAAACTAAAGATAACGAGACGTCTTATGTAAGTAAGTTATCTCTTAACATGCGTCACTAAGATCAAGTTACTTGTTTTTTTTTTAACTTACCTGTTTTTAACATACTTGTTTTTGTTTTTTCATTTTTTTTCTTTTTTTTTTCTTTTTTCTTTTTTTTTTTTTGACTTACACAGTTGGCGATGAAGGATCTCTGGGATCGAGTTAAAGCCGGTACGGCCCCGTTGATGACCGAGAAGCAAGTACTGGATAAGATAGTTCATAGTGACAGCCGGCAAAATTTTTCGGGCGTTGGCAGGCTAATGCCGGGCGGTGGCAAAGCTTCATCCAGGTCCGCACATCAGCCGTTTGCACAAGCCTATGTTACTCAGGACGATATTGCGGCGGCGTTCAGGCAAAAGGAACAAGAGAATGAGTTGTTGAGGAGGCAAAATCAAGTGGTCCAACTTCAGAATCAACAGCTTCACGCTCGACAAACCAGCTTCGAATCTATCTTTGGGCAGTTTGTCAGCCACTACAACAACAGCCAAGCAGGTAATCTTTTTCCCGTTAACTTTCCCACATTTCCCTCATTTCCCGACCTTAATCCCGGCCCTAATCCCTTTCCCATCCCTAATAATAATTCTTCCTTGGACAATTGTTATCGTCCCATCTTTCCCGACTCTACTACATGCCCGGGTTCTAGATCTAACCCGGGTTCTAGTCCTAATTATGCAATGACGCCACCCGACCTTAACCAATACATAAGACAAACTAATCCTCATTTGAGCCACATTCCCGAGAATTTTAATGCTAGTGGTGGTGACGAGGCGATGGAGGGGGTGAGGAGGAGGAGGAGGAGGAGGAGGGGGAGGAGGCGGGTTCTTACGAGGAGTCGGACTAGGAGTAGGCGTAGTTTAATTTGTATCGTAATTGTTATTAGTTATGTAATACAAGAATCTATTGCCGAATTGTTGATCGCCTTAGAAACAGGTTTTGTTGGTAAAACATTAGGATTGTAAACTACAACCTCTACATGATTTTGGTTTTTTTTTTGTATAAGTTCGTATTTGTTAGATTAATTTGTATCATATTTGTTAGTTTAATATGTATCGTATTTGTCGAATGAAATCGTGGATGAGTAATTTGGTATTGTATCATATTGCCGAATTGGTATTACGGATATTGGTTGATTTACAGGTTGTGTAATGGTAGGTTTTTTCCGGAAAAAACCTGAAAATGCAGGCTACTGCTGCATTTTTTTTATGCATAGTTGACAGAATGGGACGACAATGTCGTCCCAAAATTTCAAATAATGTATCGTCCCATTTTGCTTTGGCAGCCACATCAGCAGTCCAACCAGGGTCCGAGTTTACTTAATTCAATCAATTTGGTTTGACATTATCGTACCAATTTGTAAAAACATTTTAAATATTTTAAATATTTGGTACGATAATGTCTAACCATTTTGCATTTCTGAAAATATTTTACGTATAATTTGTAAAAACATTTTAAATATTTTTAATATTTGGTACGACAATGTCGTACCATTTTGAATTTCTGAAAACATTTTATGTATTTAAATAAATGATTTACGGAAAATAAATAAAAAAAAGGTAAAAAGATTTGGTACGATAATATCGTACCAAATTTGCAAATAATGTGTCGACCCAAACTGTAATTTAAAGGTTTGACTGGTATGTGGGTCCCCGTGTAGTGTCGTCACATTCCTTTGAAAATATGTCGAGACAAATCGTTTTGGGACAAAAAAAAATGGTACGACCAGAAAGGGTCGAGATTGTCGACCCAAATTTTTGTCTCGACCCCACTTCAATATTTGGGTCGAGATTTTCGACCCAAAGCGTCCCATTTTTTGTTGTGTGCATAACTTGAAAAATTTAAACCAAAGGTGAGACTGTTAATGCTAACTTTTAAACCAAAGGTGAGAGAGACTTGTTCGTGGAAATTTGTTACACATCACGCATATAAACTTTAATGCTTGGATGCCTAACTTCTAATTACATACAGAGATGTAGGATAAAAATGGAGTTACAAGAAACATATAGCAAGCCCAACACATCAAAACCTAAACTAACAATATCTCTTTTCCAATATAATTAACCAAGAAACACGGGAAGCCTAATCTCGTTTTTGGACAACTACGTTTTTCCTTCTTTGAATAAGCAATGTTCCGACGTGGTTATTTAAACTACTCTTTCGGTCATTTAAAGCTATTGCAACCACTTGTTTGCTTCGACACTGGAACACATAAAATAGTTTAGATGCTGACATACAATTTTACCACACACCTGGATTTGTTACAGAGTAAAAAACGTGTTTCGTGTTCATGGATCGCTTGAATATAGTATTCGAGTTTGTTTAAGTTTTATGTTCAACTATATCTCAAAAATCTCGATTCCTTCGCATTTGTTTACTGAAAAAATAAATTAAAGTGGCTATTTAATTTTTTTACCTATTTGTTTTTTTAATTTGGAAACTAAAAACAATTTTATTTAACAAAGAAAGTCAAAATAAGGCAATCGTTCGAGAAAAAAGGATCAATAAGTAGCAGCAAATATTAAATGATATAGTTGGCGATGCTTTAATTTTTATATTCTATAGCAGGAAACATTGCTTTGTTAGGGAAAATTTAAAACGTGAAAGTAATACATCAAAGAAAGCATATATGAAATGAAGACCAAAATAGAATACTTTGAATGCTTACGAAACACGTAAATATATTTTTTCTTACGTATAAGTTTATATCATGCTAACATATTCAATAAAGATAAACATAAAGAGCACAGTGTTAAAGATAATTATAACCAATAAAAATATGTTTCAAGAAGTCGGATGCTATATAGTTTGTTGTAAAGACGTCGAAGAATGCAAACTAGAAATTTGTTGGCCCAATGTATCATCAACCCAATTGTCTTCCATGGATTTAATTATACAAAAGGAATACATTTGCTACTTAACTAGGTGTATTATAGTTTATATATTTTCACACTACACTTTATAGTTGTTTGATTTACTAGATATAATGCCCGCGCACGCGCGGAGTTTTTTCTAATCATTTAAATAAATTATTATTTTTAATTTCGGGTTTTAATTATTATAACAGGACCTTCAAAACCATTGTACTTTGATTGAGGTATTGAATTAGGGTTATTTACGAATGTAGTGAGTTTTAATATTAATTAGATTTGGAGGAGATGTTCTTGTGTCAATGATTGTACGTGAATGAATGATAAGAGATCGAGTTTGATTGATGGAGGAGGAATTTGGGAATGTTAGGACTTCAAATATTTAGTGGGAATGATACTGAATTTTAAGTTTCAGCCCAAATCTTTGAAAAACTTGCTCCACCGTTTTCAAGTTTTAATTTTTTATATTTTGACACATATATTTTTGTAAGTTTTTATTGAATGATTACAAATCACATTCTTTTTTTTTGTAGAATATGGATAAATTTAGAAGTATTTAGGCTTTTCTTATTTAATATTTAAGAAAATAATAATAATAATAATTTGATTATTACTTAATAAGGTATGATTTGATTTTTTTGAAATGTAAAAGTACTCACTAGGGGTTTTGTTTTAGAGTCGAGTTATTTTAGAAACCAAACATTCCTCACATACCAAGGGACTCATCCCCACCATCCATCTAAAAAGAAATCAATGGTTGAGATTAAAAGCATTTAATATTTCACCCATTTTTTATAATTTAAATATCTCTTAAACCGTTAATCGTTAAGCGAAAATAATTACACCATCGCGACAAGCATTTAATTATCTTTCTATAGACGGGCATTTTGATATACTTTCGACAAAAAAAAAAATTCATTTTTTTCACGTTTTTTTTCGTAGCCGAAAAAATCATATATGATATATCATATATGATATTACATATATGATATATCATATATGATATATCATATATGATATTACATATCATATATGATATATATGATATATCATATATGATATTACATATAATATCATATATGATATGTAATATCATATATGATATATCATATATGATATATCATATATATCATATATGATATGTAATATCATATATGATTTTTTCGGCCACGAAAAAAAACGTAAAAAAATGAAAAAAAAAAAATTGTCGAAAATATATCAAATTGCCTATCTATAGAAAGATAATTAAATGCTCGTCGTAACGGCATATTTTTTTTCGCTTAACGATTAACGGTTTGAAAGATATTAATATTTGAAAAAAAAGGATGAAAGTGGGTTTTTTAAATTGTTGGGATTAATCTCATCCATTAGATCAAATAAAGATGGAGGGTGGAGATTAGTCCCTTGGTATGTAAAAAAAGTTTGGTCCTCAAATGATCTTAAATCCCTACCAGGGGTTTTGTTTTATTATATAAAAGATTTATATTAAGAATTAAACATTGAAAGTTTTTAAAATATGTTTCATCTACGTACTATATTGTCTTTATAGTTTATATTGATGCTAAAATGAATGTAATGAATAACTTTTATCGTTTGTAGAATTAACTAGTGATTAATACATTTTTCGAATGATTACACAAACTTGAGAACAACAATACTTTTCATGAAATAAAGCTTTTGCTAAACCTTATGCCTTTAGTGTTTTGCTTCAACTTATAATTACAAAAAGCTCAATTTTGAACTCACCAATGTGGTCTAGTATTTAAACATGTTGATGTTTCTCATAAGAGATATCAGGTTAAGCCTTATTAAATACGCATCTTGGGTGGTCGTCAGTGAAATGGTCGGTAATAATCATGGAGATACCTCACTTAAATATCATGCATCTCTCAGAAATGTTAGATAATGTAAACCTCGTAGGAGATATCGTATGATTGACACTAATACAAAAACAGGCTAATAAAACGAAAATTTGCAACGGTAGATTTCCGTTACAAATTTGCAACCGTAATGCAACGAATTACCATCCGAATAGCAACGACAAAGAAAATGGTTGCAAATCCGATGCAAAATATAAACTAATTTCTTTTACTTTCATTTTTATTTCCTCCGTTGCAAATTATAAAAATTTGCAACGGAAAAGCAACGAAAGACAAAAAATAAATCTAAAAGCAATTATCATTTATTTTCCGTTGCAATTCCTTTGCAAATTTTTCACAATTTGCAACGAATAGCAACCGAAGACGAAATTTAAATCTAAACAAATTATCATTTGCTTTCCGTTGCAATTCAGTTGCAAACTTTCAAAATTTGCAACGGAATAGCAATGGAAGACCAAAATTAAATCTAAAACAAATATATACATTTTTTTTGTTGCATTTTTCTATTGCAAAAATCTAAATTTGTACGAAAGCAATGAAAGACATAATTTAAATATAATTTAGATTATCATTTCTTTCCGTTGCAATTCTGATTTAAATTTCAAAAATTTGCATCGGATTTGCAACAGAAGATTACAATAAAATGTAATAAAAATTAGTTTTGATTGTCGTTTCAAATATCAATGATCCTCGTAGTAGGGGTAATGCTCACGTAGACTAAATAAGTGTATGTTTATATGGTATGTGAAATGATGAAGATGACTCTATGTTCTTATGAAAAAGCATATATAGTCATCATGGGGGCATTAATGTTTTGGATAAAACCTTAAAGGGTGATCTGATGGTTTAGATTGCACCAATCATGATTATCCATCATGAAAAACACTTTCGTCGCATAATTGGTCTAGCACATTAAGGAAGAAATCATTGTGATGTACTTTGTAGTGTACGCTCTTTGTTCGTTACGTTCATGTGTACTGCGACTACAACGTGACATGTGGAGATTCTATAACGATCATAAATATAAATATCTCTAAAATATCCTAAATACCTTCATTATATATGGATGAGTTTCACCGATTTATTTATATCGTGTTACGGTATAAAGCTTTCATAAGTAGGAATGAATTGGTATTTGTCATAGTAGGTGCATACAGTCCTAATTGCATAAAAATGAGGTTTAGCTTGAGATGGAGTCAAACTTGCAACGAGAAGAGCTCGAGTAACTCTTGAAGGCTGGGCTCTTTTACACCCTTAGGTATATTGAGATTATAAGTTAGTAACATGTCACACGAGTTATATTTAGTTACCATGGTCAAAAGTTGTTCTCTCATATTAGTGTCGAATACATACTACAAGACATATGGGAGATATGAGCTTTCAAACTTGATTCGATATCACAAGCATGATACGTAGACAAAAGTGATCTATAGCAAAATTCTTATCATAATAGCCTTGACATTGTGTTTTTATTGGTTAAAATGAATTATTATAAGTATGTCGTAAAATTTGTAGTGGTTCAAAAACGTTGAGATGAGTTGTATCATGTTTTACTAATTGAAACGACCAATTCAATGTCTAACGTGTTTAATAACTAGATAAACTTAATATTAACTAAACGATGTCATTGACTTTATCCGATGTATATTAGTATAATAAAATAGAATAACGGATTCTACCGAGTGACAAAAGACCACTCCCAATCGTGACGCGTCTCTTTTTTGTGTTAGTTGTGCCACCTCAGTGGTACATCACCACTTCCTAAACCGCCACACCCCTGCCAATGGTAGTGTGTATTACCTGCATAACAAGCCTAAGCCACGAACTACTAAGTAAAAGGGTGAGCAGAAGAGTATTAGGAATACCCTTCACCCACTTCATACACTCTCTTTCACTTATATTCTCTTATACTCCAACCCTGTACTTATTCTTACACCGGCGCTTAGTCACGAGTGGGTCCATGTAGCCATGCTAACGGTTTGCTCCTCTTATTAGTTTCCTTTAAGGATACCTCGAAGTCCACAACACCTGATACATCACTTCCAACTACATCGGAAGTCTAATTCGAAGCTTGTAATACCCGAAGCTTGTAACACCCAAAACTCGTGTTCGAGCTAATAAAGCTTGAAATATTTAACAAGTTGAGCTTGAGTTATTGTCGAGTCTTTAAGTGTTATATATACATTATTTATAATAAGAGTTTAATGATTATGGATATTTTTAGGGATTATATGTAACTAACTAAATGTATTTATTTATGACCGCATCGAGTTTTTCATGCCAAGTTCAAATACTCCGTATTATCTTATAATTAAATAATAGCTGGTTTAAAAGACACGTCATTACAAGTAAATCTAGTTTTTCAAACACTTTTTTATAAATGGAGGAATGCACTTTCGTACAAATTTTTTTGACATAATCTATACAAATATTAATTTTAACTAATTCTCATAAATAAAATTATACAAAAAATGTGAGAGTCATAAAAAAATCTTGATATTTTTTATACCAAAATCTTTTTGGCTCTTCTTTCTCCCCCTCATTCTTCCCGCTAACAATATTCCCAAAAATCAGAACCCCAAAAATTTCCCCTCTTATTTCTCTATTTTTGGCTAACTACCCATTCATCTCTCTTTTAACATATCAATTTTCTTTCATCTTCCATTCAACCCCCAACTACCAACCATCTGGTCCAGCCCCATCTCGAACGCACACCACCACATCATACTGCCATCTTCCATCAACCACCATTATGGATCTAAGGTTTTGATTTTTGCTTCGTATTGGCTTTATCTTCTATTTTTTTTGTTTAATTCAATGTATCTTAATTGTTTATTTTCGGATATATGTTAAACAACTTAGACCTCATAACTTTTAAATTTAGTTAACGACTATATATGGTTTTCTTTTAATGTCTAGTTATTAGTTATGGTTTCCTTAGTTAAAATTGTTGGTTGCTTTCTAAATTTCGAATAGAATCAGATTTCAGATTTAGGGGCTTAGTTTGGTACTTAATGTGGGGCTGTTTAGTAACAAGTTTGAAGTTAAATCTAAAGTGGGGTTGTGGAACTTACGGATAATTACAAAAATTGCCCAAGCAACCAAGTGATTTTCATTATCTATCCCGAGATCGGAAAATAATTTTTTTGTCAAGGGCAACCTACACTTTTTTGGGCAACTGAAATCTGGAAGTGTATTTTTTGGGCAACTTGTGTATTTTTGGGAAACTTGTGTATTTTTTTTGGGCAACAATTGACATTTTTTTGGGCAACTGGGGACACGTGTCATCATATGGGGCGAGTTGCCCAGTTGCCCGGGGTACGGGGTAGAAAAAGAAAATCACTTCCATGGTCTATTTTTGTAATTATCCCTGAAACGTATCTATTTTCTAGATCTTTTCTATCGGAAAGTGTAAATCTAAAGTTTATTATTGAGCTGTATATATTCTCATTTTGTATGTGATTGCAAGGCTCGGTGGGGAGTGAAAAAATTCTAACTTTAGTGTTAAACAAGTCGGGCGGCCCGGGCGTTGCGACGGGGTGATTGACATCAGTTTTTTTGCAACCATGTTGGCCAAAACATTTTAGCAATACAGAGTAGTATAAGCACAATATTGTAGCAACAAATATTTTCTTTAAGACATTTAGATTGTAACAAATATTTGTTGGTTTTGCAATGGACTGAGGTACAACAAAAAACAACTTTTAAGAGAGTATTATGTATAAGTTGGTCATGATATTTGGGTACTAACAAATATTTTTTTGAAGACATTTACGTTGTAACAAATATTAACAAACAAAGTGAAGGCAATGCAAGACCTCATAAATGATCACTTGCTTATCCCACATCAAACTCCCTGCCTTTTAGTATTTCCCCACCTTTTAGTGCAATTCACTTATAGAAGAAGACAGGTGCACTGTACTACAGTGCAATGAGAAGCGGTAATAAACCATGCATTAATTGCATAGCAAATAAAATAAAGCCAACTGTCCAAGCATTTCTAAGCATCCAATCACATGGCCATACATATGCACCAACCATTAATGCTCACAGTAAAAAAACTTGCTTCGCCCCTATCAAATTCCCCACCTTTTAGTATATTATATAATCTTTTAGTATATTATATAATTACTGTGGTGAAAAAAGCCACATGGATGTTATCCTCAGGAAGATTTAGACCACTGGAGACTGAGTCCTTTTTAAGGTATGACTATTATGAGCCTAACTACATATTAGTTAAGTTTCTATGTTGGGCATTTTAAAGAATAGGATAATTTCAAATATCAAAGTTTAGCTTTAAATATAGAACGGAGTATTTGAGGAATCATGATAGCATTAGTTAAGTATGATGTGGGTGTAACAGTGGGCGGTATGATTGTGAGTGTATATGAACTCTCACTAAGAGATCATGTACAAATATCAATTTAGTAATTCTAGATAATCTTAAGTTATTAATCTTTTTGAAGTAATTTATAATTTTACTTATATAACATTTTTTGGCCTATTGGTCTATAACAATATCATTTAATTTTAGGGATCAATAATTGATGGTGGGAGGGTCAATTGGAGTAGACGGGTCAGTTTCGGCAGGCAGATTGAGCACAAACAAGGCTCGGGCTGGTGAGACGATATGGTTTAGGCATGTCACAAGAGCATTTTGTAAGTATCCTTACCTCTTTATGATTAGTTATTTTGTAATACTAGTTCATTATTTAATGTCAGATTTCCAGATTTATTTTTAGGAATGATGTTACATAGGAAAAATCATGCACTTATGATTGATTAGCTATTTTATGGTAGTTCAAGTTAAGTTTTATATGGGTTATGCATTGAAGAGAGTTGCAGTGGGTTTAAAATTTGGTTTTTTCAGGTTGAAGCGTTGTAAAGGCATGTGGAGCGTAGTAGTATGGATAGAAACTTCACCGTAAAGAGTTGACTATGAATAAAGAAATGAAGGAAATGGATGTGAAGGCTATTGAGACGTGGGCTCTATACACTTCAACTTCCCATTTTTAATTTGGTTGCATTTGGTATACTTTGTGTTAGACACACTTATTATATAGAACTTGTACAGTCGATTGGATTTGGTACCTTCGCGATTTTGAAATTTGACATTTGGATTTTTATATGAAAATTATTTTGGGTATGATTTATGTATTTGGAAATATTTGGTTTTAGATTATTTGATTTATGTTTGGAACCAATTTTTTAAACGTGTTTGCAAGGAAAAAGCTCTGTTGCAAAATTTATTCTTGTCAATCGTTGCAAAAATTACAGTTATAAAACTCGTTGCAGAAGTTTACCGTTGCAAATTATTCTTGAATATTGTTGCAAAAATGTTTCCATTGCAAAATCTCCTTTTTGCAAAAAACTCCCTAAATTCCAACAATTTCTCTTCTGTTGCAAGGCCGTTGCAATTATTTTTTGTCAGTTGCAAAATAAATTTGCATGGAGCTTTTTTGCAACAGTCAAATTTCATTTCAAATCTGTTGCAAATAGCCGTTTGCAACAGATTTGCAACGGATTTTGACCGTTGCATAAGCCCAGTTGTGTTGTAGTGTGATACGGTATTTATAACGTAATTACATAGAACCTACTAGAAACCCTAGAAACCCTAACGGACCCAAAGCCCACAACCGGGCTTTGGCCAACTACGTCTAATACTCCCTCGAAATTCGAACGCCGAAATCGCAAAAGCTCGGATTGGATTACAAAACTAAAAAAACGTGAAAGCAATAAAAACATAATTTATTGATGAAGAATTCCGGAAGCAAGCGGAAGCAATTCTTCAAGCAGCAGTAAAAGCAAATATCATATTTGATGATGAAGATATCCGACAGCAAGCGGAGATTAATTTTCACCATCCAACAATAGCAAAAGCAGAACAAACGAAATGAAAACATAAGCAGACTTTCTTTTTTTCTTTTTTCTATTTTTTTTTGGAAAAGGGATTAATAGCGGCAGCTGGGGTTTGACGGGGTGCCATTAAAGAGGCGACTCAACTTAGCCACCTAGGTCTGAGGATCAGAACCGCTCCGATACCATGTTAGATAATGTAAACCCCGTAAGAGATATTGTAATATTGATATAGTATTTATAATGAAATTACATAGAACCTACTAGAAATCCTAGAAACCCTAACGGACCCAAAGCCTACAACCGGCCATTTACATCTAATATGGTATCAAGAACCCACGTTCCGTTAGTAATTAAAGCATTATATTCATCTAGCATAGCTTGTTTCCAGTTAGGGTCACGAAGAGCATGAACATGAGAGCATGGAAGCGGCAAAGTATTGGTAATGTGACAATTCATATGTTCAAGTGGTTTAAAAATGTCAGCTTTAGCGCGAGTGACCATGGGATGCGTAGACACGGTTTGAAGTTGATTATTTATGGGAAGTGGAGTATGATTGGCTACCGGTTGGGCTTGTGAAGGTGTTTGGGCCGAAGTTGTGATGGATGGTAAGCTAGGCGATGGAGGGGTATTTGGTTGTGGTGGGCTGGGGTGGTGAAGTTGGAGAATGTGGTGGGCTGGGTGGTGAAATTGGAGAATGGGCCACAACTGGGCTATGTGGTTCATCTCCATGCTGGATAGGATGTTCGGTGGTGGGAACATTGGTAGTATTTTGCGTAGGTGGTAATAGGAAATTGAAGCTTGGTGTAGTAGAAGATGTGACAGTCCCAAACGGAAAAACATCTTTAATAAACCGCACATGTCTCGAAATAATTATTTTATTGGAGGCTAAGTCGAGACACCGATAACAATGTTCATATGTAGGGGTTTTGTTATAGAGTTTGGTGAACGGTATTTCATTATTAATGGCGGTAAAAGGCAATATATTTAAAAAGTGAGCAGTCATATTAAGAGCTTCCACCCAATAAGATGGAGGTATGTGAGCTTGAAACAGTAATGTACGAATAAGGTTATTAATGATGTGAAGCATACATTCGGTTTTGCCATTCAGTTGTGAAGTGCGAGGGCAAGAAAAATGAAATTGGATGCCATTTTGTCAAAAAAGGTCGTGGAAACGGGTTTTGTCATATTCATCCTGTAACACCCCGACCCGACAAGGGTAAAGATGTCACAAAAATGGTTTCATATCAGAACAAACACAAGCATATGACATAAATAATACAATAGAATTTCAAGGGTTACAAAGGAGAATCTGAAACTACAAGGTTAATACAATAATTTCTAAGTCTAAATATAAATTCTTCTATTCATCTTCAATAGCTAGTAAGGTCTTCTAAGTCCAAGGTAGTCTCCACTCATACCCAGCTTCCAAACTAAAACCTGCCGCAAGAAAAGAAATGCGGCTGAGCTTAAAAAGCCCAGTGAACAGATATAAAGGTAACAAGCAGTAATAATGGGATAGTGATGTAAGTGAAACAATGCAAAGTGTAACAAGAGTGAGGATAGAAAGAAAGATAAAAGGTTATGCAGATATACCAAGAGTTAAGGAATAGTTACAAAAGATAAGAGGAAAGGGAAAAGTAATCCCAACCCGAGCCCAGATCAAATCAAGTCAAGTCAAGTATTAAGTCAAGTGTCAGGTCAAGTATGTATCCGGAGGGGTGAACTCGGGATACTAAGCACAAGGTTATAAGGAAAAGGGAAAAACAGTAATCCATTACGAGCCCAAGTCAAGTCAAGTATCAAGTCAAGAAATCAAGTAGCAAGGTGTACGGAGGGGAGACCTCGGTACCAAGTACAAGGTGAGGGGATACCTCCAAGGGGTGGAGTCATGAGCTCCCAAGATGTGAACGACGTGTATCGTACACACCATCAGTCACCAAGTATAACAAGTAATCTAAACAAGTCAAGTCAAGTCAAATCTAGGATGCATCCATACGCCCCAGGTGGCCAAAGTCTGCCTCTACGTAACAAATCAAATCAAGTCAGGGACGGGACAGGTCATCACTCTCCTGCCCTAGAGTCATGCCATCGGTGCATCAATGACATGGACATGAAACCCTCATGCCTAGTTATGGCTCGTAATCTCAAACTGTGGGTTAAGGGTCAAGTATCAAGTTCAAGTTCCAAGTTCAAGTTCAAGTTCCATATCAAGTTGTTCAAGTCAAGTTTCCCATTTCAAGTGGTTCAAGTCAAGTTTCCCATTTCAAGTGGTTCAAGTCAAGTTTCCAATTCAAGTATATTAAGGTTCAAGTCAAGGTTCAAGACAAGAGATCATAGCAAAGGCTCAATTTAAAAGTTCATTAAAAGAAATCCTTTAATAATGGTTTTAGTAAAAATGATCTTTCAAAATAGTTTTCACAACAATGGTCTTTCAAAACAGTTTTTCATAAAGATAGTCCTTAAAATTTATTTTCATAAAACTTTAGTAGGAATACATTTAAAAGTGGTATCGCATCGTTTTAAAATAACTTTTCTTAAAATAAAAAAGAGTCAAATAATATAATCTTCTAGGTGTCCAAGGATTTGAATATTCAGATCAAAGGTGATGAACGAAGTATGTAAAGTATCAAGGGAAACATGGCAAGGTTCAGATCAAGTGGATCATATCAAAGGTTCACAATACAAGGGGAAACATAGCAAGATTCAATTTAACAAGGAAAGCCTAGCAAGGTTCACAAATCAAGGTTCACAAATCAAAGGGAGCATAGCAAGGTTCAAGGGAATAAGATATACAAGAGAGAGAGAGTTCATGAGAAACCTTACAAGAAGGTCAGAATATCTGTACCTTATTAACCAAGCAAGCAACAATAAAAGCAAACACGGAGAAGAGTCAAGCCCTCTCCTTCTTCACACCTAAAGAAGTAGAAGACGGAATTACAATTGGTTCTTAATTTAGATTACTCATTTTAGTTTATCTTTCCATTTTGAGTAACTTTCCAAATATAGCAAGTTCCCACTTTAAGTAGGTTTACTCATTTTAAGTGATTTTTCATATTTAGTAACTCTGGTTATTAACAAACTCGTTTATCAACTTAAAGTATTCAAGATGACAATTTTAGTAGTTCAAGGTTCATAAGGTTATTTACATATGATTAAAGTTATTATGGTAGTTTTACACATTTGAGGGTTTATTAAGTAATTATGATAAGTTTAAGGACCATTATGCAATTATCATAAAATTAGGGTATAAAGTGTAATTATTATAAAGTTATAGGTTTTTAAAAGTTAAGTCCTTTAGTATTAGAAAAATAACAATTTAAACCCTTTAGTATTAGAAAATAAACGAACAACACTTTTTAAATGTCTTTTCACACTTTATCATATTTTAGGTATGATCTGGACCTGTTTCAAATAATTTATGAATCATATTAAACTTCTAAATAAAATCTACAAAAATTCACAGGGGTACCTCAATGTCCCTAGTATTTTACTTAAGTTTTCCAGATTTTATTAACTAGTATAGGTATGAATGAAAATTCCATTTTCCTAACCTGTTCCAGAATTGTATCTGATGAAACACCCGAACAGAAATTAATTCTTTACCCCATCTATAAAATTTATAAAAATCTAGAAATATTCCAGTAACTAATAGACATATCAAATATTACTTAGTTTAAAGGACACCTGCTAATTCGACATGGTTTGTAATTTAAAAATCATAGACTCGGACTAATTTTCCAGGTATACGAATTCGATTTGACACTTGTTTTTCCAAAAATCAAAAAGTGGTCTTCCAATGCCTCTAAAAATTACAAAGTTAATTTCTACAGAAAGCTCTTTCATTGAATTTAATTCTAGACTCAAAAACCACTGAAAAACACGTTACCATTATTTTTATACAGTCGATAGAAGTTGAAAAAAATTCCAGATCAGTAGCAGTTTTTATCATAACATGTAATCTTTTATGGTTTTCTTAATCTAACCTTTAGTTCTTGATACAAAACCAATATAGATGAGTTCATAACTTGTTTAGGTCAATTTACATCAGGTCTTACCAAAATCAAAACAAATAAATTCATCATATCCATACATGGTTCGATTTATACACATAGGTTTTAGGGTTTTCACTTATCATTTTATGTGTTCATTTTTGTGATCATATGTGATTGTATATTTGCAACATCAACACGAATTGAAAGGAAAAGGGATGATACGAATACCCTCGAAGAACACACAAAGAATCAAGAACACAAGATCACGTCACCAATACTTTCTTCCTCCTTCTTTCGTCTTGGGTAGATCGACAGAAAAAAGAGGGAAACAAGGCAAGAACGATTAGGGTTTTGCTTAAAAAATTCGAATGGATTGATACTAGTATAACATGTTTACCTTATGATGAGAATGACAACAAGAATGAAACAAGATCAAGCCATCCTTTGGTGGTTTTGAGGATCGACAGTAGCAGCACAAAAAAAAGAAGCCGAGATTTAGGTTTTTGAGAATTAGGGTTTGATGAGTTTTTGTGGTATTCGGTTATCACAAGGAAGGAAAACCGTGTGGTATTTTTAGGGGGTTTAATGGACCGAATTTGGGTTCTAGTTAGGAGATAATGTGGGCTTTTATCAAGTTATTTTGTTACAAAACGAATTTGGTCACAATTCTAGTTAGTGTACACTTTGTGGCGTTTTGTATAAGTAACATAGGTTAGGATTTTAATTTGATTAGCATAAGTATTAGCTTAGGTAGTTTAATTTTAGGTAATATGGAATATATAACTTACATTAGGTGAAATACAATTTATGTTACTTGTATGATTTTCTTAAGTTCTTGAAATTTTTTAATTTGAGGGCATTTTTGTCATTTCGGATTGTTTAAATTTTGGGGTTTTACAACTCTTCCCCTCTTAAAAAGAAATTTTCGTCCTCGAAAATTGAAGTACGAAGGTGAGACGAAGTCGTAGCAAGTCGTAAAAGATCGTCACAAACATCCTCACGCCCGGGGAGGTTCTTCAAAAAGGATCTTCAAACCAATTAGTTTCTCATGACTCAAATCAACAAGGTAGGTTGAAATTCTCAGAAGGAGGCAAATTGGGTTGATTCTGATCAAAAGGTCCATGCAATATAAAATTTGATGATAGATGAATTTTCTGGAAAGCTCATACGGAAAGCGAACAAGATTTCAAATCAAATTAACTATATCAACAGTAGAGAGTTCTACAAAGAGTTTAAGATTCATAACTGAGGTCAACAGAATGCAAAACGAGAATTCAAGCTCATCCAGACATCTAATGAACAAAGGCAGAGTATACACATAACGGTGAAAGCAGATTAAACGCATAGGTGGAAAGAACCTAAAGTCTCACTAATGTAGATAATCTCAAACAGCAATCAGAATTCTAAGGCTTCTAAGGCACTTCTCGAAATTTCCTATACCCACAACAAGTGCACGTTATATGACGTAAGTATTATCACGTTGGCCAGACGTCATAATACTGGCATCATATAAATATGCCCTCATGATGGTCATACTTTATCTCGAGTCGTGAGCAAAACAACCTATCTTAATCCACCTAGTACTTCCATAGTCTCAGAGGTCATCCAAATCAATGTCATAGTCAAGAGCGAAAACAAGACTACTTGCAAGAGTATCGGAATCCAGATTGCCTAGCAGAAGTAAGGTATGCCGTCCACAAGCATCAGATCTTCCACAATTCGCCAAAATTCCCAAAACAAAACTATCATCGAACATACGAAAAATTAAACACGGAACTGAAATGCTTCTAGGGAACTTAACTCATTAGAGGATCTTATTACTATATACGAAGCTTATGTGAGTCAATGGAAGTGAAAGTTAGTCGTCAAAATCTTCGGTCTTCACAGAATCAATTCTTCCAACCATGAAAGGTCTGTTTCAAAAATCCGTTCATTCAAAACATTTAATCTCTTCAAGTCCGGTTAACTGTCTTCGTTTGTCCATCAATCTGAAAGTGAAACAAAATCGTGAACTTGTGTCTGGTTCATCAAGCCTTCTGTAGTTCTTCTTGGAATGTAATGGAGTAATATGAATTTCTGGCACGGTCTTCAAATCCCTTCATCATCCAGTCTGCTTCCGCTCTCAATTCATCTTAGTACAACCAAGATGAATAGGGAAGTTAGACTGCATGTCTTCATCAGCTCCAGGTTCGCCATCTTGAGTAGATTTCCTTCTTCTGCATCGCCAACACATTTGCCTTGTAAGGAATGTATTCACTCTTCAGGTAGCCATCGTTGTTGTCAACTCCAGGTCATGCAGTTAAGTAATTCTTCTTATATGCTTCTAGTTGTCTCAACAATATCAACCTCCCAGAAGGTACAAATGATCGTCAAATTTCTTAGAAGGTGCAAAAATGATTTTCATGCTCTTCCTCGTCTCTGAATGTACTATTAAGTCATACAATGACCATTTGCTCAAGTACTCACGAGAAAACATCACTTATCAAGTTCACAAAACAGTCAGAGCTTTAGCTAATACTATTAGCGTCACTAACCGTCATAGCAACCGTTACGAATACGGAAGGCGATTCCAAGAATACTCTCAATTCATATTTCCATCAGAAGGAAACTTCGCGTTCTGAAATTGAACAGATACATAGTCGTTTCAGTGTGGAGAAATAAGGGTTCCAATTAGCAATACGGTGCAGCTTCCAGAAATCAATACATATCTCCTGCCATCATTCTTCTTTATCGCGAACAAAACTGAAATACGCCAAGAAAATACACTTAAGCCAACTTACTTCACACTCCGGTGGAAAACTTGGTGGTTCAATCAGAAATCGTGTTTCAGAAAATTTCGGGTGCCAAGTATATCTCAAGATGAGGTTCATTCATGGGTGTACGAAATGGGTTCAGGGAAAACTTCATAATCGCGAAAGTAACACCCGAGTCTCCAGAACAAAGAGTTTATCAATCGATAATCATGGTAGGGAGTTCAAAATTGTTTCAAACGCCAAAGGTGAGGCATAGGAGGATAGTTGTCAATATTTCGATTGCTCAATCAACCAATCCCTTATCAGAATAAAATCGAAGTTAACTATCCAAAGAAAGACAGATCAACAAAGCAAATCTTATCGTTCAAAATGAGAGGGAAACATTCTTATACTCGTGGTTAAACACCACAAGACTTCTCATAGGGACAGAGATGGGTAAGACGAAATCAAATAGCGTCAGAAGATTCATAGATGCTTATCAAAAGCAAGAGATAAATAACAGAATGTATCAAGTACGTCATCGCCATGGAGATTCTCAGAACGCCCGAAAAGGCATCAAAATGATTAACCAAAGGATCAAAGGTTAGAGTCGGAATCTGAAGATAAGGATCAAATAGTGTCAGGCAATTACTATGCAATTCTCAATGCCTTCAAGATTTATATATGTTTCGAAATCTTAGGTGGTGCAAGGCATAAGCCTTCAATCTCCAAAAGTGATCTCAACAGGCTTTAACCAAAAGCAAGGAACGAATCAGAGTGATGCGGAAGCAATGATACTTTAACAAATGCCTTATAGTCTACCCATTCCTCACCGGTCAAAACTTAAGTTCATATCAAGAAATCCTAAAGCAAGTTCTCGAGGTGTTCTCCTATGTTCTTACAGTGGAAGCCTAATGGTCCAAAACTCACAGGTCAAGGGTAAATGTATTACGAGTCGCAGTCTGTCTCTCTGATACCATAAATTGTAACACCCCGACCCGACAAGGGTAAAGATTTCACAAAAATGGTTTCATATCAGAACAAACACAAGCATATGACATAAATAATACAATAGAATTTCAAGGGTTACAAAGGAAAATCTGAAACTACAAGGTTAATACAATAATTTCTAAGTCTAAATATAAATTCTTTTATTCATCTTCAATAGCTAATAAGGTCTTCTAAGTCCAAGGTACCTCCACTCATACCCAGCTTCCAAACTAAAACCTGCCGCAAGAAAAGAAATGCGGCTGAGCTTAAAAAGCCCAGTGAACAGATATAAAGGTAACAAGCAGTAATAATGGGATAGTGATGTAAGTGAAACAATGCAAAGTGTAACAAGAGTGAGGATAGAAAGAAAGATAAAAGGTTATGCAGATATACCAAGAGTTAAGGAATAGTTACAAAAGATAAGAGGAAAGGGAAAAGTAATCCCAACCCGAGCCCAGATCAAATCAAGTCAAGTCAAGTATTAAGTCAAGTGTCAGGTCAAGTATGTATCCGGAGGGGTGACCTCAGGATACTAAGCACAAGGTTATAAGGTGAAGGGAAAAACAATAATCCATTACGAGCCCAAGTCAAGTCAAGTATCAAGTCAAGAAATCAAGTAGCAAGTGTATGGAGGGGAGACCTCGGTACCAAGTACAAAGTGAGGGGATACCTCCAAGGGGTGGAGTCATGAGCTCCCAAGATGTGAAAGACGTGTATCGCACACACATCAGTCACCAAGTATAACAAGTAATATAAACAAGTCAAGTCAAGTCAAATCTAGGATGCATCCATACGCCCCAGGTGGCCAAAGTCTGCCTCTACGTAACAAATCAAATCAAGTCAGGGACGGGACAGGTCATCACTCTCCTGCCCTAGAGTCATGCCATCGGTGCATCAATGACATGGACATGAAACCCTCATGCCTAGTTATGGCTCGTAATCTCAAACTGTGGGTCAAGGGTCAAGTATCAAGTTCAAGTTCCAAGTTCAAGTTCAAGTTCCATATCAAGTTGTTCAAGTCAAGTTTCCCATTTCAAGTGGTTCAAGTCAAGTTTCCAATTCAAGTATATTAAGGTTCAAGTCAAGGTTCAAGACAAGAGATCATAGCAAAGGCTCAATTTAAAAGTTCATTAAAAGAAATCCTTTAATAATGGTTTTAGTAAAAATGATCTTTCAAAATAGTTTTCACAACAATGGTCTTTCAAAACAGTTTTTCATAAAGATAGTCCTTAAAAGTTATTTTCATAAAACTTTAGTAGGATTACATTTAAAAGTGGTATCGCATCGTTTTAAAATAACTTTTCTCAAAACATTTTCATATATAATTAAGAAAGTTTCCACATCCAGTTTTAATATCAAGTAAATCTTCTAGGTGTCCAAGGATTTGAATATTCAAATCAAAGGTGATGAACGAAGTATGTAAAGTATCAAGGGAAACATGGCAAGGTTCAGATCAAGTGGATCATATCAAAGGTTCAAATACAAGGGGAAACATAGCAAGATTCAATTTAACAAAGAAAACCTAGCAAGGTTCACAAATCAAGGTTCACAAATCAAAGGGAACATAGCAAGGTTCAAGGGAATAAGATAGACAAAGAGAGAGAGTTCATGAGAAACCTTACAAGAAGGTCAGAATATCTGTACCTTATTAACCAAGCAAGCAATAATAAAAGCAAACACGGAGAAGAGTCAAGACCTTTCCTTCTTCACACCTAAAGAAGTAGAAGACGGAATAACAATTGGTTCTTAATTTAGATTACTCATTTTAGTTTATCTTTCCATTTTGAGGAACTTTCCAAATATAGCAAGTTTCCACTTTAAGTAGGTTTACTCATTTTAAGTGATTTTCAATATTTAGTAACTCTGGTTATTAACAAACCCGTTTATCAACTTAAAGTATTCAAGATGATCATTTTAGTAGTTCAAGGTTCATAAGGTTATTTACATATGATTAAAGTTATTATGGTAGTTTTACACATTTGAGGGTTTATTAAGTAATTATGATAAGTTTAAGGACCATTATGCAATTATCATAAAATTAGGGTATAAAGTGTAATTATTATAAAGTTATAGGTTTTTACAAGTTAAGTCCTTTAGTATTAGAAAAATAACAATTTAAACCCTTTAGTATTAGAAAATAAACAAACAACACTTTTTAAATGTCTTTTAACACTTTATCAGGTTTTAGGTATAATCTGGACCTTTTCAAATAATTTATGAATCATATTATACCTTCTAAATAAAATCTACAAAAATTCACAGGGGTACCTTAATGTCCTAGTAGTTTACTTAATTTTTCCAGATTTTATTAACTAGTATAGGTATGAATGAAAATTCCATTTTCCTAACCTGTTCCAGAATTGTATCTGATGAAACACCCGAACAGAAATTAATTCTTTACCCCATCTATAAAATTTATAAAAATCTAGAAAAATTCCAGTAACTAATAGACATATCAAATATTACCCAGTTCAAAGGACACCTTCTAATTCGACATGGTTTGTAACTTAAAAATCATAGACTCTGACTAATTTTCCAGGTATACGAATTCGATTTGACACTTGTTTTTCCAAAAATAAAAAAGTGGTCTTCCAGGCCTCTAAAAATTACAAAGTTAATTTCTACAGAAATATATTTCATTGAATTTAATTCTAGTCTCCAAAACCACTAAAAAACACGTTACCATTATTTTTATAAAGTCGATAGAAGTTGAACAAAATTCCAGATCAGTAGCAGTTTTTATCATAACATGTAATCTTTTATGGTTTTCTTAATCCAACCTTTAGTTCTTGATACAAAACCAATATAGATGAGTTCATAACATGTTTAGGTCAATTTACATCAGGTCTTAACAAAATCAAAAAAAATAATTCACATATCCATACATGGTTCGATTTTTACACATAGGTTTTAGGGTTTTCACTTATCATTTTATGTGTTCATTTTTGTGATCATATGTGATTGTATATTTGCAACATCAACACGAATTGAAAGGAAAATGGATGATACGAATATCCTCGAAGAACACACGAAGAATCAAGAACACAAGATCACGTCACCAACACTTTCTTCCTCCTTCTTTCTTCTTGGGTAGATCGACAGAAAAAGAGGGAAACAAGGCAAGAACGATTAGGGTTTTGCTTAAAAAATTCGAATGGATTGATACTAGTATAACATATTTACCTTATGATGAGAATGACAACAAGAATGAAACAAGATCAAGTCTTTCTTTGGTGGTTTTGAGGATCAACAGCAGCAGCACAAAAAAAAAAAGCCGAGATTTAGGTTTTTGAGAATTAGGGTTTGATGAGTTTTTGTGGTATTCGGTTATCACAAGGAAGGAAAACCGTGTGGTATTTTTAGGGGGTTTAATGGACCGAATTTGGGTTCTAGTTAGGAGATAATGTGGGCTTTTATCAAGTTATTTTGTTACAAAACGAATTTGGTCACAATTCTAGTTAGTGTACACTTTGTGGCGTTTTGTATAAGTAACATAGGTTAGGATTTTAATTTGATTAGCATAAGTATTAGCTTAGGTAGTTTAATTTTAGGTAATATGGAATATATAACTTACATTAGGTGAAATACAATTTATGTTACTTGTATGATTTTCTTAAGTTCTTGAAATTTTTTTAATTTGAGGGCATTTTTGTCATTTCGGATTGTTTAAATTTTAGGGTTTTACACATCCCCTTGGTCACACTGCAAATCCTTGATGTCAACAATAAATTGTTTATTGACAGAAGCACAAAAAGCAACAAAATTATCAAACAAATCAGATTTTTTATGCAACGGGTAGACCCAAACAAAGTGCGAAAATTGATCTAGAAAATAGCATAATATTTAATTCCACTTTCACTCGGAATTGGGGATGTCCATATATCCGACTGAATAATTTCAAACACAGACTCAACAGAAGACTCAGAACTATAAAACGGAAGCTTAACATGTTTGCCTAATTGACATGCATGACACAAAGCGGACAACTTTGATTTATTGCATGAAATAAAATTACTTGACTCTAAACGACGAAACACATCTTCCCTGGGATGACCGATGAGTCTGTGCCATGTAGTGGAACTAAATGAAAACAAAACAACTGGATTTTGAAATGGAGGTTGCTGAGTGACTGGGTAAAGGTCGCCGGTACTATCACAACAGAGATGAAGCTTTTGGGTTTGGTAATCCTTTATTACTAAACCATAAGCATCAAATTCAATAGAAACGTCATTATCACGCGTAAATTTATGAACAAAAATTTAATTCTTAATGATGTGAGGTGTGACAAGAATATGATTCAGATGAAGAGGCTTATAAGATGTATTTAAGAAGCTATGTCCGATATGAGTGGCAGGAATAGAGTTACCATTGCCAACAAATGCATATGGATAAATGCTCGAATTACTAAAGGAGGTGAGTATACATGTATTGTCTGCCAAGTGAGAAGATGCTCCAGTGTCCATGTTCCAAAAGGGATCTTGAGGAATCATAGCCTGAAATTTCTGCGAAAGAATGGTTGCTTGAGAATGAAGCGCAGTTGGCATGTAGGCATAATTCCCCGGTACGCAAAGGAGGAAGTCCCAAGCAATAAACAACTATGCCGCCAAATACAATTATGCCTCCGTTCAAACAAACAACAAAGAAGATGATAGAAGAAAAGAAAAAGTGGCTTTCAACATATGTTCCAGTTTGTCGGTTCGAAAGCGTCACGTTCAAACTGTAGGGGAAATTTGTTAGGTCACCTTAATGATTCAACACAAGTATATCTAGTGAGAGAAAGTTAGAGAGAGAGAGAGATATGGTATGAAACACGTTAGAATGAATAAGAAAGAGTAAATTGCAAAAACATGAACCAACATCTTCAAATGAAGGTTTACATTAGTATTTATAGCCACATGGACTAGGGCAACGCCCCATGTGGACTTTCTAGAAGCTATGCCACGATCCATGGGCTTACTTCATGGACTGGGCCTTAATTAAACATATAAGCCTTATAAAACTAAGCACCCTATTACATATTTAATGATAGACACTTTATATTAATTACACGTACTCCCAACAATCTCCCCCTAAGGGTTGGTCATTGATCCGTACTAAAACGTAAATATAAATATTATGCAACGACGGATACACGTGAATAAATACAAATCACCCCTTTGTAAAAAAGGATACTTGCAAAAACTCACGTTTGTTGTGTAGTGTGAAACCAGGTAAGTGATTACCCAGATCGTTTCCCAACGAAGTGTGAATGGGCAATTGTTTGAAAGCTTGGATTAGAGTGACTGATGATTAGGATAATGGATTTTGCTTGTTTATTAATTCTAATTGATATATAAAAAACAAATATACAAAAGAAATTTAAACACTTTTTAACTAATTATTATTAATTATTTATTACTTAATTACTTTTTAAACTATTTTAATTTATAATAAATACTAAATGAACAAAGAAAAACCTAAAACTTTTTCTATAAATATTATGAGGTAAAAAGAAGCTAAGAAAATTATAAAAATGAAAAGTGCTTAATTAAAAATTTAAAAAAATAAATAAAATCTATTAAATAGAAACTATTACTTATTTTATATTTTATTTTTCTTAAGGTCTACAGAGATTATTATATTTTTCCTAAATTCTACTTAATAAAATAAAATTTAGAAAATTAAAATTATATTTTTCTGATTATTATTCTATTTATTATGATTTAATTACTATTATAAACTAATTAAAAAGATTAAAAATATCAAATGACTTAGGAAAAATCTGAAAAATTCAGGTTAAGTCTAAAATGATATTAGAAAGCTAGGAAAAATAAAAGTGGAGCTTATCTAAGCACTAATAAGGAGTTGGGCAGAAAAGCAGTTTTCAAAATAAGCTAAAATTAAGCTAAAGTTATCCAAAAATTCCCAAAAGCTCAAGAATGGTTTAAACAACTTAATTAGGCATAAAACAACTTAAAAATACAAATAAGCACAAGTAATAAGCAAGATAAGCACTAGGGAAGTTGCACTAGTTATGCAGAAAAAGCAGGCAAATACCCCTACTTGCAGATCAATTTAAGCACATGAATAAGCAGAAAATTCTGAATATTAAGGGGGCAAAAGCAAGCTAGTACTACTAGCTACTCTAAAAACCTAAAAGCCCCAAATCTAAATAGCCAATTGAACTCCAATTGGACACAAGATCAGATGCTTGAAGAACTCAAATCTGCTCAGTATACACTGATGCAGCAGAGTGAGTTTTTGGTTCCTAACTTTTGCAATTTTTGATCAATCCTATCCTACTCTTGCACACTGACTTAAAAGGCCCTAATTAACAGGAAAATGGCAATAAATAAGCTCAAGCTTATACTGAGCTTATCAGCTCAGTTTTACCCTTAATATTGAGCTCACAAATGCAAAAACTCAAACAACCTCAAAACAACTTAACATCTTATTAAAACAACTAATCTAGACTATTTTATGCAAGATCAAAACTGGTCATATGGTAAATGAACAGTGACCTCCTTATATGGCCAGAAATAAGCTTAAACCAAACACCCCTTATAAAGGGCTGTTATGGGATTTTCAAATGGAACTGAAATACTGAGCTAGGTTTCTGATTAAAAATGGCTCAATAACTTATTTTTAATACTAATTAGTAATTATAAACTAAAAATAAGTTATAAATAAGCAGTAACTAAGTTTAGCTATTTTTGGCTTTTTTAGAGTTTTTTAAGTAAAATGAAACAAAGGCTATTCTAAACTCATACAACTGATGAAATGTACTTATAAACTACTAATCAGCAAGAAATTGTAATAATAAGCTAAAATTAAGCTATGCACAGTGAAGTAGAAAAATAATGCAAAACTTAAAAATAAGCTTACAACTGAATGGTTAAGAAACAGGATAGAACTAGATCAGAACTAAGCTTGGTTTGTCACTTACCAAGTTTAGACCCCATTCCAGCTTAATTACCTCAGCTTATCCCTTCCAATTGCTTATTTGCTTGAAATGTTGACTTTTGTTGACTTTTCTGGGATTCTAGAATTAGAACAGATTTAAACTAACATAAGCTCACAGTAAGCTATAATTAGCTTATATAAGCTTATATAAACAGATAATAAGCTATTTGATAAACACCAAACTTGACTCAAATTTAACAGTAGACTATAAAACTTGAAATTCATTACTTGGTAAAATCAGTACAATACAGGAGTAAATTAGTACAAGTGACTTTGAAACAACCTTGAAATGATAAACTAAACTTAATTTAAAACTGGAAACAAGTAATAAACATAAACTACACTACTGATGGTCCTAAACTAGTGACAATTATTTCTTCTGGCCTTCTTTTCTTTATATAGCAATCCCAAAAACTTCCTTGATCAAATCCGAGTTAATCCCACCATTGAAATAGTTGTAGTTCAATCTTGGTCGTTAATTGCCATTTTGGCGGGAAAAGGTCAAGTGGGATTTTTAGCTTCTTCTGAGCAAGTAGGGGTGTAAGAAGGTGAAGTATTCTCGTTGGAGGAGGGGGGTGGTGGATTGTCAGGGATGAGAGGTGGTATTGCAGAGAAACGGTGGGTGTGGTGGTATTGTTTTGGCGGGTCAGTGGGTTGAAGAAGACAAGTTTGACTTGAGTCAAACTTGTCTTAGCTAAGGGTAAAAATAGGTGGGCCGGGTTATTTGTTTTGTGGATTGGGCTTGATAGCTGGGTTTAGTATTAAGGGGTTGGGTTTTATTTTTGGGTTAAGGGTATTAAGTTTGATCCGGTTTAGTGTTTAGAGTTTTAGGGACCAATTGTGTAACATTTGGATTTTTGAGGGGGCTGGGTTGACAACTTTCCAAAGTTATCAAAGGGGCTAAATTGTAACATGTGAATAGTACAAGGGTATTATTTGATGAATTACATTTTTTAAATACCCGAGGACTAAATTTGCCAATTTTGAAACTTGAGGGGTAAAAGTTGCCATTTTTAGAAAACTTTCATCCAGGGACTAAAAGTGAACATTTTTGATATCCCAAGGACTAAAGTTGACTTTTCTTTCATTTTAAACCTTCAGGGACTAATTCTGCCAATTTGTGAAACTTCAGGGACTGAAAATGACAATTTTGTGAACTTTGCATGTTTTTCACTTGTTTTCAATCTTTTTGTATCTGAATCACATAAAAACACATTTCAATGATATTTATAGTATTATGTGACATTTCAAAGTGTTTTTGGCTATTTTAACAGTTTAAATGGGAATAAAATGATGAGTATTTAGTCCCTAGCAATCTTTTATGAAAATTTAATGGATTTTATCTCTTTACCAAAAGCCATTACTTCTGGAGTAGCCAATGTTTTAGTATGTGATACTTTGGTACAATGATAACCAAATGATTTTGAGCAAACCATCAGCTGTCAACGGATTTGATTTGTCTTTACCAAAAGCCGTTTGCTTCTGGACTAGCCAACTCTTAGATAAAATACAGTTATTATCTTTGGTGAGCTGATTACCAATCATGGTTTTCCACTGCCTTTACCACAAGCCATAACCTTGCGGGCTAGCCAACTCTTCACTTATAAAGATATGGTGAGTCGAATAGCATACAATTTTTGGCAAATTGTGAGCCATGAACGGATTTGAGTTATCTTTACCAAGAGCCGTTTGCTCTCGGATTAGCCAATCCTTATGTGGGTTAGACATGGCGGACTGATAACCATTTATTGCGTTCTAAGTGAGAAAAAATTTTAAAATTTTGGCCAAAATGGGGGTACTAGATGGTACATATGATCAAATTCGCTAGAATTCCCCCCCACACTTAGAACTGAATATTGCCCTCAATATTCAAAGTATCGGCTATAATGCCGTCACTTAGAACGTAAAAAGGTAATATTATTAATAGCCATTTTTTTTTTGAAAACTTGTACATATATACAACATGTAGGGCATCTCCCCCACACTTAGGTGTTAGAAAAGAGAAAGAAGTCAGAGACATGGGTGAAAACCCATGTTGTGCTAATGTTTTTGTTCACTGAGTCACTAGCTGGACTCGACCCCGAATTCATTGGTTCATGGGGGACCAAGTGGAAGAAACCATCTCAATCGGACTTTCATTCAAGATGTTTTGAATAATCATTGAAGTATATGAAAGGTCCACTCCGATGAGATACATCCGGCTTAAAAGAGATGCCGGGATCAAAAACTTTGTCCTCATTTCCAAACGAGTGAGGGAAAGGACAAGCTACCTTATAAGGACAGAAAGGTAGAAAAACTCGAACGACATATGTGAAGTCAATATAATGGCGATCCTCAGAAGGAATTGTCACATATGTCGGAGAAAGATCGGGATTAAGAGTTGAGGTCACATCATCAAGTTTATAAATAATAGAGTCCTTGACCTCATCGTTTTCTAACTCTTCATCAAAGAGAGGATTTATTTTGATAGAAAAGAACTCATCATGAAATTCAAAAAGAGAATTTGAATGGACTTTGAGACTTTCATTTTGAACTTCCTCATCAGAAAGTGATTCGTCATCACTAGAGGAAAAATCATCATTTGATTTAAAAAGGGGATTAGAGAAAATCCCGAAAGAATCATTGAAAAGAGGGATAGAAAACGTCCCGAAAAAATCATCAGTAGTGTCAAGAGGCTGATCACAACTAGAAGAACAATCACTTTCACTGTCGGACATATCCTCAGACTTACTTGGGATTGGGATAAGGTTCTCAGCACTAGACTTTATGAATTCGTCCGATTCTTTTTCAGGAATAGTGCTAATAGGCTCATCCCCCATAATAAGAGAGTCCTTGGGGTCCAAAGTTGGAAAGAATGATGGAATTGCAATAGACTGAGGGAGTTGAGAAATGATGCCACTGTTGGATCGATATACTCTGACCAAACTAACTTGTAGCTTTTGTTGGATCGATATACTCTGACCAAACTAACTTGTAGCTTGTCTACGGTTTAACAACTTTGAATAAATTCAAAACTATTAATAATGAAACACTGATATACTTTGCTAAGTATGCGGAATCTACTTCAACAAAGCTAAGAAGAACAACTTCGAATATTATTAAAACCTTGAACCTGCTTTCTTACACAGATTCACTAACAAACTCTAATCACTAATACTTCTAACAATCAACTAATACTTCTCTCTAATCACTTATAATTGTATATCTAAAATCGTATCTCTAATGTCGTATCTCTAATGCCAACCTAGGGATCCTTTTATAGGCACAAGGAAAACCCTAGTCGGTTTACAATACTTGAACGACAAGTAATTCTAATTATAACTCTAATCTAATACGAACATTCTAGAATTACACATTAGTCCTTAAACTATTTGCATAGCAGTCCTTCAACGAGCAGCAGTACTTTAGTCGAACAGCAGTACTTTGACTTGAGTAGCAGTACTTTGATATTTCATAGCCCAACAATCCTCCCCTAACTTGAATTCTACTTGCTTGATTTCAAGTTCCTTTGTATGTCTTTAACTTCAACACTTTATCTTCAAGGAAAGGTTGTATCTTTGAAATCTGTCTCGTTGTTGTTTTGTCATCATCAATGCAATTAGTATCTTCAATCTTCATCAGCAACAATTCTTTTCAGCATCATATCTTTTCAGCAACTCAACATCATATTGACAATAGGTACATCAGATCTTAAAAGTTCCATACTATTCTCATCACTCCCAGGTGTGTTAACTCCTGTGAGAGGTGAATCATCGAAAACTTTAATGGATTTTGATGTCTCTTTACCAAAGCCATTAACTCTGGAGTAGCCAATGTTTAGATTTAGGAAAAACCATGGTACATTGATAACCATATGATTTTTAGCAAATCATCAGCTATCAACGGATTTGAGTAGTCTTTACCAAATAGCCGTTTGCTTTTGTACTAGATAGTTCTTTTAGTACAATCACTACCATGGTGAACTAATTACCATATAATGGTTTTCCACAGCCTTTACCACAAAGCCATTATCTTGTGGGCTAGCCAACTCTTCACTAATATAGATATGGTGAGTTGAAAACCATACAATTTTTAGTAAATTGCCAACTAAAAACGGATTTGATAATCACATCAGAGCCGTACCCTCATGATGAGTCAAACTCTTTCTTGTTTATTAAACATGGTGAGTTGATTACCATTTGTTGTGTAGTACAAGTACTAACACCATGCTGTTGCTTCCAAAACCATTTGTTGCTGTTTAATCTTTGTGCTTCAAAATGTTTTTGCACTTATCAAAAATTACTGATTTTATCAAAAGACTTTACTGGTTTTATGCTGCAAGCAGTACTTTCAGAAAGTACTGTTTGACTAGCAGTACTTTGAAGAAAGTACTTATTTTTCAAAAGATTTATATAATAATTAAACCATACCAGTAGTTATGCATTAATCTTCAGATTCAGTTGTCCACTTGATGAATAATTTTATGACCATCAATGCTACTTCATCCTCTTGTTCCACTTCCATGCCATGCTCTAGTATTCTGATCATCAGATCTCTTGTGAGTGGATATCTCTGTTCTGCTAGCATATGAATCATAGTGCCATCTTCTAACTCCAAAACATGTATTCCAACTGATTCAAAGAATCTCCATCTGTTAATCTCCCAGTTATCTTGATTTTCCCACAAAGTACTGTCCTTTGTTTCTTCTGTCTCCCAGATTGTTGTAAGATCTCCTAATAATATCAAACCTACTCCTTGTGGTGGAATATGCTCAAAATAAGTTTGTACTTGGAGATATAACTGAAGCATATCATCTCTATCAATCAGATGTAATATATCCCACAATGAATTGAACACTCTAAAACTTCCATCTTGTCTATGAAAGATCAGATAATTTCCTTCTTGTGATTCTACAACTGAAAAAGTAGATATCTTGGACTTCTTATCAGTATCTTCTTTCAATTTTGGATTTTCAAAGTCAACAACTCTAAGATAATTCCTTAGCTCATCAACTTTGTCTGTTCTTAATTCAACAGCTTCCTTGAACTTCTTTGATGGTTGTTCATCAGTTGTTCTTTTCCTCTTTGAGCTCCTTGTAACAGCTCTTTCCTTTCTTTTATCTTCAAGCTCCTTATCTTCAAAAGAAATAATGCTTGCAAGATCTTTTTGAATAGCTTCTCTAACAGCATCATACAGATCCTTCATCTCTGTATATGTCAATCTGACTAAACCTGTATATCCTCGACCTTTCAAATAAGCCATCATATCATTCCTTTCTCTAGCTTTACTAATTGGCCTTTGTGATTGAACAATCTTCCTTGATTCTTCAGCATCTATCTGAGCTTGCAATAGTCTAGCTGCTTCTTCACCTTTGGCAATCTGAATTTCTCTTAATTGTGCCAAAGTCATCTTCTTCTTCTTCTTTTCTACCAAAATCCCTTTACCTTTATCTTTTGGATCTATCTCTTGTGTAGGTTGAGAAGAAGTATGATGTTGTTGTTGTTGTTAACCTCATGAATACTGATGCCTCTTTGACTTGACATATTAAGCATAATATCAGCAATTGTTTCATCATCACTGTTAGTATGAGCTATAACGTCTTCTTCCTGAGCTGTTTTAGAAGGGCCAACTTCCTCTTGAACTTGTCTTGAAGGACCAATATATTCTTCAAAATCTAAAGTTCTAGGCGTAATAGTGAATTGCCTCTCAGTACCTTGTTGAGCAGTACTTTCAGCTTCAGCTCCTTCCAAGTTTATTTCCTCAGTATCACCACTTCTTACTTCAACAGTAGCTTCTTCCAAATTGATTTGCTCTGTTTCATCACTCTTCCTCTCAGCAGTATGTTGAGGAATATGTTCAGGTGGTGTCCTCTGAGTATCATCCATAAATCCAGCATCTTGTTCAAAATCTTGTTCAAAACCAGCATCATCTTCATTCAAATTCTCTAAATTCCTCCCCAATTGGAATGAAGATTGCTTCTTAGATTTTGTCTTCTTTGACTGAGAATACTTCTTAGGTTTCTGACCACTCTGCTTCTGAGACTTTACCCATAATCTATGATGTTGAACTAGTGGCCAAACAAACTTCTTCAATCTTTGAAACTTAGTCTTTAACTTGACTATCTTAGCAGCTTGAGCCTCACTCTCCTTTTTCAGCCTCTTTAACTCCCTTGTTAAAGCATAATTATCCAACTCTGTCTCCTCTTCTTCAAATTGCTTAGACATATTTGTGGAAGAATAATCATTAGGAGATGGTGGTTGATGCATACCTTGGTCTGACTCCTCATGAGTAGGAATGTCCATAGGAGCAGTATCTTCCCGAGTAGCAGAATGTGGAGAAGCAGTATGTTGAGAAGCAGTAGGTTGAGGAATACTAACTTCTCTTGAAACTGGAGACTCTTGGCTTGCTGATTCAGAATTTGCTTCTTGCTCTTGCTCTTGCTCTGCATCTCTAACAACTTGTGCAACTCCCAATATATGAACAGTCAAAGGTGTGTTGGTTCCAGAAAACTTGACACTTTGTTTAGAGAGAAAAGTAAACACCTTTGGTGGAAGTTTGACAGTGGGTAAAAAACTTTGAGGTTTAGGGACATCCTCAAGTTGATTGTTCAAAAATAATGAACAAACCTTGGATACATTAAGAATGGCGAACCATTAGCAATATGTGTAAGCATACCATCAAGAATTAGTCGTGAAAAGTTGAATCTTTGATCGGTAGCCAAACCCACTAATGCAGATGCAATATTTTGACCAAATTGATCAAAAGAAGTACTCTTGGGACTTAAACAATGAAGTAAAACGTGAATGAGGTACTTCCAATGAGAACAAAACAAAGGCTTTTGAAAAGTAAGTTTCGTCAGATCTCCTTCATAACCTATATCACTTAAAGTGTCCCAAAGCACTTGTTTTTCAAAACGAACAGCCCCCCCTTCATCATTGAACATCAAAACATCCCTAATCGTGGCCTCAGAAATCCGAATAGTTCGTCCAGCAACCGTAGCCCTAATCAACGAATCATCTTCAATCGTTGCAGTAGCCCAAAATTCTTGCATCCAGGGACTAATAACATCAGGGTCAACTAAAATAGAGTAGTTGATGGAAGACCCAGTTAAAAAATCAATGATCGCGGGAAAATCAACATTATCCCTTGTCTTGTCCAAGTTAGCGATCATATTGTGTTTGCTAACAGTGAGTCGATTAGCCATGATGAGTGGTAGAGAAGAATTCGCTTTGAGTGTGTGTTTCGTTAAAAAGATTGTGGTGTAAAAGCGAATGAGGAATCTCAAATATGGTAAAGGGCGGGGAAATAGGGAGAGTTTCCTTAAATAGGATGGAAACAAATCAAACTCTAAATAATAAAGTTACCGTTTTGATTAACTTATTATCTCCGCCGTAAGGAATTAATTAACCATAGCCCCACAATTTTTGACCATTGGAACAGTACATCCACGTAAGCAGTACGTTGAAGCAGTACTTTGCTGAGGCAGTACTTTAAGGAACAAAGCAGTACGTTCCATATTCTTATCCACAATCAACACTCCAAACTAAAACCAAGAACTTGTAAATGGTTCATGCTTAAGTTCTAACTAATAGCTTATGTTGCCTCCCCTCAAATACAACATATAGGCTAAACTAAATTACTAAAAACCAATACTTTCATTAAGAACTAAAAGAAAGTATACTAACTATTACTAAAGCCTCCCCTCAAATGTAGCCTAATAGTTAATCATCCCAATGCTCACAACTAAGTGGTTGAATCTTGAAACATCAAATCCCTTAGTACTTCTTCTTGTTTAAACTCTCTACTGAAACTGGTCCAAACAGATCCATGTGTAGCAACTCCAAAGGTTCTCTAATATCTCTTTCCCCAAGCTTCTTACATGAAGCTTTATGTTGTTTACCTTTCTTGCAAGCCAAGCATGAATGATCAGTCTTGAATGTTTTGGAAGGTAAACCTCTAACTAAATTTCCTTTGACCAGCTTGTTGATGTTCTTAAAATTAACATGACCAAGTCTTCTGTGCCACAGATGTGCTTCTTCCAATGATGCCTTTGCTACTAAACATGTTGCTCTTCCAGCAGAATTGAGACTCTTTAAGTCTAAACTGTACACATCATTGGTTCTTGGTACTCTCAATGTTACCAAGTGATCATCAACAAATTTGAACTCAGGGGAGAGAATGAGACATTCTGTATCAGTGAACAGAATTGGGTACTTCTTGTCACAAATCTGAGATACTGATAAAAGATTGAACTTGAGCTCCTTCACAATATCTAACATTCTCAAAATCAATACATCCAGCCTTGATTGTTCCTTTGCCAGTGATTCTTCCTCCATCAGGATCATTACCAAATGCAACTCTTCCTCCATAATATGCCTTAAAATCTGACAGGATCTCCTTGTCCCCTGTCATACTGCCAAAGCAACCACTATCAACAATAATATGATCTTTAAGCTCCTCTTCTGGGTTGCCCTGCACAGTAAAAGAAAGGGTTAGTGTCTTTTAGGAACCCAAGCCATTACTGACTTGTGTTCCCCTTGTGGAGTGACATACTTGAATTCCTTCAGTATGTAATCTCCACTGGTTTTAAAAGCATGGTCAATGATTATTTGAGTTGGTCCCATGTCCTGTGTTGTATTATCAACAACACTCCCTGTTTCACCCTTATCTGATGAAAGTACTTCTTGTTCCCCGTCAGTACTTTCTTTCTTAACCCAATTTCGTTTGACCTTAGGTTTCTCTGATCTAGGTACTCTGCTTGAGGTGTAAGACCTTTTATATGAATTGAATCTCTTAGGTCTTCTATGTGAAAAAGTGTTAGCAGTACCATGAGTGGGTGAAAACTTATCAGTCCTTTGAGAAGGTACTTCTTGAGACTTATCAGTGTGTGAAGGTACTGGTGATTTGGAAAACATCCTTTTCTGGTGAGGGTACCTATAGTCTTTGGAGAAATTACTATGGTTAACCCTATTTGAGTGATTCCAAACTGGTCTAGTCTCTCTTGGCTTATGGGTAGTAGACCTATTCTTTGGAAACTGACTTAAGTATTCTGAGTGTAAGTCACAGTGCTTAATCAAATGATCAGGACTATAGCATACATAACATAACTTTCTCTCCATATTCCCAAATCCTCTTCTATGATTAAAAGATTTCCTATAGTGAGCAGTATTTTGAAAAGTTTCTCTTGGAGGTACTGCTGAATGTCCAGCAGTACTTTGAAAAGTTTTTGGAGGTACTGCTTGTTTTTGAAAGGCTGTAGGAAACTTTTGATCATTACCCCTTTGAAAATCATTCTTAGGTTTCTCAGAACTAGTAATCTTCTTCCTAAACTCTAGGTTGTCTACACCATAACGAGAAACATCTGTCCTAAGTGGTTGAAACTGACCAGTGGGTGGAGGAACTGAGTGGTACTCCTTATCTTTCTTAAACTTAGGAGGTGATTCACTAATTGGTTCCTCATTCCTAGATGTGTTTTCTTCTGAGCTTGTAAGGTCATCATCACTAGGTGGAATCTCTTCCTTATCACTAGGTGGTGTTTCTTCCTTATCACTAGGTGAGGTCTCATCTGAACTACTATCTTTACCATAACCTAGTCCAGCTCTACTGTTTATGACTCTTTGTTTTCAGAAGACACAAAAGCTATGTTGTGAGTTTTCTGAGAACTATGACCATTCATCTCTTGCTTGTACACTTTCAAATTGTTATAGAGATCATCAAAGTCCATAGATTCCAATCCAGGTTGTCCTCTAATCATAGTAGCAACCACATGCCAGACAGATGGCAAACTCCTTAAGAACTTCAAATTTGCATCTTCAACAGATACCTCTGCTCCATACAGTTCTAGCATACTAAGTAGATTTTGGAATCTGTCATAGGCAGCATCAAGACCTTCTCTTTCACCAACAGTGAAGGTTTCAAATTGCTGCTTCAATAAGTTTCTATGCATCTTCTTTGAAGCATCATTACCTCCAAATCTTGTCTTGATCGCAGCCCACAATTGCTTTGCATCCTTAGCATCATGGAACTTCAGTAGGTGACCATCAGGAATAGCAGACAACAGTATGTTGAGAGCCTTATCTTGATTTCTCTTTGTAGCTGCTGGCAAGGTTGGTTGAGGTGGTTTGGGTTGTCCTTCAACTTGTAAAGGTTCATCAAGAACAACATTACCATTGACAATTACATCCCATAGAGCATGGTCAGTAATAGCAAGGTACTGTCTCATCTTCATGCTCCAGAGATCATATTCTCCCTTCTTGATGATAGGAATTCTGAGTGAGGTGATGGATGGGATAGGTGCAGCTTCAGTCGACATTGTTGAGGGTTTGTTGATAAATCGGTTTTAAGGGTTTCTTCTTAATCAGAGTCTCCACACAAGCTCTGATACCACTTGTTGGATCGATATACTCTGACCAAACTAACTTGTAGCTTGTCTACGGTTTAACAACTTTGAATAAATTCAAAACTATTAATAATGAAACACTGATATACTTTGCTAAGTATGCGGAATCTACTTCAACAAAGCTAAGAAGAACAACTTCGAATATTATTAAAACCTTGAACCTGCTTTCTTACACAGATTCACTAACAAACTCTAATCACTAATACTTCTAACAATCGACTAATACTTCTCTCTAATCACTTATAATTGTATATCTAAAATCGTATCTCTAATGTCGTATCTCTAATGCCAACCTAGGGATCCTTTTATACGCACAAGGAAAACCCTAGTCGGTTTACAATACTTGAACGACAAGTAATTCTAATTATAACTCTAATCTAATACGAACATTCTAGAATTACACATTAGTCCTTAAACTATTTGCATAGCAGTCCTTCAACGAGCAGCAGTACTTTAGTCGAACAGCAGTACTTTGACTTGAGTAGCAGTACTTTGATATTTCATAGCCCAACAGCCACCCAAAGGAATAATACTCTCCTCGTCTTCCTCCTCATCAGTATTGCTAGCATAAATGGCTTTCATTTGTTCGTCGGCTAGCAATTCTGCAATAGTCTTGTCTTCCTGCCTTTTCTGGACAGGTATAATTGCAGCTGATGAATTCTCTCAAACTTCCCACATAGAATCTTCATCATCGTCATCGTAAATGAAAGTTTGACGATATTTGGAACTCATTCTAGCTGTTTGTTCTTCTTCAGCTAGAAGCTCTCCAATGGTTTTCTGATGAGGATCTTCTTGGGAATTTTTAACAGCCAAATCATTAAGTGTATCCATCATATTTTGGAGTTTTTGGAATACATTTTCAAAAGATTTTTCAAGAGGAGATGGCTGAGGTTGAATCATTTGATACTGTGGAGGTTGGTCATGACAAGAATAGTCGTAATTGTTACAAGGGACATGCTCATAGACAAGCGGGGTCCTCGTTTGACAATCAGATTCATAATGTGGACCACCACAGTACTCACAACAATACATTTGCTGTGACTGATTCGGTGAATCATATGGATGTTGGTCATACCCGAAATTTTGATTGTTACAAGAAACCTGCTCATAGACAAGCATGTTATTTGTTTGACAATCAAAACTTGGGTGTGGACCTCCACAATGCTCACAAGGATCATTTGGCATATTTTGAAATGATATATCATTGAAGTTTTGATTAGACGGCTCTTGCCAAAATGAATCCTGAGAAGGGGTACTGAAATCGTTGTAAAAATCTGGATAATCAAGTGTGGGGGATTGATAAGTGCGAAAACATCGTTTACACTGTGAATCATCCCCCAACGGATTTTCACATATACAACAATTAAGCTGAGTGAGTGAAGATGGCTGGGGTTGTGGAGAGTGTTCGGAAAAAGAATCCGGAGGTGGGACAAGTGGTGTGCTCTGAGAGCTAGGAATTTCCACCACTTCCGTTATGGTCTCTGGTTCTTGTTCTTGATAATCGTGAAGAGTATTATCGATGGAATTAAGCTCTCTTTCGAGGGCTAAATCACACCAATAACAAGATCCGTCTGGTGCATCATTTCCACACTGCTCGCACGAACACTTGGAACAACGAAGATTATCACCCACTGGACCTCTACAACGAAAGCAGCGATAGCCCAGTGACGACATAGAAGAAAGGTATAAGAAGTTTAGAATCAAATGGATAGAGGGTAAAGGGATAAAGAATCAAAAAGGGTAAGAGGGTAAAGATGAATATTTTTGGTTTTTTTTTTTTTTTTTTTTTTTTTTTTTTTTTTTTTTTTTTTTTTTCAATTAAAACAAAATCGAAGCAAAACACAAGGAACTTAAACCTTAAATCAACCAGCGTACGGTAGCTCTCTGACTGAAAAATGCACAGAGTGGCGGAGAAGCAAAGGTGGGCAATTAATGCTCCTTAAAAACCCGCTTCTTTCAGTTCGACAATTTAATGTCAAACTATCCTTAAACCTCCGTTATAGTTTGTTTATCAATCAAAGGTGAGCCGAATTCGCAAGCGACACAAATGCAAGTTTTAATCTGATGTTTGGGAACTTGTTATGATAATACCCAAGTTGAGGAATATTATATTAATTTTGCTTTTATCTTTTATTTTACAATAAAACGAAAAATGTTTTTTGGGTTTTTATTTTTTTATATGATATTATATATATAAAAGAAAAGAAAAATATTTTTGTATTTTATATGTTTTATGGGAAATAGGAACTTCACAAGGAAGGGTCTCAAATCACTAATCGCTTAAACTCTAAACAATATTGTCGCAACACACCTCCCCGGCAGCGGCGCCAAAATTTGATCCGTGCTAAAACGTAAATATAAATATTATGCAATGACGGATACACGTGAATAAATACAAATCACCCCTTTGTGAAAAAGGATACTTGCAAAAACTCACGTTTGTGTGTGTAGTGTGAAACCAGGTAAGTGATTACCCGGATCGTTTCCCAACGAAGTGTGAATGGGCAATTGTTTGAAAGCTTCGATTAGAGTGACTGATGATTAGGATAATGGATTTTGCTTTTTTATTAATTTTAATTGATATATAAAAAACAAATATACAAAAGAAATTTAAACACTTTTTAACTAATTATTATTAATTATTTATTACTTAATTACTTTTTAAACTATTTTAATTTATAATAAATACTAAATGAACAAAGAAAAATCTAAAACTTTTTCTATAAATATTATGAGGTGAAAAGAAGCTAAGAAAATTATAAAAATGAAAAGTGCATTAAAAATAAAAAAAAAAATCTATTAAATAGAAACTATCACTTGTTTTATATTTTATTTTTCTTAAGGTCTACAAAGATTATTATATTTTTCCTAGATTCTACTTAATAAAAGAAAATTTTGAAAATTAAAATTATATTTTTCTGATTATTATTCTATTTATTATGATTTAATTACTATTATAAACTAATTAAAAATATTAAAAATATCAAATGACTTAAGAAAAATCTGAAAAATTTAGGTTAAGTCTAAAATGATATTAGAAAGCTAGGAAAAATAAAAGTGGAGCTTATCTAAGCCCTAATAAGCAGTTGGGCTGAAAAGCAGTTTTCAAAATAAGCTAAAATTAAGCTAAAGTTATCCAAAAATTCCCAAAAGCTCAGGAATGGTTTAAACAACTTAATTAGGCATAAAACAACTTAAAAATACAAATAATCACAAGTAATAAGCAAGATAAGCACTAGGGCAGTTGCACTAGTTATGCAAAAAAATCAGGCAAATACCCCTACTTGCAGATCAATTTAAGCACATGAATAAGTAGAAAATTCTGAATATTAAGGGGGCAAAAGCAAGCTAGTACTACTAGCTACTCTAAAAACCTAAAAGCCCCAAATCTAAATAGCCAATTGAACTCCAATTGGACACAAGATCAGATGCTTGAAGAACTCAAATCTGCTCAGTATACACTGATGCAGCAGAGTGAGTTTTTGGTTCCTAACTTTTGCAATTTTTGATCAATCCTATCCTACTCTTGCACACTGACTTAAAAGGCCCTAATTAACAGGAAAATGGCAATAAATAAGCTCAAGCTTATACTGAGCTTATCAGCTCAGTTTTACCCTTAATATTGAGCTCACAAATGCAAAAACTCAACCAACCTCAAAACAACTTAACATCTTATTAAAACAGCTAATCTAGACTATTTTATGCAAGATCAAAACTGATCATATGGTAAATGAACAGTGGCCTCCTTATATGGCCAGAAATAAGCTTAAACCAAACACCCTTTATAAAGGGCTGTTATGGGATTTTCAAATGGAACTGAAATACTGAGCTAGGTTTCTGATTAAAAATGGCTCAATAACTTATTTTAAATACTAATTAGTAATTATAAACTAAAAATAAGCTATAAATAAGCAGTAACTAAGTTTGCTATTTTTGGCTTTTTTAGAGTTTTTAAGTAAAATGAAACAAAGGCTATTCTAAACTGATACAACTGATGAAATGTACTTATAAACTACTAATCAGCAAGAAATTGTAATAATAAGCTAAAATTAAGCTATGCACAGTGAAGTAGAAAAATAATGCAAAACTTAAAAATAAGCTTACAACTGAATGGTTAAGAAACAGGATAGAACTAGATCAGAACTGAGCTTGGTTTGTCACTTACCAAGTTTAGACCCCATTCCAGCTTAATTACCTCAGCTTAACCCTTCCAATTGCTTATTTGCTTGAAATGTTGACTTTTGTTGACTTTTCTGGGATTATAGAATTAGAACAGATTTAAACTAACATAAGCTCACAGTAAGCTATAATTAGCTTATATAAGCTTATATAAACAGATAATAAGCTATTTGATAAACACCAAACTTGATTCGAATTTAACAGTAGACTTGAAAACTTGAAATTCATTACTTGGTAAAATCAGTACAATACAGGAGTAAATTAGTACAAGTGACTTTGAAACAACCTTGAAATGATAAACTAAACTTAATTTAAAACTGGAAACAAGTAATAAACATAAACTACACTACTGATGGTCCTAAACTAGTGACAATTATTTCTTCTGGCCTTCTTTTCTTTATATAGCAATCCCAAAAACTTCCTTGATCAAATCCGAGTTAATCCCACCATTGAAATAGTTGTAGTTCAATCTTGGTCGTTAATTGCCATTTTGGCGGGAAAAGGTCAAGTGGGATTTTTAGCTTCTTCTGAGCAAGTGGGGGTGTAAGAAGGTGAAGTATTCTCATTGGAGGAGAGGGGTGGTGGATTGTCAGGGATTAGAGGTGGTATTGCAGAGAAACGGTGGGTGTGGTGGTATTGTTTTGGCGGGTCAGTGGGTTGAAGAAGACAAGTTTGACTTGAGTCAAACTTGTCTTAGCTAAGGGTAAAAATAGGTGGGCCGGGTTATTTGTTTTGTGGATTGGGCTTGATAGCTGGGTTTAGTATTAAGAGGTTGGGTTTTATTTTTGGGTTAAGGGTATTAAGTTTGATCCGGTTAAGTGTTTAGAGTTTTTGGGACCAATTGTGTAACATTTGGATTTTTGAGGGGGCTGGGTTGACAACTTTCCAAAGTTATCAAAGGGGCTAAATTGTAACATGTGAATAGTACAAGGGTATTATTTGATGAATTACAATTTTTAAATACCCGAGGACTAAATTTGCCAATTTTGAAACTTGAGGGGTAAAAGTTGCCATTTTTAGAAAACTTTCATCCAAGGACTAAAAGTGAACATGTTTGATATCCCTAGGACTAAAGTTAACTTTTCTTTCATTTTAAACCTTCAGGGACTAATTCTGCCAATTTGTGAAACTTCAAGGACTGAAAATGTCAATTTTGTGAACTTTGCATGTTTTTCACTTGTTTTCAATCTTTTTGTATCTGAATCACATAAAAACACATTTCAATGATATTTATAGTATTATGTGACATTTCAAAGTGTTTTTGGCTATTTTAACAGTCTAAATAGGAATAAAATGATGAGTATTTTGACACTCATCAGTCATCAATGGTTGTTTGACGTCTTCTTTGCTTCTTTGGCTTTGACGTCTCTTGTATCTTTGTTCTTTTTTCTTCGTGGTTGTGATCATATGTTGGTTTCATCTTTCCTTCATCATCTTAGTTGACTCTGTTGTGTTAGCGTCTTTTTCAACATGCTCATACTTCTTTTGACTTTGAATCTTCATGCAAAAAGATTTCTCATTTCATAGCATTGATCTTTGTCTTTCAACTTGGTAGATTCTTTGACTTTAACATAGAATATTTTTGGACTTTGCATTGATCTTTGATGAGAATTTTTGATGTTGGTAAGAGCATGTGGAGATGGAATGCTGTTGATGATAATGGTGGTAGTGATGGTCATAGATAGCTGGAACTCCAGGTCTCCATGAGTATCTGCATGAAAACAGTATCATGCATTTCCTCATCCTCTGGTTGTTCCTTTCGTTCATGGACAATCATTGTAGACTTTTGGTGTTCCATGTTTGTACCTTTTTCCTTACTAGGTTGATTAACCAGATCAGGATTAGGTGTAATGATTGTTTGAGCTCTACTGCTGGAACCCCCTTCCTCACTGGGTTGATTAACCAGAAGAGGAGGTAGTTATTGTCCTTCAAATTTCGTTATTCTACTTTGTTGAAGGCCACTCTTGAGACTTCTCTCATTTATTTCTTTAGTCCTTAGCCCGAAGTCCATGTCATCTTCAGTCTGTGGTTCTTCCTCCATCATCGGTTGCTTCAACTTTTTCTCATTGACAACCTCCATTTCCGCACAATAGTCGTCGTTTTCTTTGTCAAGCTCAGTAAATGATTTCTCCTTCATCTCATCATCTTCTTCTAGTTTTTTCTTCTTTTCTTCAGTAGTCACGGTTTCACTTGCATGAGCTTCTTTGTAGACCACTGGCCCATCAGATTCTATTTTAGATTCTTCTGATGGTTGAGGTGATCTTTCAGGAGAAGGTTCTGGATTTATAACTTTAACAGGTACTTTCCTCTTTCTGATCTTTGGAGGAGCAGGCTTTTTGTCCTTTGTAGTGCTACCAGTGCTCCTTGCTTTTCCTCCCTTCTGACCTCTTGTCTTGACAGATGAAGCTTGAGTTTCTTCGTCAAAGAATCCGACCTTCTGTTCTTTAAGAGCTTCCAAATAATATTTGTAGTATGTTGCGGCTTTAACTTTCTCAGTAAGAAGACAATCAGGAAGTTGTATTCCTTGCTTTTGAGTACTTATTCCTAATATCCTAATCATCTTTAATGCATGCTCATTCTTAATAGTGTGCTTGTCCTCATCATCAAGTCGTCGAGGAATATCATCGAATTCATCAAGAAGGTTGTCGATGAACAACTTAGTATATCTGACAAAAGGAATCTTGTCACCTCCCTTCTGTATATGTTTCACTAAGTCTTGCCAAATGAAGCTTGCATAGCCAATCAGCTTAACGTTGACCATGTCCCAAAATATCTGAAGATGTGGCAATTTGTGATGCTCATGCCCACTGTCTCTTCCTGATACATATTTGGCAATGATGATGTACATAGTTCTCCAAGGCTGTGGCATATTCTTGATATTCACTCTTGAATGTGTTGAAACAACCCCTTCCGATTCATCATAACCAATTTCCCTGAGAAAGTCATGAACTTCATTCTCTAATGGAGTTGGGTGATATTCTTTAGTAGGACGAAGTGTTGGTAAGAGGAGTATGGTACGAAGAGTATCAATATCCACAGTGACTTGATGTTTGTGTAGAGTGCAAGTAAAAGATTCTTCACTCATATAAAGTTGAATTGTGTTCCAGAACTGATGAATGTAGAACTCTGGGACTGAGACAGACTTTGTCATCATGAATTTGTAGGGATGGTGTGTAAGAGCTTCCACTACTACTTGGCAGGATGATTCAGTGCATGTGAACTTGTTGAATTCAACACGGAGATTGTTTTTGCCAATGACTTTGTTGTAGTCTATAGGAAAGGTGTTTTTCATTGTAAGCTTTTGTGGGTTATCTATATTAGCTTGTGGTGCAGCCATTGTTGTGATTCAAAAGTCATAAGTCATAGAAACAGACATTGAAGAAACACAGTTTGTTAGCAAATGGTATATGTCCGATTCATTGTCTTAGACCTTGTTTGTTGTTATGAAATCAGTGGAATGAGTGTTTTTCATTTTAAGTCACATTAAGTCCTCTAATTGCTGTTGTGATGTTTTATGTTTGATGAGATATTAACTTTAATGACACATATGAACATTAAAATATGAGAATCTTTTGAACTGATTAGTAAGAGTGACAAAAGGTAATTCATTTTCAACCAAAATTCTTAAATTGTGACTTATTCGTAAAAGGCAGTCTTATTCGTAAACATATGGCTTATTCATAAGAATCAGCCTTATGCGTAAGAATGCAACTTATGCGTAAGAATAGGCCTTATTCGTAAACAATAGACTTATTCGTAAAAATGAGTCTTATGCGTAAGAATGAGACTTATTCGTAAGAATAGGCCTTATTCGTAAACATTAGACTTATTCGTAAAAATGAATCTTATGCGTAAGAATATGTCTTATTCGTAAACATGAGACTTATTCGTAAGAATGAGTCTTATGCGTAAGAATATGACTTATTCGTAAACATTTTACAAATTTCTTTCCAAGAAATTCGTATTCCACTGTAGACGCTTATGCGTAAAGTTTGCATGGCTAATTCATAACCTTTGATTTCTTACAAACTTCTTGATCCTTTCATTTAAACAACAAACCACTGATAAACAACTTATCTAATCATGATTATACACTCAACAACTGACACGTTTACGCATAACAGTCCCATAAGTGCTTATGCGTAAAACCCTTAGACCAAATTTTACGAACAAGAGATTCACATGTTAGATGTTTGATGCAATGATTGGCGAGTGTTCCTAAGGCAAATCTAAATGTTTTGACCAAGTTATAACAATTTTTAACCACAGAAAACAGAGATGAAGCCTGTACGTGCACCCTTAAACCCTAAACTTTGATTTTGACTGTCAACTTGTTTTTGGTTAAATTAACAAACATTCAAATGTTCCATAACAGGTTTAAAGACAATCCTACTAACTTAATTAGATCAAAATACACAAGAACAGATTTCCCCAATTTAGTTCGTATGAACCCTATTCATAAAATCATCAATTCTTGTTTCTGGGAACGATTAGGTTATTGCAACATGTCTAGGACATTATTAGGATCAAATCCCACCACAAACATGACACATTAACATACTAAAACGGTTTTCCCCAATTCGTTAAAAAACCCTAAACCCTAAATCATTGATTGTGAAAAATTTAACCGTTGGATCATTAATTGATCAAAAACCCTTGTTTATATTAAAGCATAGATCATATTAACCCTTACATATTTAAGGATTAATGAACGGATTTGACAATCGAATGGTGGCCGTAGATCGTGGTGGTTGTGGTGTAGTAAGTGTGTTGCAGGTGAAATAAATGCTAGGTCAAAGTTGGTTTTGACTGTTCTTTAACTTTAAAATTTTGACACAATTGGTCCTTTAACCACATAACTTTGCAACCTTAGTCCTTGTCTTATAAAATAGAAATACTTAGTCATTTATTTGGCAAGAACAATATTAATACTCCCCCTCGACTTAAGACATAAACTTTTTAAGCTTTTGAAAAAAAAATTTAAGTACAAGGAGGGTATTTACCGGAGAATATTTTACCAACACAATTAAAATAAACAACATCTTTTTGAAAAATATGCAATTACAATTTCTGAAAAATATTTTAAAATCTTTTTTACTCCCCCTCAACACTTGTTCGGGAAAAATGGTGATTTTTTTTTTATTTGAACAAAGTGTTGATGGAAAATTTGTACTTGCATTATTTTTTAAATAAGAAAATGAAAATCTTTTTGTGTTTTTGGATAAAATATTTACAAAATGTTTTGGTGTTTGACTGTCTTAGTTGTTTTAAAGAAAGTTTTTCAAATCATCTGGAGTCAAACACCGCATACCAATTTGGTGAACTAATTCTACAAATCTTGCATGGGGCAAGGCTTTGGTAAATAAATCAGCTAATTGGTATTCAGTACCCACAAAGTATAATTCAATTGTACCCTTTTCAACATGCTCTTTACTGAAATGATATCGGAGTGCAATATGTTTTGACTTTGAATGTTGAACCATGTTGCATGAGACGGCAATGGCACTCTTGGAGTCGCAGTACATGGGAATCTTATTGTAAATGTAACCGTAGTCCATCAGCTGTGATCGCATCCAAATGACTTGAGCACAGCATGTTGACATGGCTACATACTCCGATTCTGTTGATGATAATGTTGTGCAATCCTGCTTCTTTGACTGCCAAGATACAAGTTTGTCTTCTAGAAACTGCACTCCACCAGATGTACTTTTGCGTGTGTCTAAACATCCTGCAAGATCAGCATCTGAAAAGGCTATTAGTTCAAAACAAGAATTCTTCGGATACAAGATCCCCAAGTTAATGGTTCCCTTTACGTATCAAAGGATTCTTTTAGCCTCAGAGAGGTGTCTTTCAGTTGGGTTTGACTGATAACGGGAGCATAGATATACGGAAAATACGATATCTGGTCTGCTGGCTGTTAGATACATGAGAGACCCAATAATACTTCAGTATTTTGTAGGGTCACCATGTAAATCAGCATCCAGCTTTGGTGATGATGCAGACATAGGGGTATTATAAGTATCACAACTTGTCATGCCATGTTTCTTTAAAATCTCAAGAGCATATTTGGACTGGTTTAGAAAAATACCACGGGGGGATTGATGAACTTGAAGTCCTAAGAAGAATTTTGGTTCACACATCATGGACATTTCAAAGTTTTGTTTCATTAGTTTTGCAAAAGCATTTGAGTACTTTTTATGTGTTGAACCAAAAATGATGTCATCAGCATAAATTTGAACATTTAAGATATCCACCCCGTGTCTTTGAATAAACAGTGTGGGATCAACTGATCCTTTGGTAAAGTAATTAGCAACTAAGAATGCTGACAGTTTATCGTACCATGCCATCGAGGCTTGTTTAAGGCCGTAAAGGGCTTTCTTGAGTCTGTACACACGATTAGGATGATCTGGATCGATGAAGCCCTCTCGTTGAGTGACATACAATTCTTCATGGAGTTGCCCATTCAGAAATGCAGTTTTCACGTCCATTTGATAAACGATGATGTTCTTGTGGGCAGCATACGCCATAAACATTCGTACAGCTTTAAGTCTAGCCACTGGTGCAAAGGATTCTTCAAAATCAATACCTTCTTATTGACTGAAGCCTTTGGCAACCAGACGCGATTTGTTACGAATTACTGTTCCATCAGCATCAAGTTTGTTTTTTCAAATCCATTTAAGTCCGACAACATACACTCCATCGGGTCTTTCTACCAATTCCCAGACTTCAAGACATTTGAATTGATCGAGTTCTTCTTGCATTGATTCAATCCAATTGTCATAAGTCATTGCTTCTTTAATGTTCTTTGGTTCAGCTTGACTGACGGTAAGAGCATAAATGCATGTTTTACCATCCGTGAGAAGTCTTTGTCATGTCATGACTTGATTATCTGGATTACCAATTACATTTACTAATGGATGATCTCTTCTCCATTTGTGTGTTGACGGGTAATGTTGAAAAAGAGTGTGCATATTAGACGGATCCAAGTTGCGTGTAGACGACTCTGCAATATCAGGAATGGTTGGAGTCGGATCAAATGGATTGAAGAAGGCATTTTCGTCATAATCTGCAGGTGCGGGTACTTCTTGTTCAGGTTGATCATCAGCTGTATCGTCAGTGTTGGAAGCGGTTTGTTCACCTATTGTCGGTGATTCAATTGGAGGTGCATCTGTTACAACGGTTGTAGTAGTTGGTGCAGGTGTATCAGGTATAGGAATATTATCAGGTGGTGCAGCGGAAATATTTGATACATCTGGTGCACGACATGCAAATGAATCATCAAACAATGGAGCAAATAAGGTTTCCAATTCTTGACGGTTTAGCGAAAGAGGTGCAACTGATTGATCAGGAAAGTTTAGACGGTTGGTTGTGGGTCCTAAGCTGTTTTGCTCAGAAGCCATTTCTGTAAGTTCATCGAAATTAGCATGAATAGTTTCCACAATTTCTCTAGTACGACGATTCCATATGCGAAAGCCTTTAGAATTTTCACAGTATCCAATGAACACACCGATGTCAGCTTTAGCTTTGAGTTTGCCAAGGTCTTCACGATCATTATTTGGGTAACAAAGAGCACCAAATACATGAAAGTATTTAATATTCGGTTTTATATTATGGACAAGCTCATAAGGTGTTTTGCGGTGGAGTTGGTTGATCATACAACGATTTTGAGTATAGCATGCAGTCGAGACAGCTTCAGCCCATAAGTAATCTGGAAGTCGAGCATTAATCAACATCGTTCTTGCAGCTTCCACTAACGTCCTGTTGCGTCTTTCAACAACCCCATTCTATTCTGGACTTCTTGCAATGGATGTTTGATTTTCAATTTCTACTTCTTCAAAGTAAACTCGAAGAGTTTGATTCTTGAATTCAGTGTCGTTGTCTGTTCTAACTTTTTTGACCATATTACGAAGCTGAACTTGAATTTTCTTGAGAAAGGTGATGATCATGGGAGGAGCTTGATCTTTACTTCTGAGAAAATAAACCCCCAAGTCCATCTGGAGTAGTTATCAACGATTACAAGAATGTAGCATTTTCCGTTAATCGTCTGCACGTGCATCGGGCCACACAAATCCATGTGAAGTAGTTGAAGTACGTGATCAGTATTGGGTTCAGTTTTTGAGGGAAAGCGTGCACGAGTGCCTTTTCCTTGTTCACATGCGGGACATAAGTGATCATTGGTAAACCGAAATCTTGGAGGACTGTCGACTAGCTTGTGACGTGCAAATTCAGTCATGGTTTTGATGTTCAAATGAGAAAGTCGTTTGTGCCATAACCATGATTTTGTCGGAGTTGCTTTAGAGTACAAACATATTGGAGAAGAAGCAATCATGTCAGACATAGAGATAGTGTAAATACTGGTTCCACGAGTGCCCGACATAAGATCATTTCCTTTTAAGTCACGAACGAAACAAGTCTTTTCCCGAAAAGCTACTTCCAAATCCCCACCACAGAATTGACCGACAGAGAAAAGGCTGTGACCAGGTCCTTTGACATAATATACACGACTAGTTTCGATGTTGCCCTTTATAAAATCACCATAGCCCATGATATCAGCAAAATGATCATTCCCAAATCTGACAGTGCCGATGAACATTGAAACAAAGTTTACTAACAATTTGAGATTGCCTGTCATGTGTCGGGTACAGCTGCTATCAACAATCCATAGAACAATTTGTACCACCTGCATCACACGAAAACGACGAAGATGGAAAGATGGTGAATGTGGAACCCGAAGAAATTGTGGGTTCCGTTGAGTTAGAAACACAGATATTAATGACTTTAGGTATCCATTTAAAACTAGGTTTCCTTTGTAACCAACGTTTCCATGTCCAACTAGTTCGTGCTTTCTTCTTAGTGAATTCGCTAGGTGATGGCACGGTCTTAGGAGGTGTATACGCAACTATGGGAGTGTCTAAGGCAGTTTGAGAAACTACACTTGGCGGTTTTCCTTGCATAAATTTAGAAGCAATAGTGGGCCTAGAGGGAATGCCAGATGTACGTTTCTTGTTACGAGTTAAAAGGGAGTTAGCTACATATTTTGTATGATCACCAGATAACATACTATTACGACAAAACACACAAGATGCATTAACATTCAAAACATTCAAAGGTTCATCATTTGTTACACTGATAGTATGATTACAATTTGCCAAATTAGAATCTAAATCAAATGCAACATGAGTTTTATTCAAATTTCTAAGTTGATCTTCTACTTCTGGGTCTTCTAGTTTTCCGCTTCTACGTTGCAAGATCGTATTATTCCATTTGTTGCTCTTACGCATTGATCTGCTAACGCTAGTAGTGGAGACTATTCCTATAGAAGTGGAAGGATTCAAATTAGTAGTCTGAGTGGATGTTTGCCTAGATGTTGTGTCCATTTTGTATATTTCAGGTGCAATCACATTTGTGGTAACAAACTTTCCTTTTTCTAGTAACTAAACTTTCTTTTTAAGTTCAATGATGATATGATTTTTATGTTGAATTTTTGAATTGAGTTCTCTATTTAAGCGAACGGTGTCATTACGATTTTGACAACATTCATCGTTTTCCTTCAAAAGTTGAGATCGAGTCGTTTTCAATGAGTCATAAATGGTTTTGTACTCAGTTTTTAAATGCTCGATTTCCTTTTCATATTTGAAATTTTGACATTTTAAAACAGCATTTTCATCATCAAGATTCTCAACTTTGGATGTGTGACTGTTTTGAAAGGACATCATTTCATTTTAACTTTGCAATTTTAATTCAAAATAAAGACTCTGAATTTGACACCATTGATGCTTCTGATGAAGTTGAAAAATTTATGTTGAAAGTTTACTTTGCACATCATCATTGTGTTTAATGATTCTCTCATTTTCTATTTCTAAGGTCTCAATTTCGTGTCTCATCATTTCGGTGTCAGCAGTGTGATCATCAACAAGCATAGAATTGCAAGACTCATAAATAGAATTCATAATCACAGAGATAATATCAGAACTTAGAACATCTTCCAAGAGTCGATCAGCTTCATTTTGTAAAACTTTGTTTCGACGTTTTTGTTTTGAGATCGAGTTTTCTGTTGCATTGAAAATGTTCATCATGGATGTTACTTCTTTTTGGAGTTCCTGTTCCCAGTGTGTAGCACAAAGATGCAAATGTTGAACGTATGGTAAAAAATGTGTTCAATTGCTTGTTCTAAAAATTTGATGTCTTCCATAAACGTATCAATATACCTAAGTACAAGACATCGTTTAGGTAATGGTGCAATTTCACCAGAGGTTGGTAAAGGGCCATTTATTTGTGCCACTGGTTTAACAGGACCAATATCAGAAGAAGATTCATGAATTTGCATTACAAACCATGGTTGTTCTGTTTTATCTCTTTGAGGAATGAAGGTGTTAGAAATATGAGGCACGTTTGAGTAATCAAAAGGTATAGCAAATGGTTTAAAGCTCATATTTGATCGACTCTCTGCTTCCTGTTCATGTTCTTCTTCACAATCATGTACAACAACACGTAAAATTGAATCATCAAGTAACTGTTCTGCACTCACTACAAGAAAAAAGAGAACGGGCGACCAGCAAAATGCCAGCGACATTATGTCGTCGGCATTTTGCACTAAACGACAAAAAAAGGCATGACCGAGCCAAGGGTGCGTTGAATATTTAGCTTGGTAAAATACCGACGACACGTCGACGGTATAATATTGAAAATGTTTGACTTTTCTAAACCTGGTGAAAACTTGGGCGGGAGTTTGACCCGCCAATATTATGTCGACGACATGTCGTCGGCACAATATAAACCCAAAAATAATTGTAATTAGCGTGTGATTAGCGTTTGATTAAGATTTATTTTGTCGTTGTCGTTATTTTCCCGACGACAAGACGTTGGGATTTATTTGGGTCAAAATTTTGACTTTCCCCGCGTGTGAATAATAGCGAATAATTGGGCGGGGTTTTTTCCCGCCTTTATAACACCGACGACATGTCGACAGGAATGTTGTTGGTGTTGTTACAACCATGACCATTTTGGTTAAAACAAGCTGGTTAACAGCAGCCCACAAGGGCCTTACGGTTTATGCTGTCCAAACAGGGTTATTTGGTTTATGCTGTTTGGTTAACAGCAGCCCACAAGGGCCGTTTGGTTTATGCTGTCCAAAGAGGGGTGTTTGGGATTGCTTATTTCTGCACCAAAAGGGTGTTTGGGTTTATGAGCTTATTTGAAGGAACAATATCACAATTAACAAACACGAAGGCAAACATTTTATTTAAAACACGCAAGAGTTCTCAACCACTTACATTTCATACAGGCTCAAACGAAATAACTTGACAAGCAAACGAAACAGATCAAAAAAAAAAACTCGACAAGCAAACGAAACAACTCAAACGAAACAACACACGACATATACCGCTTTGCTGCTACTTCCCGCTTTGCTAGAACTTGCACGAAAGTATTACAAAACATCGCCCATTCATTTTTTTTTGCTGCTACTTCCCGCTTTGCTAGAACTTGCACCATCTTTTCCCTTCCTTACTTTCCTTTGCTTGATATGTTCGAACGTATCTTCGAGATTTGTTACCCTATTTCCCAGATCATAAAGTTTGGTGTCCAACGTGCTTTCAGCTTCATCGTCAGCTTGAGCGTCCAAATACTCTTCGTAGTACGGCTTTTTCCTCAACCATTCCAAAATCCGGTCTCTCATCCACGATGCACAGTTCTTATAAGAACCATATTCATCATAAATTTCATAGCCATATTCATTAAGAACTTCATTAAAGAGGAGCAACGACGATAAAACCTTTGACCACTCCTCTTCCGGCGTGTAACCATGCATTGTTATGTGGGTTTTTTGGGAATTAGTGATTTGGTTATTTGTGTTTTGCCGATTTGAGGATGATCGATTATTTGTGGGAATTAATGAGTTGGTGCTGAAAGGGATGGAGGGATGAGTGATACATATACAGATGTTATTGAGTGATAAGATAAGATAAGGAGACATGATGAGATTTTTTTTGCAAGAGAATATATATGAAAGGATAAGTTTTATTATCCTTTAGTGTATTGCGTATACCTCGTGTCCCGTTCATTTAACATCTCGTGTACAACCATATCATCTCGGATCATTCGTTTAACATCTCTTGTACAACCATATCATCTCGGCTCATTCGTTAAACATCTCGTGTAGAACAATATCATCTCGGGTTATTCGTTTAACATCTCGTGTACAACAATATCATCTCGGATCATTCGTTTAACATCTCCTGTAGAACCATATCATCTCGGCTCATTCGTTAAACATCTCGTGTAGAACCATATCATCTCGGATCATTCGTTTAACATCTCGTGTACAAGCATATCATCTCGGATCATTCATTTAACATCTCGTGTACAACCATATCATCTCGGCTCATTCGTTAAACATCTCGTGTAGAACCATATCATCTCGGCTCATTCGTTAAACATCTCGTGTAGAACCATATCATCTCGGATCATTCGTTTAACACCTCGTGTACAACCATATCATCTCGGCTCATTCATTTAATATCTCGTGTAGAACCATATCATCTCGGCTCATTCGTTAAACATCTCGTGTAGAACCATATCATCTCGGCTCATTCGTTTAACATCTCATGTACACCATATCATCTCGGCTCATTCGTTTAACATCTCGTGTAGAACCATATCATCTCGGCTCATTCGTTAAACATCTTGTGTAGAACCATATCATCTCGGATCATTCGTTTAACATCTCGTGTACAACCATATCATCTCGGCTCATTCGTTTAACATCTCGTGTAGAACCATATCATCTCGGCTCATTCGTTAAACATCTCGTGTAGAACCATATCATCTCGGATCATTCGTTTAACATCTCGTGTACAACCATATCATCTCGGATCATTCGTTTAACATCTCGTGTACAACCATATCATCTCGGCTCATTCGTTTAACATCTCGTGTACAACCATATCATCTCGGCTCATTCGTTAAACATCCCGTGTAGAACCATATCATCTCGGATCATTCGTTTAACATCTCGTGTACAACCATATCATCTCGGATCATTCGTTTAACATCTCGTGTAAAACCATATCATCTCGGATCATTCGTTTAACATCTCGTCTACAACCGTATCATCTCGGTTCATTTGTTAAATATCTCGTGTAGAACCATATCATCTCGGATCATTCGTTTAACATCTCGTGTACAAACATATCATCATTACTCATTCGTTAAACATCTCGGCTCATTTCATACAGACTCAAACGAAATAACTTGACAAGCAAACGAAACAGATCAAACGAAACAACTTGACAAGCAAACAAAACAACTCGGCTCATTCGTTAAACGAAACAGGCGAGTTAATAAACTGCTTTACGCCTGGTGAGACATTGTGGTTAACACTTGGCCCATAGTTAGGAATTTCATCTTTCAAACTACAACAAGATAAGCTGGAACTTTGTTGTTGAGCACGAGTTCCATCTCGTGTAGAAATTCGTTTAACATCTCGTGTAGAAATTCATTTGTTAATTCATTTGTTTTCCTTTAAATACTTGCATTGTATAGAGCTCTATAGTCATTAGTAATTCATTTGTTAAACAGCTCTTATAAACTTCTTATAAAAGTATTTAATTTTATAAAAGTATTTAATTTTAAATTAAAGTATTTAATTTTAATTATATATTAAATAAAAGTATTTATAAGAAATAAATTTTTTAAATATAAAGTTTTTAATTTTAATTATATATTAAATAAAAGTACTTAAATTAATATATTTTTTTTAGTTTTATATAAGTATTTAATTTTAAATTAAAGTATTTAATTTTAAATATAAAGTTTTTAATTTTAATTATATATTAAATAAAAGTATTTAATTTAAAATTATAATTTTTAGTATTCGTACCGACGACATGTCGTCTACATTTTTGGTGCTAAAATCGCCCCAAAATTTTCATTTGTCTCGCCAAGACGCAAAACGACAAAGTTCCTTTATTAGTCCTGACGACATGTCGTCGGTAAAATTAAAAGTATAACAAAAACAGATCTGGTCAACACTTAGACATATCGCATCTCAATTATCACTCCCTCTTCTCACCTCTCAACGTCGGCGATACTTCACCCACCACCACACCACCACTGCACCAGTGGTACTCCACCACCACACCATCACTACAACACCACCACCACAGTCTACACCACCACAAGCTACACCATTACACCACCACAGGCTACACCACCACCACACCACACCCTCCTCCTCTTCTCTTGTTTAATTCTTTCCTCAACCCTTCTCTTGTTTAATTCTTCCTCTTCTTCCCCACTTTTTCTTCCATACGAACAGTACGGTATTTTTAATTTTTCTTATATTTTTGATTTTTATTAATTTATGTAATGTAAATGTTAAATTATGTAGCATTTGTTAATTTTTTTGATGTTGTTTTCTGTCTTTTTTTTTTTTTTCTTTTTTTTTTTTTTTTTTTTTTTTTTTTTTTTTTTTTGATACTGCCGAAACAGTAGCAAAAGCCGAGAGCCGAGAGCTGAGACAGCCGAGACATAGGTAATGTGGTCATTTTTTTTTTTTTTTTTTTTTTTTTTTTTTTAACTTTTGGTGTCCCGACGACAGGTCGCCATTAACATTTTTACCACTTTTTATATATAGTCCGAGAGACCACAGCCTAAGAGCGAGGGCCGAGAGCTGAGACGTACAGCCGAGACAGTATGTTGTTTATATATCATTACTGTTTTTTCATATTTATGCTTTGCGGATTAAGTGTAATTAGTTGAATGCTTGATAACGCTCAAATTGTGCATGTTTTTAGTAGCGTTATTCGTGTTTTTATGTATGCTTTTTGGTTGTATTTATATGCTTTTGTTACTAAATCGTACCAAAGTGTGTTTGCGAAGCATATGTGGCCAAAATCAGGAAAAACGAAGAAAAAGATGAGAAAAAGGAGAAAGAAGGACATATTTATGAAAGTGCGATGATTCTTATACAAAGACCCAATCAAAAAGGCATTTCAAAGAACGAAGGTCCAAGTATTCATGTCGATTAACTTCAAAGATGTTGAAAAGATCAAGTTTGGATGAAGAACCGAAGAACCAAAAAGGAAGAATCAAGCCAAGACGACAAAAGTCCAAGAAAAAGTCCAAGCAGCAATGATCCATCCGATCGGTCGCCACCCACAACCGATTCGGATGGAGGTAGTATCGAAGACCAACCGATCGGTTGGACATATTACCGATCGGTTGGAAGCTTACTGACTTGCCAAAACTTCATCATTAAGATATGTGACTCTACACATCCGGTTCTAGGTCCTTCCACTCATAATTCTAGTCTATTCAATACTACTTGGAGGACAAGAGAAGCATTTATGAACTTAGACCCTTGGTTGGAGTAATAATTGGACCATTTGATGAGTATTTAGAGAGAGGAAGAAGACAAAAGGAGGAGAAGCAACCACTCATAAAAATACTCCCAAAATTTGTCCTTAGAAATTCAGGAAACTTTAGAGGTCCAAGAAGTCATCATTTGAAGGTCATAACATCAAGGAATAATCACCAACCTTTTGGTTACCATCATCTCATCATTTGTAATCTTATTTCAATCATTGTAAGACTTTCAATTATGTTTTCTAATGTTCAAAGTTATGAGTTTATGTTTATGTTTGCTATGAATGGCTAGTGCCTTTGTGCACTTGCTTAGATGATGTATATTACCAATTGATATGCGTATGATTGTGATGACATGTTTTAATTCAATTTCAAGTTGATTCTAAGATCCAATCGTGATTAAGTTTTATAGTGACATTTTTTGAATCAAGTTTAACTAGTTGCTAATAATCTTAATGGTCGAAAGAACTATTGTTATTCAACTAGTTATAATCACTTGTCTATGAGTGATTGTTTTTACCCATTATTCTTGATTACACAAAGAAAGTTAATTGTGGTTGTAATGAGAACGCTTTTGCTATCAAAAATAGGATTGATGGTAAACCATTTCAAGGGTCGAAAGATTAATAGTTTACTCTCAATTGTAACCTTTTGTCTATTATCGGTTACCTTTTGTATTGACCATTTCCTAAGCTATTTGATTAAGCAAAAGATAATTTTCGTGTTTAAGGTACACCAACTTATGAACCTTGAATCGATCTTGAATTGAGTGGTTAAACGTAATGCTTGTTTTTATGATCTAAAATCTTGACGAAGGTTTAATTTGTAGAAACAATAGATTAGTTCACCAAACTAATTATCATAACCAACATGTTGTCCAAAGTTATCACAATCATGCTTATCAAGGAGTAGTATGCTAGTTTAAGCAAGTGCAGTTTTAATCATTTGAATTATTTTATTTTTCATTACTTGTTAGGGAATTTACTTCTAGTAGCCTGCAATTCGATTCACTACACAAATCCCTGCGAACGATCCCGACTTACCATCACAATCTTGCTATAAGGGACGAGTTCACTTGCTCGTATGTGTTGTTTCTAGATTCGGTAATTCGACCTTTATAAATTTAAAACTTGTACTCAAACTCGACACATCAAGTTTTTGCCGCCGCTGCCGGGGATTTTGATCGTGTTTCTGTAGGTTTTAGAAGTTCATAGTTCGTTTTCATTAAAAAAAAAAGAAGTTTTTCTGAGCTGATCATCCGATCGGTATTTCATCCATCCGATCGGTTGTCCAATTTTTAATTTTACTTAGAGCTCCATCCGATCGGTAGTAACTTCTATCCGATCGGTTTTTCACCAAAATCAATTTTACCGAGACAAGTATCCCATCGGTATTTCATCCATTCGATCGGATCATCAAACCTGATTTCTCAAACTGTTTCCATTCCTTAAACGTGTGTTTAAACATTGCCTCGATTCTCTTGGGAATTGTATGAACACTCGATCAATTGGAATAGAACCAATTTCACCTTTTTCAGATCCCGAACGTTTAGTCCGAAGACAAAGAAAGAAAAGAAAACCATTTGTTCCATTAGCCAACCGTATACCAAGAGTACGAAACCCGTCGTTTGAAAATCTTTGTGAAGCTAAAGTCGTTTATAACCCATTCACCGAGCAACCTTTTCCCATGGCTGATGATAGACCCATGTGGGAAGCCAACCGAACCGTAGCACCAACTCCTAGGGCTGCTATTGTTACTGTCAACCTAGGTGACAATTTCACCGTGAAAGGTCACCATCTTTCTATGATCAAAGACCGTCAATTCGATGGCCGTTCGAGGGAAGATCCTCATAAGCACATTGCCGAATTCATCGAAATTTGTGGCATGTTCCGATATGGCGACACCAATGTGGATGCCATTAAACTCAAACTTTTTCCATCATCACTTGCTGGAGACGCAAAAGTGTGGTATAATGAATTAACCCCAGGAACTATCAATACTTGGGAGGAGATGAGGCAAGCTTTTGAAAGCCGATTCTTTCCACCTGCCATGTTTGATCGACTCATGGGAGAAATTCGTGCTTTCACACAAAACCCTAACGAACCTCTCGTCGAAGCCTGGCTTCGTATGAAAGATTTACTTCGTAGTTGTCATGGACATGGTTTAGGACGAGGAACCATTATCCAAATCTTCTACCATGGACTAGATGAAGCATCTCAAGGAATTCTTGATGCTGGAGGAATTTTTCTTTATAAGACTCCAAACCAGGCATACCAATTGCTAGAAGACCGAGTTCTTCTCAAACTCGACTGGTCAAAAGATGCCAAAACCAAACCCTTACGAAAAACCGTTGCTTTTGCTGAAAGTTCCGATACCTCTAAACTCATGGAGAAAATGGAAACATTAACTTCAAAAATCGATTCGCAATACAAAGATCTTAAAGGAGAAATGAAAGAAATGCGAGACGGTTGTAACAACTGTGGAGGTAATCACCCATCATCAGAATGTGACGACCAACCAACGGACCAACCCAAAGAAGGAGAAGCCAATTATGTCCAAGGAGGATACCGTGGAGGCGGTTATCGTGGAAATTATTACGGACGAAATTCTGTAAATTGGCAAGATCGTCAACAACGGGATAACAACCGTGATTCTCAACCACGAGTAGACAATCAAACCACACAAACCTCTGACAAAAAAGCAGAAGAATCCGATTTTGAGAAAATGATGAGAGAATTCGTAACTGCTCAAAAATCAACCAATGAGTTTGTCAAGAACCAATTTTTCAATCTCAAAACCAAGGTTGAGCAAGGTCAGAAAAATCATCAAGCATCGATTCAAGATCTTGAAAACAAATTTGGTAGACTTTCTGATCAAATTTCTTCCCGACCATCTGGTTCGTTGCCAAGTAATACCCAACTAACCCTAAGTCAACATCATCTGGATCGAACGATAAAACTTATCGTCCACCACAGACTCGAAATGAGCATATAAATGCTGTATTCACAAGAAGTGGTCTTTCTTATGATCCACCACCCAATCCAAATGATACCACGATCATCGATGATGATAGTGAGGAGGAAGAAGAAGCAAAAAAGGAAAATACCAAAAAAGCACCACCCAAACCCATCCCACCAGTTAAGGCGTATACACCAAAAATTCCATATCATCAAAGCCTTAAGAAAGAAAAAATGGAAGAACGTTATAAGAAGTTTGTTGAAATAATCAAAGAGGTTAGACTCAATGTTCCCCTCGTTGATGTTTTAGCTGGAATGCCCAATTATGGGAAATTTTTGAAAGAACTTCTTAATAACAAGAACAAGTTGGAGCAAATATCCGCTACCTTTCTGAATGAAGAATGTTCAGCCATTGTTCAAAACAAAATTCCACCGAAACTAGGAGATCCTGGAAGTTTTCTGATTTCGTGCACGTTAGGAAACAACATCACATGCGATGCTTTAGCCGATTTAGGTGCAAGTATCAATTTGATGCCCTATTCGTTGTATTCTAAACTTTCCATCAATACCTTGAAACCTACAAGGGATGAGTAATCGATTAGCAAATCATTCTTATCAATATCCTGTTGGAATTGCTGAGAATATGCTTGTCCAAGTTGGTAAATTCATTTTTCCTGTGGATTTTGTGATCTTAGAAATGGAGGAAGATAGTAGAGTACCTCTTATTTTAGGAAGACCTTTCCTAAACACCGCTGATGCGATCATCAAAGTAAAAGGAAAAGAACTGAATCTTGGAGTTGGAGATGATAGAATTACCTTTTTAATCGATAAAGCAATGCAATATCCATATTCTAGGGATGATACTTGTTTTAACGTTGATGTAATCGATGAAGTCACTAAAGAAGAATTCGATGCATTACTTGACGATTCTGATCCATTCATGACTACTTCAGAAAAAATTAGTGAAACAAACTTTGATAAAGAATTCGCTGATTTTATGGAAGTAAAGTTTGAAGAAGGAGAAGAAACAGAAGTTGAAGAAGGAGAAATAGAAGAAGATTTTGAGGAAATCACTTTTAATGATCAATTGAGAATCAAAACATCTCTTCAAGAACCACCAACTGATCTTGAGCTGAAACCAATTCCCGAAAATCTTGAGTATGCTTACTTGGATGATAATTCACTTCTTCCAGTAGTCATATCTTCGTTGCTCAAAGATAAGGAAAAAGAATGCCTCATTTCTGTTCTCAAGAAGCATAAAAGAGCTTTTGCGTGGAAAACATCTGACATCCCAGGGATCAGTCTTGATTTTGGTAAACACAAAATCAATTTCGAAGAAGATGCAAAGCCCGTTGTAGAAAGACAACTTCGATTCAATCCCAACATGAAAGAAGTTGTTAAAAAAGAAATCATCAAACTTCTTGATGCTGGTATCATTTACCCAATCGAGGATAGTCCTTGGGTGAGTCCAGTTCACTATGTTCCGAAAAAAGGAGGAATGACTGTTGTGACTAACGAATGGAATGAATTAGTTCCTACTAGAACTGTCACAGGATGGCGAGTATGTATTGATTACAGAAAATTAAACAAAGCCACCAGAAAAGATCATTTTCCTTTGCCATTCATGGATCAAATGCTTGAGAGATTAGCAGGGAACGAGTACTTTTGTTTCCTTGATGGTTTTTCAGGATATTTCCAAATTCCCATTGATCCTGTTGATCAAGAAAAGACTACATTCACATGTCCCTTTGGAACTTACGCTTATCGGCGTATGCCTTTTGGATTGTGTAATGCACCTGCTACTTTTCAGAGATGTATGATTGCTATATTCCAAGACATGCTTGAAACATCGATGGAAGTTTTCATGGATGACTTTTCAGTTTTTGGAAGCTCATTTGAAGCTTGTCTTTCTAATCTCGACAAAATGCTCGAAAGATGCGAAACTGCACATCTTGTTCTCAACTGGGAAAAATGCCATTTCATGGTGACTGAAGGAATTGTGCTAGGACACAAAATTTCCAGTGCAGGAATGGAGGTTGATAAAGCAAAAATAGATGTTATCACCAAATTACCACCTCCAACAAACGTTAAAGCCGTTAGAAGTTTTCTAGGACATGCCGGTTTTTACCGTCGTTTCATTAAGGATTTTTCCAAAATATCTCGTCCAATGACGAAACTTCTAGAAAAAGATTCTGTTTTTTACTTCAATGCAGATTGCATGAAGGCATTCGAAACATTGAAAACCCAACTGACTAGTGCACCCATTATGGTTTCACCTAATTGGTCACTACCATTCGAGCTCATGTGCGACGCAAGCGATTTTGCGGTTGGAGCTGTATTAGGACAACGTGAAGGAAAACATTTTCGTCCTATATACTTCGCCAGCAAAACACTCAATAATGCGCAACAAAACTATACGGTTACGGAGAAAGAATTATTAGCCGTTGTTTTTGCTTTCGACAAATTCAGATCTTATCTTGTGCTTTCAAAAACAATTGTGTTCACTGATCATTCAACGCTCAAATATCTGTTTGCCAAACAAGATGAAAAACCGCGTCTCATCTGATGGATTTTGCTACTCCAAGAATTTGACATCAAAATCAAAGATAAGAAAGGAGCAGAAAATCTAGCTGCTGATCATTTGTCTCGTCTTGAGAATCCGAACTTGGAAGAGTTAAAGGAAGATGAGATTGACGATTATTTTCCTGATGAAACTCTCATGACTATTGACACAGCCGATGAGATAGAAATTCCATGGTTTGCTGATTATGCAAATTACCTCGTTGGAGGGATTCTAAAAAAAGGATTAACTCATGGCCAACGAAGTAAATTCTTTTCAGACCTCAAACATTACTATTGGGAAGAGCCCTATCTTTTCAAGATGTGTCCTGATGGAATGATAAGAAGATGTGTTTTTGGTTCTGAAACAAGAAGAATTCTTGATGAATGCCATCATGGCCCGACAGGGGGACACTATGGTCCTTCCACCACAGCTAAAAAAGTTTTTGATGCTGGATTCTATTGGCCGACTATTTTCAAAGAAGCTCATACTCTTGTCCAAAACTGCGATGCTTGCCAAAAATCCGGTAGTCTTTCTCGTAGAGATGAAATGCCTCAAAAGAGCATTCTAGTCTGTGAAATATTTGATATTTGGGGAATCGATTTTATGGGACCATTTCCTAAATCGCACAAATAAGAATATATTCTTGTTGCTATTGATTACGTTTCCAAATGGGCTGAAGCAGAAGCTCTACCCACAAATGATGCTCAAGTTGTTGTCAATTTTCTCAAAAAGCTTTTCGCTCGTTACGGAATTCCCAAAGCTTTAATAAGTGATCGAGGAACCCATTTCTGTAACAAACAAATGGAGAAAATTATGAAACGATACCGAGTACATCATCGTTTCGCTACAGCTTATCACCCTCAGACCAGTGGTCAAGTCAAAAATACCAACAGAGCCTTAAAAAGGATACTTGAAAAAATGGTTAAAGACAATCCTGCCGTTTGGTCAAGAAAACGCGATGATGCTCTGTGGGCATTTCGTACGGCTTATAAAACTCCAATTGGTACAACACCATACAGACATTTGTATGGAAAAACTTGTCATTTGCCGTTCGAAATTGAACATCGCGCTTACTGGGCACTCAGAAGCTGTAACCCTGATCTCAAAATAGCTGGAGAGAAGAGATTCTTGCAATTGCATGAACTCGATGAACTAAGAATCCAAGCTTACGAGAACTCCAAGCTCTACAAAGCTAGAACCAAAGCGTATCATGATAGAAAGCTTAGAATTCGGAAAGAATTCAAAGCTGGAGACAAAGTTCTGCTTTTTAATATGAAATACAAGTTCAAAGCACCTAAGCTAAAACCAAAATGGTTTGGCCCATATATAGTGAAACATGGATTTCCATCTGGGTATGTTGAATTACATGACAAGCAATGTAGAAGTTTCATTGTTAATGGTCACCGAATTAAATTGTATTATGATAAAGAGCAAATGAACGAGATTTCTATTAAAGAAATTCCACCTGAGTCAGACTATGAAGCAATAACATTCATGGCACCTTTTCCGGCTGATTTCAAGAAAAACACTCCATGGGCTGAGGATTCTGGTTATATCTATGATGTTCTTCCTAGACCTTGGGAAAGAATCAAATTGGAAAACATAGATGAAACTGGAGAAGGAATAGTGATAGGAAACGTGGTGTATGTTCCAAAAGTCTCAAAGAAGAAACCAAAAATTACACCAACATAGCAAGAAGGAAGTTTGAGTCCGGCTGATGACTCGTTAATAAAACAAGCGCTTCTCGGGAGGCAACCCGTGTGTTTTCTGTTTGCAATTTTATTTCTTAGTTTATTTTTCAAAAGTAATTATATCCCAAAGTTTCTCTAAATCCCTTAGTTGAACTTAAGTGTGGGGGTGTATCACTAGCTTTTAATAAAACGGAGACATATTTCGTGTGTTTCTTTTTGTCTTAAGATTACTGCAGATAATGATTTCAAAGTATGGACACTTGGATCAAAGAATCTTCTAAAGCAAGAAAATATGGTTTATTCTCTTATTTCCCTATTTTCATTCTTTTCGTATATCACATTGAGGACAATGCTTATCTTAAGTGTGGGGGGTGAATAGGAAAATAAGGATAATTTGTAGGTTCTGAGCTAAATTTTAAATTTTGTTTGCCCTTATGATCTAGTTCTTTGTCATTTAAAGGATTATATATTAAAGTAACTGGATCTATCCACTGGTAAAACCTGTAATTTTTTAAAAATTGAGATGTGTCCCGATTAATATTGCAATCCATTCTGGGATCGATAACATTAGCTAGCACATATTATAGCCTTTTCACTACAATGTGAGGAATTTGAGCCTGTTTCGTATATAGCATACATCTCTTATGCTTGAATTTTTTTTTCTTTTTTAGCTATGAGTGTGCCGGTGATTTTATTTATTCTAGAACTTGTGCTTGTAAATCATTACGAGACCGTTGTGAGATCATTTTTCTTAGTGATATAAGTATATATGCGTGATAAGAGGCAACCTTAGGATTTAACCCAAATAAGCCTTCCAAATTGATATTTAGCTAGTTGCATTGACTAGTTAACCTCCAGTATAAACCTTTTTGTTAGCATTTATCTTTAGCGCTAGATACCCCTAGTTACACCCTCTGAGCCTATCTTTTTTTTCTTTGATTAAATCCAGAAAAATACAAAAAGATTTTACACTTTTTAGCCTAGCCTTACCTTGAGTCAAGTCTTGGTTGGTTGCTAGCTATTTGGCAAGATGGATGTTATGTGGGAAATCATGAAAGTACGAAGAAAGTTGTAAACTCCAAAAGTAGTTATCCAAGTGAAGTCATCACAACTATAAGATGACATATGAGTTTATGTTTAAAAAAAAAAAAAAAAAAAAAAAAAAAAAAAAAAAAAAAAAAAGTCATCGCAACAATAAGGTGACAAAAATAGCCAATGAGCTATGAAATAATGTAAAGTGCAATCAAGTGTGGAGTTTTTTTTTTCAAGAATGCATGATAGCGGTTCGAAATAGCTAGTAACATCTGGGCAGTAGACTTTGACTATTTTTTTTATTCCTTTTAACCTTTTCAAATATATAATATCCCATGCCTTATTCCTATCGTTTTGACTTTGTGAAATTATCAAGTGTATGGACATGTAGTGACCATCCGATTTCTTGAAGAATTAAATAACGTTGCTAGCGATCTAGTGTGTGTTTTAGTGACCATCCGTTATGCAAATAACGTTGTCAGCGATCTAAGATATACCCTAGTGACCATCCGTTATTTGATGATGCGAGAATTCGTTGTTAGCGATCTATTATGTTTTGCATAAGGTAGTTGCATATCAGTCTTGCTTATCCCTCGAAACCTTAAACCCGAATAAAAGCCCTCTTTGATATCTCTACTTGGTGCTCACGCCATTTTGGTGTAGTTTTGTTTCTTGTACAAGCTTATGGTAATATTTAAATCATGACTGAGCAAATGAGTGTGATTTCTCTTATATACTCCACTATACAAATGAGTGCATTGAGTGAATTATATTTCATTTCCCTTCGTGAGGTGTTTAGTAATGTGTATCAAGCAAGAAAATCATTTGGGTATTGTCAAACATCTCGATGCTTAATCCATAAAAGCTTAAAATGATGAATCTAACTTGTACCCGTACTTGGTAGATTTGCATCACATCTTTTTAAACATCCTTGTGTACCATGTGGATAATAGTTTTTATTGCTAGATTTGCTTGAGGGCAAGCAAAGTTCAAGTGTGGGGGATTTGATAACGCTCAAATTGTGCATGTTTTTAGTAGCGTTATTCGTGTTTTTACGTATGCTTTTTGGTTGTATTTATATGCTTTTGTTACTAAATCTTACCAAAGTGTGTTTGCGAAGCATATGTGGCCAAAATCAGGAAAAAGGAAGAAAAAGATGAGAAAAAGGAGAAAGAAGGACATATTTATGAAAGTGCGAAGATTCTTATACAAAGACCCAATCAAAAAGTCATTTCAAAGAACGAAGGTCCAAGTATTCATGTCGATTAACTTCAAAGATGTTGAAAAGATCAAGTTTGGATGAAGAACCGAAGAACCAAAAAGGAAGAATCAAGCCAAGACGACAAAAGTCCAAGAAAAAGCAAGCAGCAGTGATCCATCCGATCGGTCGCCACCCGCAACCGATTCGGATGGAGGTAGTATCGAAGACCAACCGATCGGTTGGACATATTACCGATTGGTTGAAAGCTTGCTGACTTGCCAAAACTTCATCATTAAGATATGTGACTCTACACCTCCGGTTCTAGGTCCTTCCACTCATAATTCTAGTCTATTCAATACTACTTGGAGGACAAGAGAAGCATTTATGAACTTAGACCCTTGGTTGGAGTATTAATTGGACCATTTGATGAGTATTTAGAGAGAGGAAGAAAACAAAAGGAGGAGAAGCAACCACTCATAAAAATACTCTCAAAATTCGTCCTTAGAAATCCAGAAAACTTTAGAGGTCCAAGAAGTCATCATTTGAAGGTCATAACATCAAGGAATAATCACCAACCTTTTGGTTATCATCATCTCATCATTTGTAATCTTATTTCAATCATTGTAAGACTTTCAATTATGTTTTCTAATGTTCAAAGTTATGAGTTTATGTTTATGTTTGCTATGAGTGGCTAGTGCCTTTGTGCACTTGCTTAGATGATGTATACTACCAATTGATATGCGTATGATTGTGATGACATGTTTTAATTCAATTTCAAGTTGATTCTAAGATCCAATGGTGATTAAGTTTTATAGTGACATTTGTTGAATCAAGTTTAACTAGTTGCTAATAATCTTAAGGGTCGAAAGAACTATTGTTATTCAACTAGTTATAATCACTTGTCTATGAGTGATTGTTTTTACCCATTATTCTTGATTACACAAAGAAAGTTAATTGTGGTTGTAATGAGAACGCTTTTGTCTATCAAAAATAGGATTGATGGTAAACCATTTCAAAGGTCGAAAGATTAATAGTTTACTCTCAATTGTGACCTTTTGTCTATAATCGGTTACCTTTTGTATTGACCATTTCCTAAGCTATTTGATTAAGCAAAAGATGATTTTCGTGTTTAAGGTACACCAACTTATGAACCTTGAATCGATCTTGAATTGAGTGGTTAAACGTAATGCTTGTTTTTATGAACTAAAATCTTGACGAAGGTTTAATTTGTAGAAACAATAGATTAGTTCACCAAACTAATTATCATAACCAACATGTTATCCAAAGTTATCACAATCATGCTTATCAAGGAGTAGTATGCTAGTTTAAGCAAGTGTAGTTTTAATCATTTGAATTATTTTATTTTTCATTACTTGTTAAGGAATTTACTTCTAGTAGCCTGCAATTCGATTCACTACACAAATCCCTGCGAACGATCCCGACTTACCATCACAATCTTGCTATAATGGACGAGTTCACTTGCTCGTATGTGTTGTTTCTAGATTCGGTAATTCGACCTTTATAAATTTAAAACTTGTACTCAAACTCGACACATCAATGCTGGTTCTAGTACAGTTGAATGTTGGTGTTGTATGAGTTAACCGTTAGTGTGAATAAGTTGAATGCTGGTTCTAGTAGTTGGGCTGTTATGCGGTTGAATTGTTTGCGGATTAAGTATTAAGTACTAGTGAAATTAGTTGAATGCTGGTCCAAGTAGCTTGTTGGGTTGTTAATTAGTTGAATGCTGGTTCTAGTAGTTGGTGTTTGATTGTGTTATTATTTATGTATGTTAACGGGTGAAATTGATTGTGTTACATTTTATGTTCATTTAAAATTAGTATATTGTTCGGTTACTTGTCGTAAAAGTGATTGTTATGTATATATCGAGCATCAAAAATCTATTACATGTTGAGTTTGTTATTATATTCTATTAATTGTGTATTATTGTTAGACTTTTGTGAATGTTTTAGGATTTTAGTGATTAATTTTGGAAAGTCCCCGTCCAAAATTAATCATCCTATAGAAAACCCGTCTGAAATTAATTTATTAGAAATTAATTTTGGAAAGTCCCCTGTTTAGGACTGCTTTTTGAATGTTTTGTCTCATTTAGGATATGGATGCGTATAACTGATTTACTATTTGAGATGATTTCGACAGTATTTCTCCTTTACTCCTACAAATATGTCTTTAATGCACTTATTTGGGGAGTTGAGGGGAAATGCTGCCGAAATTTTCTCAAATAGTAAATCAGTTATACGTATTCATATATGAGACGAATCATTCAAAGAGTGGGTTAGGATTGCCTTCCATAGTTGCACTAGGTGAACAAAACAACTCGTAATCATTAATTAAGTGCATATAATAACCGATTGCATCATAAAAATGCAGTTATGATAATTGATAAGAGTTGGACCCGTTTAGAGAATCGTTTTTCAAAAGAATTTCTTGATGGTCTTGCCGCATTCCTCGATCATTGCAAGCTGCTATTGAATAGTTACGGAAACATAAAATGTCCATGTCATCGTTGTCGTAATGTTCCATGGGTATCTCTCGAAAGTCTTAAAAACCACATGGGCCAAAATGGGTGGGACCCAACTTATACACAATGGCGCGATCACGGTGAACCGGATCCTGCGCCGTTAGTACATAACACAACACAACGTGAGATGAGTGACATGGGTGCGTACCTTAATGATATTCTTGATATTCCTCCGAATAATGATAAAAATGATATTCTTGATATTCCTCCGAATAATGAGCCGACTCATGGAAATACTGGCGAGACAAGTAACGAGCCGACTCAAGCAACGACACCTCCTGTGCTTAACGAGTTTGAACAGTTACTTGCAAGTTCCAACCAGGCTCTATACCCGGGTTGTGACTTTATGACAACATTGGATTTTATGGCAAAGTTTACGCATCTCAAGGTCAACGGTAAATGGAGTGATACTTCATTTAACATAACGCTAAAATTTCTCAAGGAGGTATTTCCGCCCAGGTTAGGTTACAATCTCCCACCGTTATACTATGCTATAAAGAAGACATTTAAAAAGATCGGGTTAGGGTACGAGTCGATACATGCTTGTAAAAATGATTGCTTTCTATATCGGGGGGATGATGGCAAAGATTTGGAGTATTGTCCGGTCTGTAAAACGAGTAGATGGAAAGACAAGAACACAACGGGGAAGAAAGTTCCTAACAAGGTGTTGCGTTACTTTCCTATCATTCCTAGACTACAATGTTTGTACAAGTCTATTCACACTGCAAAACATATGACTTGGCATGCTACTGGAAAGTCTACGGAAAACGGTAAGATGCAACACCCGGTTAATGGTAAAGCATGGCAAAAGTTTGACAATAAATATTCGGATTTTGCTATAGAACCAAGAAATGTTCGATTAGGGTTGGCTGCTAATGGTTTCAATCTGTTCGGCAACCTTAGTCAGACTTACAGCATGTGGCCAGGCATATTAACAACATACAACTTGCATCCTTGGTTATGCATGAAAGAGACTTCTTTGATGCTGACGTTGCTGATTCCTAGCCCTAAATCACCGGCGAAGGACATTGATGTTTACTTGAAGCCCTTGAATGATGACCTGCAGGAATTATGGAAAAAACCAGGTGTCTTGACTATGGATGCTGCTACCGGCACTCAATTCCACATGAGAGCGATGCTTTTATGGATCATCAATGATTTTCCTGCTCGAAGTAGTTTGTTTGGTTGGCAAGGGAAAGGTTACTACGGTTGCCCTACATGCAAAGTAGACACTCAGGCTACGCGTGTGATAAGCAAAACAACTTATGTTGGTCATAGAAGATTCTTAAAAAAACCATAAATGGAGGAGGGACTATACGACATCCAATGGTGAAACCGATGATTGAGATCCTCCTAGAAAAGATACCAGGGCTGATATCTTGACTCAACTTGCGACATTGCCCACACGTGTGCTGGGGAAACATCCAAATTATAGGGGTGGGAAGATAAAACGTAATCATACAGTCGAGCTGAACTGGACTAAACGGTCTATTTCTACGATCTTGAATATTGGTCTTTTCTTTCTCTACGGCATAATTTAGATGTCATGCATATAAAAAAAATGTGTTGTAGAGTATCTTGAACACCTTGTTAATGAATGAAAAATCTAAAGACACCACTAAGGCAAGACAAGATTTGCAAGCTCTGGGCATTCGACAGGAGTTGTGGCTCAGAAACAAACAAAACAGGAAGTGCTCGAAGCCTCATTCTAAGTACTCCTTCACACCCAATAAAAGAAAACTCTTCTGTCAATACATCAAAACAGTTAAACTACCAGATGGGTTCGGATCCAAGTTCAAGTCAAAAGTGACCAAAGATGATAACTGTATAACGGGCATGAAGTCTCATGACTGTCATATAATGATGCAACGGTTACTTCCTTATGGACTTCAGCAATACTTGGACGCACAGACTTATGCACCATTGATCGAGCTTTGTTTATTCTTTAAGCAAATTTGCGCCCGAACTTTGATGGTGAAAGATATGGTGAAAGCTAAAGACCAGTTGATCAATATTTTGTGCAGTCTCGAGCAAATATATCCTCCTGTTTTTTTTTTGACATTATGATTCACTTGGTTATGCATTTACCTGAAGAGGCTCTTGAAGGCGGGCCTGTTTCATTCCGGTGGATGTATCCATTTGAAAGATACATGAAGAAGCTAAAAAACTATGTACGAAATAAAGCTAAGCCGGAGGGTTCAATAGCGGAGGGTTATGTTGCTGACGAAGCATTAAGTTTCTATTCTCGTTATTTTCGTGGTGTTGGGACAAAATTTAATCGTCCCGCTGCATCTCAGGACTGTCCTCGCCCAACAAGTGATTTCCAGGTGTTTCGATCACTATGTACTAAGTCTGGTAAGGAGACATTGATTCGGTTAGGTCTCCAAGAAATGAAGAGAGTGATATGGTATGTACTTTACAACAGTCCTGAGATCGACACGTACATGGACGCGTTCGAGAGGTATGCGTTTATATTTTGAAATTTCTTTTTCCCAAGTTATCTTTTCGATTTATTCTAATATCATGAACATTTTCAATGAATTTCCTGATAGCAACATGCAACAAGAATTTCCGAGATGGTTTGAGATGAAGGTAAACTTATTGTATGTATTTCCATGTATAAATAACGACTATTACTCATCTCCATCTATTCTTATCTTTTTTCATAGATCCGTAAACTTTACATAGCCAATGACCCAAGCTGTACTCCCGACTTATTCGCTTTGGCTTGTGGACCATCACCGATCCCAATCTCAGTCAACTCTTGCGTAGTCAATGGTGTGAGGTTTGTCGTACACGGCCGCGATATAAAACGTACAACTCAGAACAGCGGAATTTGTTCACCTGGTGAGAAGGAGGGAGAAATGTATTATCGTCAGCTAGAAGAAATTCTGGAGTTCGCGTATTCCCAGTTCAAAGTTGTGTTGTTTCGAGTTAAGTGGTTTGACTTATGCAACAAAAGAGGTAGAGTCCAACGTTTTACCACTAGAAACAACATGACACAAATTTTGGCATGTGGCTATGCGTTCGAAGATCAACCTTACATTCTCGCAACACAAGCAAAACAAGTCTTCTACCTTGAAGATCCTGCCAGACGACCACTCCATTGGAAGGTCGTCCAAGAAGTAAATCACAACACAACTTTGGATGTCATCGTGGTAGAAGAGGATGATGATGTGATACATGGCAACAACTCATCCGATCTCGTACTGTCAGCTAATTTGAATGATTTGGAATTTGAAACCTTAAATATCGACGGTGAATCAACGTTAGTTGAGGCACCACCACCACCAATCATTCCAGTTGATGACGACGATGATTTTATTGATGATGAAGACGATGATCCTTATGATTTAGCAGCTTCTGATAATGAAGTCGCAAACAATTCTGATGATGAAGTTGAAGTTGCGACTAATGTTGTTTATGATAGTGATTATGATTGTGCAGATTGATCTTAAAATGTAACTTGTAAAATGACACTTATTTTAATGAAATTGTAATGGATTGTTTAAATGTGTATATTTATTTTGAATGTGTGTATGTATTTGAATGTGTGCATGCTTATGTTAATTTGTTCCCGAATTTCTATATGTTATTCAACTTGTACTTTTACAGATGGCAGCAGCAGTTGCGCTCAGTCATGGTGGTGACGGTGCCGGTGACCCACCTTCCCCTCCCCGTCATATTCAGAGCGGGTGCCGTGATGGTAAGAATTTCTAGATTATTTTCAAAGAAACTTAAACTTGATCATTTGAATTTGGTTACATGTTACTTTATGACATTTTCACTCACTCCAATTGCAGGATTACAGCGACGACCCCGCCAAGGAGGTAGGGCCAGGGGGGAGGCAAGGGTAGTGGAGGTCGGGATGGCGGCAGGCCGCGGCGACGCCAAGCCACGAAGAACGTGGCGCTCAAGAAAGCCGTGCAAAATAGCCGCCCGCTGTCTATTGAGTTCGAGACTAATGATCAGGAGACGTATTGTCATGTGGGCAAGCACCAAGGGTGGTTCAGCAATTACGTCGGCGAGCTCATTAGGGAGCTGCCGTTACACTATGACTCCTGGTACAGTATACCACCGGATAAGACGGCTCACTTCCTTCCACAGCTCGGGGTTAGTTATTTTATTTTCCTTTTATATTGTTATGTTATCGTGTTTATTTATTTAAATGTGCATATTTATTTAAATTTTTTTATTTATTTATATCTCAATATTTAATTATTTGAATAACAACAACAACAACAACAAACCCAATCCCGCCGGGGCAGGGTATGGGGGAGGTAGACTGTAGACAGACCCTACCCCTACCCCAAGGTAAACCCGGGAGTAGAGAGGCTGCTTCCAAAGAGACCTCCGGCAGGTGCATGTGTGCGCATAATCTATATTTAATTATTTGAATGTGTACATTTATTTAAATTTGTTTCAATGTGTATATTTATTTAAATTTGTTTATTTATTTATATCTTTATATTAATTTTAACTATATTTGATTGCAGCGCTTTTTTAACTTGGAGCGCCACATGCGCTCATCGGACTGGGAGAACATTCGGACCGGCATCACCGCGTATCTGGCTAAGCGATACGCGGACAACAAATACGACATGAAACACGATTACTTTACCAGCCAGGGTGGGGCTCCGAATGTGGAAGCGATCAGAGGAAGACCTCCTCCGAACATGGAGCAGGATGTGTGGGAGAAGCATGTGGAGTTGTACATGTCGGAGAAGGCACAAAAACGAGCGGCTGTGAACAAAGAGAACCGAAAGAAGAACAAGGTTCACAGCCGCCACGGTTCGAGATCATTGGCCGCTACTCAACAAGAATATGTAAAACACATTTTATTTTTATAAGATTATTTAATTTTAATTATATATCAATTAAAAGTGTTTATAATAAATAAAATATATATGGTGTTTGATTTGTCATTTTAATTTGTTTCATCCTATATGCATGTGCATATACAGTTCGAGAACAGCGAGGACCATCAGTACCCATCCCTTATCCAGACCTTTTTTGACACCCACTGCAAGGATGGTGTTTGGTTGCAGGATGAGGTTCGTGTTCAGTATGTAAGTATTGTTTTTTTTCCCCAAACACGCACTTTAATGATTTATTGAAACATAATCTAGTAATTAACACGACTAATATATTAATTTTCTCATTTTTTTTCAACTACATAGGAAGAGATGATCAGTCTAAGGGAGCCGAGATCGGATACGCCGACAGAGGTGGCGTACCTCCCGGAGGAGGAGATACTTGCCCGGGTACTAAAGGGCAAGCAGCATGGTCACATAGCCGGCAGGGGCAGGGTGGTACCCGGCGTGAAGAGACCACGGTTACCACACACCTCGCCTCCAGCTCCAGGTATGTACAGTTGGATAATATTAAATGACTCATCTTATGTATTGAACTGGCCGTTTTTAAATTTTGATTATTTCGTTTATAGGTATGGCCGAGATCGACGAGAAGCTTGCTGAAGCTCAGAAGAAGCTTGATGAAGCTGAGAATCTTCGCAAAAAAGCTGAGAAGATTTGCAGAAAAGCTGAGAAGAAGAGCAGAAGAGTTGAGAAGAAAGCGTTGGCAAATCAGAAGCAGCTCGAGTTGTTGACGTGTTTTGTCTCGAGCAACCCGCGATGGGAGGAGTTTATTAGCCAAGTTGGTTCTCGAGGTGACGTAGGATGTGGCAGCAGGAGTGGCGCGGGAGAGAGTGGCGCGGGAGGGAACGCGAGTGGCCCAGGCGGGAGCAGCAATGGCTCTGGCAGCGAGAGTGGCTCTGGCAGCGAGAGTAGCTCAGGCGTTGAGAGTTATGATGATGAGGATCGTCTTAGTGATGATATGGATGACGACCAGGGACCGTAGAGGTATATATTATGTGTTATTTTGTGTTGTTTTTATCTTTGAAACTATATTATGGTGACCCGAATCTTATTATCTTTGAACATTGCGGATATTGCAACATTTGTAGATATAGCAGCTAGGTCTAGCGATTATTGTAGGAAATAACCATCTTGATTGTGTGGATGATTCGGGTGGTCTTGGGTTATGGCAGATTAGATCCATTGTTAGAGAGATGAAGAACTAGAGAGAGGTAAGGGAAAACTTGGATAAGATTAGATTGTAGGTGAAAAAAATACACAAGAGTTCCACCCTTCCCATGTGTGGGAAGGGGTTTATATACTTACTACTATTTGGTGCCCCTAGTGGGCTGTGGAGTGAGCTGACAGTGGGGAAAGCCCCGACCCACTCCACAAATATAAATACGACTAAGTTAATACTAATATTACTAATAATACTAAGCGAATATATATAAGCCTACGAGCTATATAAATGCTAATTAGATACTCGGGGTGACCGAACCTTCATATGAATATTTATATTCCTAACAATCTCCCCCTAAGGGAGGTCACCCCGGAAATAATAACTTGAATTCTAGCATTTTATCTTTTGATCTTGACTTCATAGCTCGTAGTCTTCGATTCTTCAACGTCTTGTATCTTTGTGCCTTTAGCAGTGATCTTTTGATGACCGTTCTTTGTCTTGGATGATTTTGAGTATTCTTCGAAACTATCATCCAACTTGAGTCTCCAAGTCATCTTTCAGCAGTATGTTTCCATGTGATGTGTGAATCTTTGAGCCGACATGCTCACACTATTTGGTGTCATGATCTTTAGCATCAGAGTTTGCAGAAGCCGTGTTAAAGGTCTTTTAGGTTGATCATGACTTTGTTGAGTTACAATTGTAGTGTAAGCATGTGGTATAGGATTGGCATCTTTTCTGCAACCAGCTACAACCGCATTCAGCTGCAACCTCAATCAGCTACAACCGCAAACAGCTGCAACAGCAATCAGCATCAACCGCCAGATGTTCCTGCATACGACAGTTAGCAATAAAACGTCCGGTACTTACAAGTTCGGACTTCGAGATTGTTAACAGCATAGTGTGAAAACTCTCTCTAATCCTTACCAAGACCGTTCCTAATCGAAAACCCACAGAGGGCTTTTTAAGATCAAACCGTAGCACATCAACGATTAGGTGAGTCGCTGGAGATCACTCCACGACTGTAGACCGTTAGAAACCGCCGTGACCACTAAGCGTAATCCATAAAGAATTACCGAAGTGACCTGCTTTCAGGGCTGTTTGATGTTGACCCTGGCAGGAATTTTCCATTCAATCATTGAGAATTACATTTGTAAATTCTCTCATAAATGTTCTGGCAGATTGCTAAGATCTGTGTAGGACTCTTAAGTTTACAACTGGTGTCCTTAATGTTGAACACCCAGTGTAGAAATAATTCGTGTCCCTATGAGATCTTATTATGCATCTCGTGGCTCTAGACTCAATTGTGCGTTTTGATTTGGTGATCGGAGGCTGGAGAGGACTGCCACCTTTTCAATATCATCTAACTCGGAGTGAGAGAGACGATAGGAATGTATTGAACTCCGTGACAATTGAAACAAGAATCCTTTGAGGGACCTTGAGTGGCTAGGGAGGGTTGTGCAGCGTATCACTGGGTCCATGATACTTTGTCTTCAATGCCAGCAATCAACTAAGTGATTCTGACAGCATATGTATTGACCCGGTTTCTGCCTAAGTTGTAAGGAGGGCTATTTCTTTTCACCCTTTCTCTTTACAATTCTTTTTCATTCTTCAACCCCTTCAGTGCTTACCGAGACTTCATAACTAACACCTTGTTGGGTATGTTCCAGTGTTAGCTCCATCTCAGTCGGCACTTTTCCCTCATTCACTTTTCTCCTTTTTAATCATACCTAAGGACTTCTACACTAACTAGTGGATTGTCCCTGGGTAGATCCCTCCGGCTCTGGCGGGATCGTGGGAACTTGAGCCTAACCTAACCATCCTTATAACTCCATACATTAATTAAAATGGTCAGTCTTTGGTATTCTTCCACGATTGCCATAAAACCAAATCCTTGAAAATTCTCTCAAAGTGTTCATGATTCTGAAACACATTTTTGCAAACACTTGAGAGTTTTATATTTTTCAAATGCTCCCCCTCAACATGTGCTCGGTTGATTGTTTTATAAATTTGCACATGTTAGGTAGAGCTCGCACTTTTTGAATTGATCAACTTTCAGTGAACATGACCGATTCGAGACACGCTTACATCACTAGTTAGACTAGCTTGAAATTATTACCCGGCCTGGTCAAGTCCACAGAAAGTTTCTCGAAGTGGTACACTCTACTCAGATACATCTTTTTCGAGACACGCTTACATCACTGGTTAGACCAGCTTGAAATTATTACCCGGCCAAGACGTATACTTTTGATTGATGACAGTTCAAGTTTCGTCAATTCATTGGTGAAGTCTGAGCCTTGCTCACATAAGATGCATGCCAAATCCTTTGCTCCCCCTCAATAAGTGCATTGGTATACAAAAGAGTTTAGCACTTACTGGAGAGCTTACTTTCACATCCAAAACATTTTGCTCCCCCTCAATATGTGCATTGATATATAAAATGGTTTAACACATACGGGAGAGCTTGCATATATGTTCAAATCATCACATTTTAACACATACAAAAGAGTTTAGCACTTACTAGAGAGCTTACTTTCACATCCAAAACATTTTGCTCCCCCTCAATATGTGCATTGATATATAAAATGGTTTAACACATACGGGAGAGCTTGCATATATGTTCAAATCATCACATTTTATCAGATTTCATATTTAAATCACATTCTCTCCCCCGATCAAAAATTTCAAACCATTTGAGATTTGTGATCCCAATTGATTTAAATAAGATAGAAAAATGTGGGAGAAAATGTGTCCAATTTAATGTATTCTGATGATGAAACATACTATGCTCCCCCTTAATCTAAGAGGGAGATTCACTGCTAGTTTTGCACAATTCGACAATTATGACACAAATGATATTGACCTTTTTTGCGCAGATGATGTAATCACCCGCTTTTCTGAGTTAGTAGTCAACATCAATTATCCATCCACCAACAAATCTTTCGCAAATGTCGTTGATCCCCACTTGGCGAGACCAACATAGATGAATGGTGGTGGCGATGGTGAAAGTGTTGTTTTTGTTGTTGTTTCCGAAGTTGTTGTTGAGGTGAATTTTGAGCCAATCAATAGAGTTTGATCGTCTGATCAAATGGTTAGAATGGGAACTGGTACATTCATTTTGGCTATGGAATCTGCATAAGAGTATCAACACAGATATACATACATGCAGATACACTATTCCTAAATAGCTACCCTTCAGCAGCTTGCCACATTATAAAACCAAGTTCATCTTATAATCAAACCATAATCAGGAACTACGTCAAACCACTATCTAGCATGAAGAGCAAATAGCAATCATGAACATGGCAATTCACACGGATTTCAATATTCAATTCAGGATCTTAGGAACATGATTCTAACATAATAGCAATCTACCTAAGTGAATCCTGAGAACATATGCACAATATCAACAACCATTAAGCAGCAGAGACAAACAACATTTGAAACTCATTCATTTAGATCATACAAATGCCAGTGGAGTATTCAAAAACATCAAACACAACTGGTTTTCTAACTTCTTTTAGGTTTTGAGTCTTAAAGCATTTTGGGGATTATACGAGGATTCCAAAGTAACACAAATGAACCTTCTAGATACATAAAGCTAGGAAACTATAAGCAAATTGCACATAATGTCCTAAACTTTCTAGCAACTAACACACTTGGTCATTTGATATATTTAAGCAAGATCCTCTTCAACTAATTCCCCATTAACTACAAAACCATTTCTAATAAGTATGATTTAACCAATAAACCCGTTTGATGATATAAAATTTGAATTCACTCTCCCCCTCAATCAATGACCCGTATTCTAGTTGAACCTCAACTAAAATCAAGCTTAACCCCACAACTCATCAAACAAGAACTGTCATGAGGTTTTGTATTTGTTGATTGAGTGACAAATTTTTATGCATAATCCAAGTATAAACAAATTTCATACAACACATATTCACCAAGTGTCTCACAAATAATTTTCAGAAGAATCATAGAATGAAAACTATTTGTTATACTAAGAAGATTTCTCTTCTTTTACAAGAAATGATGCACTGAAACGTACATCAAATCAGGAAACATGGATATGAAGTAATCCATGCCCAGGTGAACATCACCCAGTTGGAGGAACAGCCGTCTTTTTGGCGACGTGCTTTCCCCAATATGAAGCGCGGGTTGCTATCTAAAGTAATAGCAAGCCATTTAGACATGTTTTAACAATCCATTTTAACTTCTGCTCGAGCTTCATTTAAAGACCCGTGCCATTATTGAATGACATTTTTAAGTCCGTAAATGTTATCGATAAACAGAAGACATGCCTAGGTGAAACTATTTTTGGTATTTTCTAATTTTTTTTAAATTTTTATGGTTTTTCTGATTTTACGTTTCTCTATTTACAATTAGCAAAATTTCTATATATCTATTTACAAAATGGTATAAGATATGAAAAATAATGTAAGAAGCAAAATATATACAAGGATACGAACCAGAAACCATTACTCCTCAGCATTCTGAATCTTATCCGCATTCATCACTTGACTTGCTGAAGAGCAATGTGAGCACTTTTAAATAGGGATTGATTCTGGCTTTTCACTCTCCCCTAATTAGTGCTCTCCCCCAATCTGACAACCTTTCTGATGAACACCCATAATAGGAAGAAGACTTTGGATGAACGCCCGAAATATGAAGAAGTCTTTAGATAACCAAATGCATGCCGTCTTTAATCTTCTAACACTCCCGTCCTTGAGTGATGCCGTCAAAAACCTTAGGCATCTTTTCGGTAGTTTAAGTTGAGCCTCAACTGAAATCTAGCTTAACCCCACAACTCATCAAACAAGAACTGTCATGAGGTTAAACTAAACCACAAATTTAAGCCCAATAACAACTTGATTTCAGCTTAACCTCACAACTCATCAAACAAGAACTGTCATGAGATTAGGTTAAAATCAAGTTGGACCTAACCTTAAACTACAGAACAACTTGAACCTAACTTAACTCCACAACTCATCAAACAAGAACTGTCATGGGATTAAGTTAAATATCAAGTTGTAAGAAAAGAGCTCAACAATTTTTGAATGTAGAGAAGACTGTAGACTTGACCTTCTTCAAGATTGCCCAATGTGGAGGAACAGAATACCAATCAACTTTATCTCACCAAATGCCTTCCCGTAACCTTACATATAACCCATCAGCCCGCAGCATACACATGAGATGATAACACCCAACAGAGAATGTAGAGTAGACTGACGACTCGGCCTTCTTCAGTCTTGAGTATAACACCAAAGTAACAAGTTGAACCACTGATCATCTATAGTATGTATCCATCCTTGGATATTAAGCCCTGATCACGTGAACCTGTTGTGCGTCCTTGATGTACACATTCTCTCTCCCCTGATGGTTACGATTAATCAGCCCATGACGTAACAGTGAAACGTAAATACCAAGGTAACAAGTTGAACCACTGATCATCTCTGCGGTTATCAACACCGGAATAAATGATTAAGCCCGATCACGTGAACCTGCTGTGCATCCTTGGTGTACACATTTCTCTCCCCCATGATGGTTACAATTAATCGGAATCATCATCATGATGTGTACATGTAGCCTGATGACGTGTACTTGAAGCATTGACTAGAAACCCATTGTTGCTAATTAGACCAACCCGTGAGACTTTGTCGATTAGCATTCCATGACCATGTTCTTCAACACCTTGATAGACAGAAGAAGTAGTGTTGGAGAACCATGGTTTGCACGACTCCTGAACTGACGTATTCAGGAGTCGTATGACCAATTCTCAATCATCAACCAACATGTAGATTAATATTCACCCTTTCCCCCCCTCAAAAATTGCATATGCCTGCCAACTGCAAATTTTGATGATTGAACTAGTGAATATGAATACCATCAACGGTAAGTAGCTCCACTTGACGGTTCTTGACGACTGACATGTTGTTTATTCACCCTTTCCCCCCCTCAAAAATTGCATATGCCTGTCAACTGCAATTTTTGATTGAACAAGTGAATAAGAATATACTCCAATGTGCGCCGATCCACTTGAAGACTGAATAAGCACGGAAAGAGCATGAATCTTGTTGATGAGAATGGCCATTAATAAGAAGACTCCTCTTCTTTTAAAGATAAAGTGCACTCAAGCGTACACTTTTCTTTTCTTTGAAGAACGAGGCCTGAACTGAGGTATTCAGACGTCATTATGATGAAGAACGAGGCCTGTACTGAAGTGTACAGACGTCATATGATGAAGAACGAGGCCTGCACTGACTTGTACAGACGTCATTACTCTCTCTTTACTTCTTCTCTCATCTAACTCGTTACCAACCCCATTATCATTCTGTCGGCTTGATGTAGTGACCACTGATGGAGAAAACCCAATATGATGAACTTGATACTGAAGTAATATAACCCGAACTTGTGACTTAAACTTGTACTAATGTGTGACAAAGAGCGGTGTAGAGACTTCGTGCAACATCGAATTCCTAAGTACTCTATACTCTTCAACCAACCAACCATCAAGTATAAGACGTACATCACCTCTTGGATATCCACAACTTCGTGTGACACTGAGCACTACAACGTGACTCCTTAAAGTGATAGTTATTTTGTAAATAGAGAGAAAGACAAAATAACTAGATATCCAAGTCCTCGTCATTGTATTGAAAGCTCGAACAAGGATCTCGAAGAATCTTCATCCAACCTCCCCGATATCTTCAGATACTAAGTACACGCACCCATGAAATTTCACTTCAGCCTCAAATAAATAATAATGAATTCACGCCGTAGTCACCTTGTGGTCGTTTAAATGCCCCGATCAAGTCCTTCATGATGCATTAACTAAACATTGATAATGGTTTTAACCCGATCATGGTTAAGAGCGCATAGTCCATTATCACGGGATTTTACAAATCTATGATTTAAACCGAGAAATAACTTCTTTCGCGGGATTTTACAAAACCAAGAAGAAACCGTGAGGCAGTAACAGATTGAATGTGGCATGACTGATTTTGATTTTTGGTGAACATCAGTTTGGGTAAAGAATATCTTGTGAAGAATTACAGATCACATCACAACTTTTTACACCTTTGTCCAACTAACCCACCTCGTACACAGATTAGTTACCACTTGATGAAGGAAACCCGAAATACCAATACTGAAAAACTGAAGTGGAAGTCCCCAAATTTGTTACTTAAGCTTGCACTAATGTTGGAAGAACAGTGTAGAGAATTAATGCTCCAAGCAAATCTCTAAGTGCTCAATACCCAACCAAAGTATGAGACATTAACACCTCTTGCGATTATCGACAACGTCATTGACGTGTGACACTAAGTACTCCAATAACTCTTAAGTGATAGTTACCCCGACAACTAGTAACTAGATAACCCAAGTCTTCAACTTAAATTTCAAGCACGAGCAAGTTATCATTGAAGGTCATGCATCCAACCAACCCCGACTTCAAGATAAAATAAGTAGACGCCTTCGTGAAATTCAACTTCAATCACAAATAAAGAATACCTGATTAACTTCGTGATCATCTTGTGCTGTTGACTAGCCAAAAAGAGAAGAAACATGCGCTAGTTCTTAGAAGTGCCCATGACTCATAGTCAGTCCTATCAAACAAAGCTGTCTGACCCAGCTACTTGGATGTGGAATAGTTGTGGTACTGTGTACAGGATTTTACAGTTCTTGAGATTTATCTGAGAAATAAATTCAAGAACTAACTGCACAACAGTAAGTATCAAACTGCTGTAGACTGAACCACTGAATCCTGAATCGCTACGATCTGACCCGCTGTAACCGAAACTGCTAAGATTCAAACCGCAGGAGACTGAACCGATACGATCTGACCCGCTGTAACCAGAACCGCTAAAATTCACATCGCTGGAGACGGAACTTCTAGGAAACTTGCGATAATTCTCCCCCTCAAAAAGGACATGAAATGACCTTTTTGCCAAAGCTGAGAGTCCGTGATGTTTGTGAATTTGTCAGTCACAAAACATGGAAAGAGACAAATGAAACTACTGCAACGAAGATGGTGATTAAGACTCTCTTGTAGTAACCCCTTGCTTTCCTCATCATCAATGGTTTAGTAGATTAACAATTCATTGAAGCTCGTAATATGCCAAAACCGCTTGATGAAATGCATATGATTTTAAAGTGAGTAAAAGGTTAAAACATGTCTCCAAACAAATCACCTCTTGTCTTTAAGCTTGACTGCCTCTTGAGAAGATCTTGAACAACAATTCCATTAGAAGCTTGAGAAACAACAATCACTTGATGAAGCTTGATAAAGAACAGGTCCGCGACTTAAACTTGCACTAAATTATGATTTAGAACCTATATTGAGCACAACAACGTAACTCCTTTAAATATAGGTAGTGATATATACCCAACCTTCCATCCTTAATTGTATATATCCACTTTGTGAACACCCACGTCTAATCACCTTAAATTGCAAATTGTGATTTAGAACCTATATTGAGCACAACAACGTAACACCTTTAAATATAGGTAGTGATATATACCCAACCTTCCATCCTTTATTGTATATATCCACTTCTTGAACATCCAGGTCAAATCACCTTAAATACGCTTGAGCAAGGGTCATCAAACATCGTGCATCCATCCACCCCGAGATGTTTGTGACACTAAGTACACCAACCCGTGAGTTAACAAACCAATCAAGTTACCATAATTTCCCAGTTCCTGCCGATCTTGAAGCACAAGCTTATCCCGAAAAATTAGTCACACCCCGTAAGTTTTATTAAGTCTAAATCCAAGTCCAGCCTACTTGTCCAAAATTAATTTCACGGGATTTTACAGCTCTTGAGATTTAAACCGAGAAATCGAATCTTTCGCGGGATTTTCTAAAACCTACAAGAGAAACCGTAAAATCAACAAGAACAACTAAGAGAGAATTGCAGTATTAATCTTTAAAATTCAAGTCAAAGAAGTCAAGTCACAACTTGATCAAAACGCAACAAGTCAAGGCACAGGTTGTCAACTTGCAACAAGTCAGATTGCAATCAACCAGATCACAATTAGACAAATAGCAAGTGTCAACTTGCAACGTCAAATTGCACCTGGTTAAATTGCAATCAGTCAAGTTACAACAAGTCAAAACGCAACTTGACAGATCGCAATTTTAACAAATTGTTATTTGTCAACTATAACTCAAATTGCAAAGATTAAATTGCAGGCTCACTCAATTCGTAGGCACTAATAGAACAATGCTGGCAAATCCCCACCTCTGTAATCCCGATGACATTCATAAATCCAAATACGAGCCGTGACGTGTGTATTCGCGTGAAAATAATAACCAAGATACCATTCTGTCCAAACCATGGATAACCTGATATGTCAAAAAGTTCACAGCAGCCACCAAATAGTTTTAGCCCAGATGCTCGGTTTACACATTCTGGCCCAAATAACACCATTTGATCCACATTAGCATATCCGTACACCTTGGGCCCAACATACTCAATAAACACAATCCATACCAAGGTGTATACATACTTTCGGCCCACTAACACAAACACGTTCCGACCCAAAAACCAATAACCCAACTAATCTGGTATTTAAGGAAAACAGGTTTAGTTAACCTAATTCATTATCATTGAAATAATCCGCCCCCCTTTTTATATTATCTCCATCAAACCCTAATCACCATCAGCCCATCCATCTCCTCTAATCACTTCTGCTCTCACCCATGTTAATCACAACACAGCAGAGACCCTTCCACCTCACCAAGCACATCTCCCAAACAGTCGATCTATTAACCAAACTCACAAGTGAGACACATAAACCTCTACTCGATCATCACAATCCATAGCATACAGCCAACCCTTATCTCAAAACCATCCGCCCTATTTCACCATCTCATATTAACGAACACCAATGATCTCCCTTAAGATCTTTCAAAGATTTAAGGTAAGTAGTTATTTCTGTTATTCGTTTCTCAAGCGAGTCAAAGGAAGAACATAGCACACTTGTTATGATTCTTTCCTTGTTATGATTCGGATATTAACAGAGGCCAAGCTTCACAATAACTCGATCTATGACGAAAAGCGTGCTTAATCTTAAATAAAGGATTTTGGTTAAAGTCCTAAGCACGAATCTGAGATCTAGTTTAACGATTTGTTTTTCCTGTTGATCGAGTCTAAACGAATCGGAGAAAGGATATAACATAAGTGTTATGTTTCTTATCTCTATTGATTCGGATAGTCACAGAAGTAATTCATCAAGAATCTTGATCGATGATGGTTTAGTTTTCGTGTTATAGACTTTAAAAGTCTCGATATGGCTTTGTGTAACACGAAATTCAAACCGAGATCTATGATGGATTTTCTCTTATTGGATCTATGATGATAGTATTTTCGTGTGTATGTTCATAGAAGGACTTTTGGAAAACACGACAATAAATCTGAGATCTTGATTAATATTCATTTAAGTTATTGTTTACTGATTAGATAAGTTGGAGGTGGGTTTAGGATAATCTGGGTCTCGAATTAGTTGATGTTATAGTTTGTGTTTGTTGTTGACTGGGTTTAGGATTGTTGTCGTTATGATTGTTGTTGTCGTTTGACCGTTTGACCGAGTAACAGACAAACCGCATGGTCTGCAAAAATTTTAGCAGCATAACCTTTGTTTTGGTTAGACAAACCGCATCCATGAGCGGATAGACAAACCGTATCTATGAAAAAATAGACAAACCGTGTCGTAAACAAACCACATCAGAGACAAATTGCAACTTTGATCGGTCAAAGCTGTCACTTTCGTACTTTCCTTAAAAACCGGATCTGTGTTTTTCTCTTTCATAACAAACGCCACTAAGAACACCAAGAACCAGTTTTTGATGAAACTCACCAAGAACAAGAATCGTGATGTTAGTCAATCACACATCAACACCACAAATAAAACCAACAAAACAGATTTGATGAGAGTGGTTCGAACCAAGAATTATTTAAGCACAAATTTGACTACAAATAAGCCGAATGAGATTTTTGATATACTGGTTCGAACTATTCGAGTACACACCAAAACGGGCCAAAATAAATACCACAAGTCACAAGCAAATAACCACCAAAAATATTATGCAACCATTTGGCACAACAAGAATTTTTCAACCAGAAAAAATGGTATACGAACAGTGTGTGTTAAGCACAATTGTTGACCACACAAAACAAAAGCAACAATAATAATTAGGCATGTGATATTCATACAAAAACAAGTGAAGTCCACCAAACAAGACACGTGAACCCGTGAAGCCCAACATTAATTTAATCAACATAAAAACAAGGTGAACAGATTCGACCAAAACATATGAACAAGGCAGTTTAAGAAATTTGATTCGAACCCAAGAAAATAGAACCAACACACAATCAAACCGGACCTAACCATGGCTCTTGATACCAATTGTAGGAAATAACCATCTTGATTGTGTGGATGATTCGGGTGGTCTTGGGTTATGGAAGATTAGATCCATTGTTAGAGAGAGGTAAGGGAAAACTTGGATAAGATTAGATTGTAGGTGAAAAAAATACACAAGAGTTCCACCCTTCCCATGTGTGGGAAGGGGTTTATATACTTACTACTATTTGGTGCCCCTAGTGGGCTGTGGAGTGAGCTGACAGTGGGAAAAGCCCCGACCCACTCCACAAATATAAATACGACTAAGTTAATACTAATATTACTAATAATACTAAGCGAATATATATAAGCCTACGAGCTATATAAATGCTAATTAGATACTCGGGGTGACCGAACCTTCATATGAATATTTATATTCCTAACAATTATAACACCCGTTATGTAAAGTTTATAATGTATTTTGAGGGTGTTATAAAGTTTATAGCCGTTTTGTAAAGTTTATAAGTGTTTAGTGGTTATATATAACCGTTTTAGCCGTTCTAAAGTTTATAGCCGTTTCTAGTGGTATTGGAATGTAATAGAATGTGTTGTAGATATAGCAGCAGGTTATTGTAGATTTTTGCCGCATATTTTGCGGCAAAAATCTAGAAATTGCAGCTGCAATACAACTAAATGGCGACAACATGTCGTCGGCATTTAAGTGTACATAATGTGTTGTTTAAAAGTTACCGACGTCATGTCGTCGGTACTATATACAATCACATTGACTTTTGTATATAGTACCGACATCTTGTTGTCGGTACTATATACAATTATATTGACTTATGTTGACTTTTGTATATAGTACCGACGTCTTGTCGTCGGCACTATATAGAATTACATTGACTTGTGTTGACTTTTGTTGACCTTTGTTGACCTTTGTATATAGTACCGACGTATTGTCATCGGTACTATATAGACATTGTTGACTTTTGTTGATCATTATTTAAGTTCGCTAATTAAATCATTAATTATTTAATATGGTCCCGACGACGTGTCGTCGGGACAATATTGTCGAAACACAAAAATGTTTGACCGGAAAATCATGTGGGTCCCACATTGTCGTCGGAGTTGTGTCGGATTTGTTTGTCGAGACCTTAAGTCCCGACAAAGCATTCTCGACTAATTGCTGCCGACGACATGACGTTGAAACCTCATGATGCCAACGTCATGACGTCAGTAGTATGGAAAAATATTCGCTTGCGATTGTTCTATTTGTACTAGTGACTATACAACTTTGGATTTTCTTTGAGTGTTGTGTGTAGAAAATGTGGTTTACGATAACCAAGAGCAAAACCATAACCTTTGGGAATTGGTTTTAAAGTGAGCTTTTGTATTGTTGTGATAGACTCACCAGTTTTGTAAACAACGTTTTGAAACTCTTTTAATTTGCTTTCTAATTCGACAATTTCATCAAGGTAAGAATGAATTTGTTTCCTTGACTTTTGTTTGTGTTCAGAAAAATTAGCTTGGCAAGTGGACATCTCAGTTTTTGTTTTCAAAAGTTCTGAATTGAGATGTTCAACTTGTTGTTTGTGTTCAAAAAATTTTTTTTGTTCCAATTGAGAAATCAAGTTATTGTTGGAAACAGTTGATTCTCGAATTTGATGTTGTAACTCTTATTTTTTGACATAAGCCTTTTGAAATGCAACTTCAAAACTTTGTTCTCATTTTTCTTGTGTTTCAAAATTTGTTAATTGTATTTTATAGCACTCAAGATCCGCAGTTAATGATGCAACTTTTGCATTTAATGTTTTGTTGATTTCATTACATTTTTCAACTTGGGATTGGTTGGTCAAGAGTAAGGACATGAGTTTTGGATCTGGACCAGGCGAAGGTTCATTTTGTTCAATTTGATCATTGGTATCGTTATCAATTTGATCATTGGTATCGCTATCAATTTGATCATCAAATGTAACAACTGAGTTAATTTGATCGTCATCATCAAAGGTAACAACTGTGTTCATTTGTTCATCATCTTGAGTAGATAATAATGAATCATTTTGAAAAATTTGTTCCTCCTCTGGTGAAGATGCAAATGATGATGCAATTTCATGTATCAGGCATGTATGTGGATTAGGTACCTGAGACAGACCATCAGTGTCATACACTGGGCCTGTGTCACTCATGTGAAGTTCCTGCATATTTTCCATTAACATCACAGCCGCATTTGCTTCCAAATCCTCCATCTCATCATCCGAATAAGAATTAACCATAAAGTTGTTTTCTTTGTCTGTGAGAGTTCCTCCTGATTCATCCTTCAGAGCTAGAAGTAATGCCTGCTTATGAAATTCACTTCCTCTGACTCTAGGTTTAGGACATGCATTAGCCATATGACCCTTCCCATTGCAGTTATAGCACATAACCATCGTGTTCCCAGTTTCAGTATTCCCAGTGTCAACAATTTCAACCCTTCTCTGAGGTGCAGCAGCATTGTTCATATTTCCACCAGTTGCATTAAACTGTTGTTCATTTCCTGAATTTCCCATATAACCTCCTGATCCCGTTCTTCCATAACTACGATTATGTATTTCAACTCGTCCATCATGTACAACAGCTTGATTCCTTGTGTTAGATGAAGTGCGGAGACGATTGTTGGATTTGTTTGAAAAGTTGCTGAAGGCACGAGCAATGAGTGCAAATCCTTGATTCAAAGAGTTGAATGCGTCATCTTCGTCATTGTTTGTGTTTGTGTGGAACATGGTGTCAGTGTTGTCATGGGGGACTAGTTGATTGCGGTGTCGACTCATATGGAATGAGTTGGGTTTGTTGAGGGTAAGAAAAGTGATGTTGTTGTTGTACAAATGCATGGTTTGACTGTGGGGATGGAGCAAAGTGAGATTGAGCTACCAGTGCCAATGAGTTTGGATTTGTAGGAGGTGAATACGTTCCGCGGAGAGCTCGATCTTTGTCAACTTCAGATTGATGGTGCTTCAGATAATCATACAACAACCCATACGATGCGTTGTGAAGATTTTTGACTTGGCGAACAAACGTGACATATTTTTGCCAATCTGGACTAAGAAAACTTAGAAACTTAGTATTGATTGCAATCTTTGGTAAAATAATGTTGTATCTGTCCAGATCATTGATGATGTTTATGAAACGATGGTAATAAGATTCAAGTGACTCCCCTGATTCAATCGTGAACATTGTATATTCGAGGTAAAGTTTGGATTCCATGTCTTCTTGGTTTAGTTCAATGCCTTCCATCAAGAGATGAACGTGTTCCCACATATCCTTAGCTGTTTTCTGAGCATCAATACTTCGGAAGATCGGATTAGGTATACCCTGAAGAATATACAACATCGCAAGTTCATCTGCTTCACGGTAAAGTATTTGCTCTGATGTTAGTTGATTCTCAGGAACAGGGGTCACGGTGTCTGGTCTTGAAGGAACAGCAGTTGCATCTCCTAGAACTGTTATAGTTGGCATTTGGAAAGGACCTTCAAGTATAACCTTTTTCAGATATCTTCAATGAGATTTCTTGAGTTCTATGAACCTTAAGAATCGACTTTCCCATTGAACATAATTTCCAGGAGTGAGCATTGGTGGTGTTTCAAGTGATCCAGCTTCATGTCTAGATTGTTGGCTGCTAATGGCCTCACACATTTGATCAAACCAATGTGGTTGTTTTGCTGGAAGTGGGAAGGATTGCATTGGTTATTGTTGAGGATATGGTTGTTGTTGTTGTGGATAAAATTGATGTTGTTGCATTAGTAGTTGTTGTTGAGGATACTACTGTTGTTGATGAAAATAGTTGAAGTATGGTGGATGAGACATGATTTTTGATGTGTTATTACTTGTGTGGATGATGGATCTTTAAAGTTAATTGAAATGTGATTTCCTTAGTTTAAAATCTGGTTGAGTCGTAAACTCTGATCTTACGCGTAAACTATGATCTTATGCGTAAACATTGATCTTACACGTAAACTATGATCTTACGCGTAAACTTTGGCCTTACTCGTAAGATTAGGTTCTTACGCGTAAGTTTCTGGTTCTTAGTCGTAAGACTTAGGAAAACCAAATAAACCTTTCAAACTTATCAAAGCTTGAAAGATATCTCAAGTCGAAGTATTCCACAAGCTTATCGAAGCTAGTGAAGTACTGAGTAACCTTTGCTCGTTGGCGAAACTGAAGATTCACGCTTATCCGTAAACTAGAGACTTATGCGTAAACTTTGCTGCTTATGCGTAAAGTAAGGGATTTGACTGAGCTTATGGGTAAACTAAGGGTTTTGACCAAAGTTATGCGTAAACTAAGGGTTTTTGCTGGTTACTCGTAAACTTTACCACTTATGCGTAAAATGACCAAATTTTTCAAAATACGTTTTATGCATAAAAGATACGATTTCCACAAGTTTCTTTTGGTCAAATCTCTTCAAAAACATGTAAAGAACAATAAAGTTTAGGCATTTTACACTAAAGTCAAAATTTGAAGTTATTCGTAAGAAGGTATGAACGTGAAAAAATGAGTAGAAAACGATATTTAAGCTACAAAGTACAAGACTTTATGAAATATCTAAGTTTCTAAACACTATATCAACCTTAAAACTTTCCAAGTTTCAAGATTTGAGTGTAAGAAACAAAGAAAAACGCGAGACTTTGAAGAAAATAATAAATAAGGTACGAGTAACAAAAAAACACACACTTCAAGCAACTATTAGGCGATTAATACCACTTGTTAGGTTACCTTAATGATACAACACAAGTATATCTAGTGAGAGAAAGTTAGAGAGAGAGAGAGATGGTATGGAACACGTTAGAATGAATAAGAAAGAGTAAATTGCATAAACATGAACCAACACCTTCAAATGAAGGTTTACATTAGTATTTATAGCCACATGGACTAGGGTAACGCCCCATGTGGACTTTCTAGAAGCTATGCCACGCTCCATGGGCTTACTTCATGGACCGGGCCTTAATTAAACATATAAGCCTTATAAAACTAAGCAGCCTATTACATATTTAATGACCGACACTTTATATTAATTGCACTTATTCCCAAAAAAAGTTAAATAGGTTAGGGATAATTGCACCAAAATGTATCATAGTTGTCACCATTTCCAATTATATGTATCAAACTAATTTTTTTGCAACTATCACTACTAAACTCACTTTTTGGCCCTTTTGTGTGCATTTTTTGACCCTCCCAGCCGGTTTGGACAGGGTGGACAAGTTACCAGCCACATCAACTTTTTTTTTTCCACCAACTCTGACAAACCTCTCTTTCTTCTTCTACTTTCATCTGCAAATTAACAATTACCTTAACTTTCACACACACACAGATTCCCTTTTATTCGGTCAACACAATACCTGCTCTTTCACTTCACCCAATCTTCTTCCCCATTCGATCTAATCTGCCAAAGAAAAAAATAATAATAATACCATCTCCCATTCGATCCATCCATGCGCACCATCAAAATACTCAATGTATCACTCTTGTCTTCCCAAAGCTGCATCGAAGACCCAAACCACTCTACAAGGGTCGAATAATATCGTACCTGAGGTATAGAAAGGAGGGATCACCAGTAATGGTGAAACACCATCTTGGGTATGTCGAAGGTGGGTCAAGATTAACCATGGGTTGTCCTTTAAAAATCCCTCCAACTCCAGCCACCTCGACTCGCGGGCGGTGAAGGTCCAGGCAGTCGAGAAACACCGGAATTCGCCAGAAAAACAATGAAATCCAACCGCGAGGTGGTGGCGCGTGACAGCTCCGGTGATGGTCCGGGTTGTGGGGTTTGTGTCCGAGAGTGAGGTGTAGATGATTGGATTGTTTGATTTTGGCTATTGAAGATGGTGGTGGTGATGTATAATTTAGAGAGAGAGAAAAACGGGGGGAGGAGAGTAAGAAGGATCTAGGTGGATAGGCACATATATAAAAAAAAATGGGTTACCGATAGAGAAGGTAACATACAACATAAACAATGCAGAAAATGTAACTTTAATGTAGATAGATGCAAAAATTTTAGTTTGATACATATAGTAGGAAATGGTGACAACTATGATACATTTTGGTGCAATTAGCCCAACAGGTTAGTTGGCCCGAACCCAATAGTTAGTTTGGGTCCATTAGGTTTAGGGTTTGAATTATGTTGCTTATTATCAAAGCTACTTATTAGTATAAGTACACATGCTATCTCATATGTATTCATTCAATCAATAGAAGTATAAAAGTATTTTGTTATCTTACAAGAAAGACTTTTCATGCATAAGTAACCTTAATAAGGAAAATCTCAATTATGTACATGTTTACGCTACAATGGTATTAGCTCTAGGCAAAATCATTTGTCCACTACTGTAATTGTAGTCAGAATTGTTTAAGTTTACGTATCACCTCTAGTCAAATCAATATCTACAAAACTAAATTAAACTATTAAATAATTGTCAAATTAGAAAACTGTTTTTCTAGAACACTTTGTAAAGTTTAAAGCTGTAATAAACGTTTTTTTTTTTTTTTTTTTTTTTTTTTTTTTTAATCGTGTTTTATTGTCTAGTAGACAATAGTTTTGGAGCTAAAGAAGTAAACTGACCTTTAACAAACACCCAAGTACTCCCCAAAGCCCAAACGGATTAACCCGATCCATATCCCATATTATATAATGTGTTAGTATCCAGATATACTAATTTCTCAACAACTTAAAAAAATTGAAGTGAATATATAGTAGATTAAGGTTGTGGTCTTTTAGTTTAACTTACTTAGCCATCTTCTTGTGGCAGACTTTACTCAGTAACAGATACATTGATCTATGCATATGGCTTTACACAGTAATTAACATGCCATCATAGCAAAAGTTAGGTTAAGTTTCTTTTTCTCCACAGCAACTAAAGCCAAACCTGTCAATGTCGAGTCAATATGCAAGTCGATCCCGTTTACATATTGTGAAATAGACCACTAACAGTGATGATGTAGATTTACGAATTGGACAACCATGTATTTATTAAGATCCCGTCCTATACATACTCAGCCTCGTTCACATCTTGAGCCTCTACTATTGTTTCACCTCACACTTAAATCGCAAATCTTTGTAGGGTTTTGGCTATCGAATAATCTTGAGTGAATCAAACGGGTTTAATATCAGTTTTCACATCAATTATGCTTCTCATTGCAACCAACCCAAAAATTTAATGTATTTTTTATTTTTATTTTTATTTTTTTAATTTTTTTTTTCAGCTTTACCTCGATATCGATACATACAACTCTAATATTCACTTTTAGATCGATCATTCACAATTATTTCGTAACCTTTTTCGTAAATATTACACTTACGGGGTAGAGCTCTATTGATCTATTTTTAAAACAAACTGTTGAATCCAAACTATTTCGACATAGCCCATATAGAAGTAGAATTATGACATAACTCCGGTAAATCCTTACTTTTTTAGAACAAACTCCGGTAAGTCCTTACTAGGTCACCTAAATTTTATAAAATCAAATTTAGTAATCAAATATTACCTCCGTCTGTCATGTTAAAAAAAGGTGTGCAATAAACCATTTTTTTAAACGTATAGGTGCCCTATATTGTATGATTTAAGATAATTTAAATGCTAAACTTTATTTGGATATCAAGGAATCAATCCCCACTTTTCATCTCCATTTGGTCTAATTTATGGATTAAAAATAATTTGAGGACCAAAAAAAAAAAAAAAAAAAAAACTTTCATCATTTTTTTTTCTTCAAATATTAATATATCTTAAACCATTATTCATTAAGTGAAAAAAATATACCATTACTACGAGCATTTAATTATCTTTCTATAAATAATCACCTTGATAAACTTTCGACAAAAAAAAAAAGAATTAAATACTAATTTGAATATTGTAAAACCCGAAAATCTAAAACATGCAAATTTACCAAAATGCCCCTGAGACTTTAAAAATTTAATTAAAAGCCTATAAAGTACCGAATCGATTCCAAACTTCGGGTAATGAACAAGTTATGATCCCAAATAATTTTGACAAACCCATTTAATATTTTTGCAAGCTACAAAATTACTAAAATACCCTTTGTGCGCCAATTTGAATTTTATGATTTATATTAAGACATTAAATGTAATTAAAAACACAATTAAGATGGTAATTAAAGCCCAATATATTTCCCTAACTAGAAATCTCGGTATCCTAGCCCATACCCTCCCCAAAGAACGGTCCAACCTAATTTATATTAATCCCCAAATTAATTCTCCCATTTTAACCCTAAAAACATAATAGCCGCCACCTATAAAAATCCCACACACCACATCCAAATTTTCTGAAGAAAAGAGGCAATTTTATGGAGTTCCTCATAGTGCCAAGAAGGTGGGAAAAATAGCCACAAGGTCCTGGAGTCAATCGTTTGGTCGTGGTGAATTAATTGGGTCGAAAAGATTAAAACCGAGCCAAATAAATCCATAGCGTGTAATCCTTTGATCTATAATTTTTCTGGTAATTTTCTAGCTTTCTCCTAATCATATATAACATGTAAAAATTATTGAAATCGAACCATGCATCATGTATTGATCGAATGAAAAATAAATAGCTTAAAACCATAATTTTGAAAATCGATTTCTATTTAATCCATGCAATTTTTCTGAGGTGTATACTTATTTTTTCTGGGTTCTATATGCTTCGTATAACATGAGAAAAATGGTGTCTTGATTTTTTGAAGTCGAATGCATGATTTATGGATTTTAGTTATAATCGGATTTTTAGAAAAAAAAGGGAAATCGTGGAACAAAATTTAATACCAATCGATTTAGGGTTCTTGTGTGATGAAATCTGGAAATAAAAGTGATATAATGATGATACAATGATGGCCTAATGATTGGGATTACTAGGGTTTGATTTTGATGATGTTTTGTAAATACCGATTGATGAATAATTAGTTTAGGGTGTGTTTTGTAATTATTAAAACTTAAGGGATAATTTTGTAAATCATGTTAGATCTGCTATAATTCGAATAAAATATAAAAGGAGGGGCTCATGTGTTAATTTTGCATATAAAGGGTTTATTTGATAAATATATATATTTGTTAAATCGAATTGAAAAGAAATAAAAATAAGGGACTAAATATGTAATTTCTGGAAAGTTAGTGTCGAATTGAGTAATAAATTATATACAGGGGGTTATGTGTAATTTTGGTAATTTAATGGCTTGATATGTAACTATTAATAATTAAGGAATTGAAAATGTAAATTAAAGGGTAAATATGTAAATTAATTAATTTGAGGGACCTATTGTGTAAATTATGGAAACTTGAAGGAGCATTCGAATAACTTTGTAAATTAAGTACTAATTGTGTAAATTTGATAAACTAAGGGTTAAATGTGTAATTATGGATATTATAAAGTTTAAAATGTAACTTATGTAATTCCAAGGGTATAAAATGTAAATTATGAAATCTAAAGGACTAAAGGTGTAATTCTGGATAACTTGAGAGTGAGAATGAGTTAATGGTGATATTTTCATTTTAAACCTTGAACTTTGGCAATTTTACACTTATAACCCTGAACTATGAAAAACTTGTCATAACTAACCCTGAACTTGTGTAACTTGTTAAAATGAATATTACTTCCATAATAAGCTAATTAAAGACTTGACTTGAATTATATCACTTGAATCTTGCTAAATATGGTAACTTACTAATTATGGAAACCTGCTAAAAATAGAAAGTTACTAAAAATAGAAGTTACTTATAATGGGAAGATAACTGAACCCCTTTCGTATTTCTGTCTTCAACTCCTTTAGGTTCAAGGAGGGAGTGATCTTGATCCCTGTCAGCTACTTTTGTGTTTGAGCTTGCTATTTGAATAATGTACAGATATTATGCTCTTCTTGTAAAGAGCCTTCGTCTCATTTCTGATTCCTGATTCATTGTTATGTTTCCCTTGTATTGTGAACCATAGATTTGGACCTTTGCTTTAACCTTTGTCTTGAACCTTGTCATAAACCTGAACTTGAACCTTGATACACTTGATATGAACCATTTGACTTGAACCTTTGACTTGAACCCTGATATGACACTTGACATGACTTGTTCACCCCTGATAACCTGGATAATTAAGACCTTGGGTACTTGAAGGTTCATAGGATTTTACAACTACTTTTTAGTTATATATGAAGAGGTTTTGAACATTTCTTTAAAGGACTTTTACTATGAAACTGCTCTAACGATCATTTTATTAAAACCATGTAAAAAGGATTTCTTATAATAAACTATTATGAACCTTCTAGTATTGGACCTTTCTGATATTGACCTCCTGATAATGAACCTCTGCATTGATCTCCTGTCTTAAATCCTGATATGAACCCTGATATGAACCAATGATACTATATTGATACCTGAGACTTGACACCTGAATCTTGGCACTTGACACCCGAGACTTGATACTTGACCTTGACCTACAGTTTGAGACTACGAGCCAAAATGTGTTCCCTAGCCATGAAGGTAACATGGCCATGTCTGTGATGCACCACAGGCATGACTAGTGTGTAGCCCTAGTGATTTGGTTACACCGTCCCCATCCTGATTTTGATATGTGCACACTCCTGTTATTATAGCCAATATGATTTGTTTTGGGGGGCGAATGGATGCATCCTAGACCTGTCCTGTTTTTGATATCTGATATGTGGTGACTGATGATGGGTGCAATCCACGTCTTTCACAACCCTGGAAGCTCATGACTCCAACCCTGGAGGTATCCCCTCAACCCTGTCCTGGTATGCTGAGGTCACCCCTCCATACACCCTGATATGTGATTGATTTGATATGTATTGTTTCTGGGCTCGTAGAGGATTTCTGTTCTCCTGAAACCTTGTAACCTTATGACCTGACACTTGACCTGACATTGGACCTAACTTGATTTGACTTGGGATTTTGGTGGGTTCTGGTTTCATTTACTTTCACCATTGTAACCATTCTTAATTCCTGGTATGTCTGCATAACTTTTGTATTCCTTTGCCTGACTCTTGTTACACCTGGTATTATTTCTTTTACTTTATTATTCCGTTACTACTGCTTTGTTCCGTTATATCTGTTCACTGAGCTCTCGTAGCTCAGCCGCATTTTCTTTTCCTGCGGCAGGTATTTAAGCTAGGAAGCTGGGTTTGGCTTTGGGATGAGAGCAACTTGTGTGAAGTTTAGACCTTGTCATTCTAGTGTGACCATTTGGATATTATTTCAGTCATTCCATTGTTTGGGCATTTTGGATTCTGTTTTGTACTTTGTTATTTCTGTCTTGCACTTGATATAAGTCGTGTTAACTTATTTTCCTTTGAATTTTAATATTAAGGCTTCCGCTATTTTATTTCTTGAATGCTTGTATCTGATATGAAACCATGTATTTGTGACATCTTTGCCCTTGTCGGGTTGGGGTGTTACAATTTATGGTATCAGAGAATAGGCATCAGAAACCCTTAGAGCTTAGGCTTGACCTGTGAGGATTGGGTAGACATTAGGTTTCCGCACGCGCACTCTCTTTTCCTGTGATGCTCTGTCATCTTTCCTTGATTCTGCTCTGTCATATTTTCCTGTTCTGCTCTGTCATTCTTCATGTTCTGTTCTGTCATATTTTCTTGATCGTCGGCTTAATTCGGAGTTTGCGGATCCGTCAGCATGTTGAGATGCAGCTCGCAACATCGAGATTTTCATGAGGGCGTTGGTTACAAACGAGACTGTGATAGCGACAAGGTGCAGCAACAGATTCAAAGTCAGGACGTCAAGGAGTATTCGGGCATGAGCTACGACCAGAAGAAATCAGATTCGAGGGGCCGAGATTCGAGGTCAGTTTCTAAGCAGGATGGTGATCGTCAGGAGCGCAGCGTCAACCAAACGGCAGCGGAGAGATCATTCTTCTAGAGGCTATCAGCAAGATCGGGCGACTGGGTCAAACTCGCGGAGGAAATCATCTGAGCTCTCTACTTCCCTACCTGTTTGTGGTTCTTGTGGGAAAAACCATACTGGAGCTTGTCGTACGACGTCTGGTGCTTGTTTCAGATGTGGTTCTTCTGACCATTAAGTTAGAAATTATCCTAAGCAATCTACGTCAGCACGTGAGAAATTCCTTGATCCTCCTCCTTCTGTTCCTCATACCGGTCGTGTTTTCTCGCTTTCTCGTGACCAGGCAGATAAGGCGTCTGGTATGTCCTTGTTTTGTTTTCCGTTCTCTTTCATTTCTATGTCCTTGCAAATTTCGAGGACGAAATTTTTCTGTTAGAGGGGAAGAGTTGTAAAACCCGAAAATCTAAAACATGCAAATTTACCAAAATGCCCCTGAGACTTTAAAAATTTAATTAAAAGCTTATAAAGTACCGAATCGATTCCAAACATCGGGTAATGAACAAGTTATGATCCCAAATAATTTTGACAAACCCATTTAATATTTTTGCAAGCTACAAAATTACTAAAATACCCTTTGTGCGCCAATTTGAATTTTATGATTTATATTAAGACATTAAATGTAATTAAAAACACAATTAAGATGGTAATTAAAGCCCAATAAATTTCCCTAACTAGAAATCTCGGTATCCTAGCCCATACCCTCCCCAAAGACCGGTCCAACCTAATTTATATTAATCCCCAAATTAATTCTCCCATTTTAACCCTAAAAACATAATAGCCGCCACCCATAAAAATCCCACACACCACATCCGAATTTTCTGAAGCAAAGAGGCAATTTTCTGGAGTTCCTCATAGTGCCAAGAAGGTGGGAAAAATAGCCACAAGGAACTGGAGTCAATCGTTTGGTCGTGGTGAATTAATTGGGTCGAAAAGATTGAAACCGAGCCAAATAAATCCATAGCGTGTAATCCTTTGATCTATAATTTTTCTGGTAATTTTCTAGCTTTCTCCTAATCATATATAACATGTAAAAATTATTGAAATTGAACCATGCATCATGTATTGATCGAATGAAAAATAAATAGCTTAAAACCCTAATTTTGGAAATCGATTTATATTTAATCCATGCGATTTTTCTAAGGTGTATACTTATTTTTCCTGGGTTCTATATGCTTCGTATAACATGAGAAAAATGGTTTCTTGATTTTTTGAAGTCGAATGCATGATTTATGGATTTTAGTTATAATCGGATTTTTAGAAAAAAAAGGGAAATCGTGGAACAAAATTTAATACCAATCAATTTAGGGTTCTTGTGTGATGAAATCTAGAAATAAAAGTGATATAATGATGATACAATGATGGCCTAATGATTGGGATTACTAGGGTTTGATTTTGATGATGTTTTGTAAATACCGATTGATGAATAATTAGTTTAGGGTGTGTTTTGTAATTATTAAAACTTAAGGGATAATTTTGTAAATCATGTTAGATCTGCTATAATTCGAATAAAATATAAAAGGAGGGGCTCATGTGTTAATTTTGCATATAAAGGGTTTATTTGATAAATATATATATTTGTTAAATCGAATTGAAAAGAAATAAAAATAAGGGACTAAATATGTAATTTCTGGAAAGTTAGTGTCGAATTGAGTAATAAATTATATACAGGGGGTTATGTGTAATTTTGGTAATTTAATGGCTTGATATGTAACTATTAATAATTAAGGAATTGAAAATGTAAATTAAAGGGTAAATATGTAAATTAATTAATTTGAGGGACCTATTGTGTTAATTATGGAAACTTGAAGGAGCATTCGAATAACTTTGTAAATTAAGTACTAATTGTGTAAATTTGATAAACTAAGGGTTAAATGTGTAATTATGGATATTATAAAGTTTAAAATGTAACTTATGTAATTCCAAGGGTATAAAATGTAAATTATGAAATCTAAAGGACTAAAGGTGTAATTCTGGATAACTTGAGAGTGAGAATGAGTTAATGGTGATATTTTTCATTTTAAACCTTGAACTTTGGCAATTTTACACTTATAACCCTGAACTATGAAAAACTTGTCATAACTAACCCTGAACTTGTGTAACTTGTTAAAATGAATATTACTTCCATAATAAGCTAATTAAAGACTTGACTTGAATTATATCACTTGAATCTTGCTAAATATGGTAACTTACTAATTATGGAAACCTGCTAAAAATAGAAAGTTACTAAAAATAGAAGTTACTTATAATGGGAAGATAACTGAACCCCTTTCGTATTTCTGTCTTCAACTCCTTTAGGCTCAAGGAGGGAGTGATCTTGATCCTTGTCAGCTACTTTTGTGTTTGAGCTTGCTATTTGAATAAGGTACAGATATTCTGCTCTTCTTGTAAAGAGCCTTCGTCTCATTTCTGATTCCTGATTCATTGTTATGTTTCCCTTGTATTGTGAACCATAGATTTGGACCTTTGCTTTAACCTTTGTCTTGAACCTTGTCATAAACCTGAACTTGAACCTTGATACACTGATATGAACCATTGACTTGAACCTTTGACTTGAACCTTGGTATGACTTGACATGCTGTTCACCTGATAATGGATATTAAGACTGGGTACTTGAAGGTTCATGATTATAACTACTTTTTAGTTATATATGAAGAGGTTTTGAACATTTCTTTAAAGGACTTTTACTATGAAACTGCTCTAACGATCATTTTATTAAAACCATGTAAAAAGGATTTCTTATAATAAACTATTATGAACCTTCTAGTATTGGACCTTTCTGATATTGACCTCCTGATAATGAACCTCTGCATTGATCTCCTGTCTTAAATCCTGATATGAACCCTGATATGAACCTTGATATGATACCTGATATTTGATACCTGAGACTTGACACCTGAATCTTGGCACTTGACACCCGAGACTTGATACTTGACCTTGACCTACAGCTTGAGACTACGAGCCAAAATGTGTTCCCTAGCCATGAAGGTAACATGGCCATGTCTGTGATGCACCACAGGCATGACTAGTGTGTAGCCCTAGTGATTTGGTTACACCGTCCCCATCCTGATTTTGTTATGTGCACACTCCTGTTATTATGGCCAATATGATTTGTTTTGGGGGGCGAATGGATGCATCTTAGACCTGTCCTGTTTTTGATATCTGATATGTGGTGACTGATGATGGGTGCAATCCACGTCTTTCACAACCCTGGGAGCTCATGACTCCAACCCTGGAGGTATCCCCTCAACCCTGTCCTAGTATGCTGAGGTCACCCCTCCATACACCCTGATATGTGATTGATTTGATATGTATTGTTTCTGGGCTCGTAGAGGATTTCTGTTCTCCTGAAACCTTGTAACCTTATGACCTGACACTTGACCTGACATTGGACCTAACTTGATTTGACTTGGGATTTTGGTGGGTTCTGGTTTCATTTACTTTCACCATTGTAACCATTCTTAATTCCTGGTATGTCTGCATAACTTTTGTATTCCTTTGCCTGACTCTTGTTACACCTGGTATTATTTCTTTTACTTTATTATTCCGTTACTACTACTTTGTTCCGTTATATCTGTTCACTGAGCTCTCGTAGCTCAGCCGCATTTTCTTTTCCTGCGGCAGGTATTTAAGCTAGGAAGCTGGGTTTGGCTTTGGGATGAGAGCAACTTGTGTGAAGTTTAGACCTTGTCATTCTAGTGTGACCATTTGGATATTATTTCAGTCATGCCATTGTTTGGGCATTTTGGATTCTGTTTTGTACTTCGTTATTTCTGTCTTGCTCTTGATATAAGTCGTGTTGACTTATTTTCCTTTGAATTTTAATATTAAGGCTTCCGCTATTTTATTTTTTGAATGCTTGTATCTGATATGAAACCATGTATTTGTGACATCTTTGCCCTTGTCGGGTTGGGGTGTTACAAATATACTAATAAAATCAAATGTGATATTAGTATAATTAAATCACATATGATATGTAATAATATCATATGTGGTTTAATACCAATATCACATGTGATTTTATTAGAATATTCAAACTAGTGTTTAATCATATGTGATTTCTCATGCAAGTTTTAACAACGAAAAAATATATAAAAAAATGTTAAAAAAAAATCGAAAGTAAATCAAAGTATCCGTTTATAAAAAGATAATTAAATGATAGTCGTGACGGTATAATTTGTTTTGTTTAGGGATTAACAGTTTATAAGATATTTAAATTACAAAAAATTGATGAAATATTAAAATTATTTTAATTTCATTCATTGATTTCTTTTTAGATGTACGGTGGTGATGACTCATTTAATATGTGAAAAGTTTGTTATTTAAAGTAACTCTCCTTAAAATTAATAGTCATCTTATTATGTTACTTTTTGATATAAGTTTTTGGACCCTTTAATGTCCGGTTTGTGTCCATGTATAACGAAATTTTTGTTGAGATAATTCATGAAAAACATTTTGTTTTAAAGCACAAAATATTAAGCAAAACAAGGAAATTGTGTTTCATGTGTTCAAATGAGACAATAAATATGTGAAGTAACAAATTTTATTTCACAGTTAGAGGCGATAAAAGTTGGTTAAAAACTGCTAGGATCCTGGACACACGATTAAGGTGGTTAAACCCTCTAACTTTGTGTGTATGATATGTTGTGTTAAAATGATTAAGTACGCGGAATTCACTCAACCAAACTTAGAAGGTTGTGTATGTTATGGAAATGGAATTGTTATGTTTGTTAGTTAGCAATGAACACATAAAGATTATCACCAAACGATTCAATATTATTAAAGATAATAATACGAGTGACCTTGAAATATCACTAGGGTTACAACCTTGAATCTTATGTTTTTATCACTTGTGATATATTTGTGTTTGTTCTAACAGTTATACGTTCTAACTTCTATTTGACACTTGACAACTAACAACGTACTTAACACAATATCACTAGTCTAAGATCTCTTTTTATAGTCAAAAGATCTTTACAAATTGCTTAAAGTCTTGGCCGACTTACTTGGTTAACTTATGCTTATTGAGTGTCAGTACATCAGATACAACATGTATCTATGTATACAACTTGCTAACTAAGCACATGGAGTAAGATATTATCTACCGTATATTGTTGACCAAAATACAATAAATATCTTTTCGATCTTATCCTTTCATCAGCAGAGTTGTTCACTATCAGCAGGAACAATCTATCACTATCAGCAGAATCCATCAGCAGAGTGCTAAGCCTATCAGCAGAGTGAAATGCTCTATCAGCAGGAACAACATTATCAGCAGAAACCATTTTGCACTAGCAGCAGAATTACACTTAGAGTATTTCTTGGATTAGAACCCGATATTAAACATCTTGAATATTTAATTCCCAACAATCCTCCCCTAAACATGTGAATCCTTTCAAACATGTTTCTGAATTAAATCTTGGATTCAAGATCTTTCAAACACTTATGTTCTTCAAGATTGAATATCTTCTCAGTAATTCATCTACTTTGCTCTTCTTTGACTTTAGCAATATCAAAACATATTGAACCAATCTTGGACTAAAAGATGGTGCAATTTCCTTGGATGGAGGAATTATAAGAGGCAATGATGCTGTGTATCTTGGATGCTTATTTCAACAAGTGAATTCATCTAACCAGCATGTCTTTGAAGTGAAATTGAAACCTTTCTTCGTTTGATCTAGATAGAACTTTCTCCTTTGGAATGTTCTTGTCATTTTCAATGTAACACCCCAACCCGACAAGGGTAAAGATATCACAACAATGGTGGCATATCAGAAGTCACAGAACATTCAATAAATAAAAACATCATAAGTCTTAACATTAAATACAAAATAAGTCAACATGACTTAAATCAAAATGTAAGACAAAATAACTGAAGTACAAAATCCAATATTCCAATGCCTAAACAATGGCATATCAAAATAAATAGAAGTTCAAATGGTAAAGCTAAATAACTAAGGTCAACACCGAAATAGATCGCTCTCATCCCAAAGCTAAACCCGGCTCCTAGCTTAAGTACCTACCGCAGGAAAAGAAATGCGGCTGAGCTTCAAAAGCTCGGTGAACAGATATATATATATCGAAAACAAATAATAGGTAGCAAATACAAAAGCAAATCAGGAATACAAAATCATACCGATACGAAGTCAAAATGAAAGGAATGAGAAATGGATCATGAATAAAATAAAAGCACAAAAGTGAATAAGATTTAAGAAAAACAGGAACACAGGAAATCTATCACGAGCCCAGATGACTGAGAATACCATAGCATTACTAATATAATAAAACAAACCTGTGTAGAGTGATCAGCTCTCAGACAAAGTGAAAGACGTGTATCGCACACACAATCAGTCACCAGATATAATAATCATAATCATATAACATATACAGATAACAGGTCAAATCTAGGATGCACCCATACGCCCCACAGACAATTCAATAATCATAATTATAATGGCCATAGCAAATAATAAATAAGGGACGGAACAGGTCATCACTCTCCTGCCCTAGAGTCATGTCAGAGGTGCGTCAATGACATGGACATGAAACCCTCATGCCTAGTGATTGGCTCGTAATATCAAACTGTAGGTCAAGGTCAAATGTACTAGCATAATCAAAAGTTATATCTTAAGGGTACATGGCAAAAGATTCAAATCAAAGATCACATCGAAAGTTCACAAACAAAAGGGAACATAGCAGTGGTATAGGGAATCCTAATAAGGAATGAATTCTGAAAGAAAAAGGGAATGAAAAGCCCTTACTGAAAGGACGGAATATCTGTACCTTATTAGCACAGCAGAAAGAAAGCAAACACGAAGCAGAAATTAGGGCTTCTCCTTCTTCACACCTAAAGAAGTAGAAGACGAATTACAAAATATTTAAACTCAGATTATTACTTCAAGTTTACTTTTCCATTTTAAGTAACTTTCTATTTTTAGTAACTTTCCAGATTTAGTAACTTCCTATAATTAATAGATTTCCATATTTAGTAAGATATAAATATTCCAGATTAGGTTAAGTCTTTATTTCAAGATTATTATGGAATTAAAAGTACATTTTATCAGGTTACAAAAGTTTAAAGATAATTGTGACAAGTTTCCCTACCTTAGGGTTTTAATTGTAATTACACCAAAGTTAAAGGTCAAAAATGAAAATACCTCAAGTTACTCATTTAATAAATACTTAAGTTATCCAGACTTACACTCTTAACGCTTTAAGTTTAACAATATACAATTTATAACCCTTAGTTATCATATTTCCAAAACGAACCCTAGATTTACATAATTTACAAATTAAACCCTACAATATCTATATTTACCAAACAAGCATTTTATTTTACATAATTACAGAATGTAACATCAGAATTAAGTATATTACAGATTAGATCCCTCAGAATTTATTAATTACACAATTGGTCCCTTAACTTTACAAAACTTACAATTTAAATCATAATTTATTTATAGTTACATATCAAGCCCATAAATACTCAAAATTACACTTTACACCATTAATGACATTATTTACACAAAATAACTTCAAGTTTCCAGAATTTACATTTTTAGTCCCTCTACTTTAATTAATTACAAATCGACCCTTATAAATATAATTAATTCATTTTCTTGCAACATTTACCCTTAGGACCCTCAAGTTATATTTTTCCCACCTTCCTACTGACTTATATGACATTACAAAAATATCCCAGAAGTTTCAAAGTTGGCAAAACAAACCCTTATACTTTTAAATACCAATCGTATAGCCTTTTTATTTGCAAAACCAAACCCTACTTTCATCTAATCATTAAACCATCGTGACACCATCATTGAAGCACTAATTACATCAGATATAATAATATAAACCCTAACCCTAATGCATTCTAGGGTTTCTTCTTAATTTTCTTTATTTTCCTTTAAATCCGATTATAACCAACAATTCGTATCAATTATTCTGAGCTTCTATAAATCATGTGGTTATTTTTCTAGGATTATATTATCAGTATAGAACATGTAAAAATTATGGTTACACTCCAGAAAAATCGTATGACACTATTTGGAATTTATGTGTGTTTTATCTCTTGTAATTTCGTACGCATGATTTAGCTTGCGTGATTCATGTTTAACATTTTTACTGAGTTATATTCGACATAATGATCATTATAAAAATGCTAGATCAATTATACAACATAATAATTAGTCGTGGGATTTTTATACCTATCGAGCGCAAGGGTTCGAACAAAACAAAACACCACGATCAAACGAAGGCTTCCACAACCAAAATCTTATTTTTCGTAGCTCCTTTACACCTTGATGCACTCCAAAAAAATGCTTGCTCAAGTCCAGAAGATCGAATGGAGGCTTGGTCGAATTTAGTGTGTGTCGATATTAGGGTTTTCGGAAATTAGGGTTTTGCAAAATAATGTGTTTGTGTTAAGCTTATAAAAACCGACTAGGAGGGGGATATAGATCCATAATTTTGGCCCAAAGGTTATCCCAATATCACACTTTTATTTTGTGTATAATTCCTTAAATTAGTTTTGGTACTTATCTAATTAAAATGATTTTACAAAATATATATATTAAGTTTATTTAATTAATTTCGGATCATGTATATATGTATATGTGATTTTGTTATTTTTGGACATTTAATATAATGTAATGTTTTCCCAGAAATTTATTTACTTGATATGTAGATCGTTTTCAGAAGTTTGGAATTGTTTCAGAATTTTATAAGTTATTTATTTAGGTTTTATAGCTTCAGGGGTAATTTGGTCTTTTTACAGGTTATCTGAATTTCAGGTATCACAACTTCTTCCCCACTAGCAAAAAAATTTCGTCCTCGAAATTTGCAGGAAGTAGAAAGAAAAGAGAGTAGAAAAACAAAACAAGGACATACCCGACTAGAACGAGAATTGCGGATAACTAGCTCGTATCGATTCCTCGGTCTCCCAGGTAGCCTCACGCTCTGGGTGATACCTCCAAAGAATCTTTACAAATGGAATAACTTTATTTCTCATGACTCGTTCCTGACGGTCCAGAACCGCTTCCAGTTCTTCAGACAAGGACATATCAGGCCGGATCTGATCAAGTGGATAAGATACAACATGCAACATTTAAACCATCATGACACCATCATTGAAGCACTAATTACATCAGATCTAATAATATAAACCCTAACCCTAATGCATTCTAGGGTTTCTTCTTAATTTTCTTTATTTTCCTTTAAATCCGATTATAACCAACAATTCGCATCAATTATTCTGAGCTTCCATAAATCATGTGGTTATTTTTTTAGGCTTATATTATCAGTATAGAACATGTAAAAATTATGGTTACACTCCAGAAAAATCGTATGACACTATTTGGAATTTATGTATGTTTTATCTCTTGTAATTTCGTACGCATGATTTAGCTTGCGTGATTCATGTTTAACATTTTTACTGAGTTATATTTGACATAATGATCGTTAGAAAAATGCTAGATCAATTATACAATGTAAGAATTAGTCGTGGGATTTTTATACCTATCGAGCGCAAGGGATCGAACAAAACAAAACACCACGATCAAACGAAGGCTTCCACAACCAAACTCTTATTTTTTGTAGCTCCTTTACACCTTGATGAACTCCAGAAAAATGCTTGATCAAGTCCAGAAGATCGAATGGAGGCTTGGTCGAATATAGTGTGTGTCGATATTAGGGTTTTCGGAAATTAGGGTTTTGCAAAATAATGTGTTTGCGTTAAGCTTATCAAAACCAACTAGGAGGGGGATATAGATCCAGAATTTCGGCCCAAAGGTTATCCCAATATCACACTTTTATTTTGTGTATAATTCCTTAAATTAGTTTTGGTACTTATCTAATTAAAATGATTTTACAAAATATATATATTAAGTTTATTTAATTAATTTCGGATCATGTATATATGTATATGTGATTTTGTGATTTTTGGACATTTAATATAATGTAATGTTGTCCCAGAAATTTATTTACTTGATATGTAGATCGTTTTCAGAAGTTTGGAATTGTTTCAGAATTTTATAAGTTATTTATTTAGGTTTTATAGCTTCAGGGGTAATTTGGTCTTTTTACAGGTTATCTGAATTTCAGGTATCACAACTTCTTCCCCACTAGCAAAAAAATTTCGTCCTCGAAATTTGCAGGAAGTAGAAAGAAAAGAGAGTAGAAAAACAAAACAAGGACATACCCGACTAGAACGAGAATTGCGGATAACTAGCTCGTATCGATTCCTCGGTCTCCCAGGTAGCCTCACGCTCTGGGTGATACCTCCAAAGAATCTTTACAAATGGAATAACTTTATTTCTCATGACTCGTTCCTGACGGTCCAGAACCGCTTCCAGTTCTTCAGACAAGGACATATCAGGCCGGATCTGATCAAGTGGATAAGATACAACATGCAACATTTAAACCATCATGACACCATCATTGAAGCACTAATTACATGAGATCTAATAATATAAACCCTAACCCTAATGCATTCTAGGGTTTCTTCTTAATTTTCTTTATTTTCCTTTAAATCCGATTATAACCAACAATTCGCATCAATTATTCTGAGCTTCCATAAATCATGTGGTTATTTTTTTAGGCTTATATTATCAGTATAGAACATGTAAAAATTATGGTTACACTCCAGAAAAATCGTATGACACTATTTGGAATTTATGTATGTTTTATCTCTTGTAATTTCGTACGCATGATTTAGCTTGCGTGATTCATGTTTAACATTTTTACTGAGTTATATTCGACATAATGATCGTTAGAAAAATGCTAGATCAATTATACAATGTAAGAATTAGTCGTGGGATTTTTATACCTATCGAGCGCAAGGGATCGAACAAAACAAAACACCACGATCAAACGAAGGCTTCCACAACCAAACTCTTATTTTTTGTAGCTCCTTTACACCTTGATGAACTCCAGAAAAATGCTTGATCAAGTCCAGAAGATCGAATGGAGGCTTGGTCGAATATAGTGTGTGTCGATATTAGGGTTTTCGGAAATTAGGGTTTTGCAAAATAATGTGTTTGCGTTAAGCTTATCAAAACCAACTAGGAGGGGGATATAGATCCAGAATTTCGGCCCAAAGGTTATCCCAATATCACACTTTTATTTTGTGTATAATTCCTTAAATTAGTTTTGGTACTTATCTAATTAAAATGATTTTACAAAATATATATATTAAGTTTATTTAATTAATTTCGGATCATGTATATATGTATATGTGATTTTGTGATTTTTGGACATTTAATATAATGTAATGTTGTCCCAGAAATTTATTTACTTGATATGTAGATCGTTTTCAGAAGTTTGGAATTGTTTCAGAATTTTATAAGTTATTTATTTAGGTTTTATAGCTTCAGGGGTAATTTGGTCTTTTTACAGGTTATCTGAATTTCAGGTATTACAATCAACCTCCTCATCGTCTTGTATGCTCTTGTCTTTTCCTTCCTTTTATTGGATTATCTTCCTTTTCTGGGCCATTATTTCCTCCCCTGAGATTGTTACCTCCCCTGAAGCAAATAAACTTTTATTTCATCCTCCCCTTGTTTGGAAGATCTCACTATGTACCTTTGACTGATCTATCAATGTGAACTTGTTGTCAGACAATATTGTACATGAAGCCATCAATTCCTTAAGAGTTTAAGTTACTATCCTCATCACTTCTATGTGTGTTAACTCCTATGAGAGGTGAATCAGTGGACATTTTGATTCACGATCCATCAATGGATGGTTTTCGTGAATCCTTGAAAATCCTTTTAAGAAATCATTTAACTTAGTAGTATGTTCATGATTTTAGAATTGAAAAATCATACTACTTTCAACCATTTTGAAGAAATCAAGTGTATAACAGACACTTAATCAGCATTTCGGTTTAAAGCAACCTCTGGTTGTGTGAGAACCAATATTTTTAAGTTATAAATAACTGCCTGTGTGCAGATAAACTCATTCAAAGAGCTTTCCTGACAGGGTTTCCAGCTCATAGTAATTGTTGCCTCTAACAAAAGTGTTAAATTCACTTTTACTAGCTGTTCTTTCTATCAGATGTCCTCAGACTTGCACATTATACTTAAAAGTATAAAATGATAGAAAGTGAGTTGTATCAGTTACTATCTGATCAACTAAGTCATCAATTCAATGTGAAATATCATAACTAGATTTCAAGAAAGAAGTTTTAAGGAGCTTTAAAGTCCCAAACTTAGTCCATCATAAACCTATTATGGTCAGCAGCTAATATCTCAATTCTGCTGTTTCCATTTCACTTGAAAACATCCTTTGTGTTTACATATTCATACCTGAAATTGTTAGTCTAAAACCAAAAGAACAATGTACAAAGTACTTGTCTTGCATTAGTATAATCATAAGACCAACTATATGAATAACACAATTTAAATTTTGTACTAGCAGCACCTTGTGTGCTTTAGCAGTACCTTATGATACATTAGCAGTACCTTATGAATCAATAGCAACAACAAAAATTTATTTACAAAAACACATCATATTGAAAATTTAAAGATTAAGCATTCCAATACTTGCTACCAAGTACTGAAATCTTGAAACATCAAAAGCTTTTGTTAGCAGATCTGCAAAATTATGTTCTGAAGCAATTTTAAGAACTTGAATTAATCTTTTCTCATTGCAGTCTCTTATAAAGTGATGTCTAATTTCAATGTGTTTTGTTTTAGAATGTTGTACTGGATTTTTAATAATACAAATTGTACTACTATTATCAATATGAATAACAGTGTTTAAGAAATTGTACCCATAATCAAGGAGTTGGTTTTGAAGCCATAGAACTTGACTAGAGCAACTTGCAGTAGCTATGTATTCAGCTTCAGTTGTTGAATTTGCCACACTTGTTTGCTTCTTACACTGCCATGAGACAAGTCTACACCCAAGGAATTGACATCCTCCAATTGTTGACTTTCTGTCCAAGCTAGCACTAGCATAATCACTATCCGAATATGCTTACCAAGTCAAAAGGAGATTCTCTAGAATACCATATACCCAACCTTGGTTGACCCTTGAGATATCTAAAAATTCTCTTGACTACAGTTAAATGAGAAACCTTTGGAGTAACTTGAAATCTTGCACAAACACAAACAGGAAACATGATATCAGGTCTAGATGATGTATGATACATCAAAGAGCCTATCATAGATCTGTAATTGTGTACATCTACATTTTCTCCATCTTCATCTTTCAGAAGGTGCTTCTCAGAGTCCATTGGTGTGCTTGCTATTTTTGAATCAGCAAATTGAAATTTTCTAAGTATCTCTGCAACATATTTGTCTTGACTAATAAATATGCCTTCAGATGATTGCTTAACTTGCAAACCCAAAAAGAATGTAAGTTCTCCCATAGAACTCATCTGAAACTTATCTTTCATAAGCTTCTCAAATTCTAAACACATATCTTTCCTAGTAGATCCAAAGATAATGTCATCCACATACACTAGCACTAACAGAAGATCCTTCTTGTGCTGTTTGATGAAAAGTGTCTGATCAATCTTTCCTCTTTGAAATCCATTTTCTAATAAATAGGAAGCTAGTGTTGCATACCAAGCACTTGGTGCCTGATGAAGGCCATATAGAGCTTTCACTACTCTGTACACTTTGTTTGGATGTAATGGGTCAATGAAGCCCGGAGGTTGTGAAACATACACCTCTTCTCCAATTTCACCATATAAAAATGCACTTTTGACATCTATTTGGTAGACTGTGAAGTCTAAAAATGAAGCATAAGCTAAGAAAAGCCTAATTGCCTCAATCCTTGCTACTGGAGCATAAACTTCATCATAATCTATCCCTTCTTCTTGTGTGTACCCTTGCGCTACTAATATAGCTTTATTCTTGATCAAAATTCCTCTTTCATCCCTTTTGTTCTTAAAGACCCATCTAGTGCCAATTACCTTCACACCTGTAGGTAAATCAACTAGCACCCAAACCTTTTGAATCTTGAACTGAAGAAGCTCTTCTTGCATAGCCTCTAACCAGCTTGAATCATCTAGGGCTGTAAGAATATTCTTTGGTTCAGCTTGTGAGAGAAAACATACAAACAAACAAGAGTTTGAAAGCTCATGTTGTTTTGAAGCATAAAGGGCATCAAGAAGCCCTTGTTGGTATGAAGACTTCAATTGTTGTCTTGTCTTCACACCTGACTGTATATCTCCAATCACATGTTCCAGGGAATGAACTTTGTGAATTCTTTATTGTGGTGTAGTAGGAACTTGATAATTTGATGGAAGATTGTTGTAATCCACCTCATTATCTGAGAATTATGCTTCTTTTGTTTCTGAAGGGCCAGCAGCAGAATCATTTGGCTGAACAGCAGAATCAGTAAGCTTATCAGCAGAGTCATCAGCAGAAACAGATACACTACCAGCAGCAACAGAAATACTACCAGCAGAAACACTTTATTGTTCCTGAGTTCCATATTCTTTACTTTCATCTTCAACACCTTCTTTAGCTTTACTAGAAGAAGATTCATCAGTTGTTGAAGTTGATTCCATAATTGAACTTGACTATATTGGCATTATCACATCATTTTGATCTTTCTCTAACTCTGCCTCATTTGTTGTATAAGAACCTGCAAAATCATTAGTTTCTGCAACAAAAAACACATAATTCATTGAATTTGTTAGATACTCCAGATCAAATAGCCATTTTGGTCCTTGACCTTCTACATTAGATTTGTTTTCTAAAAACTCCACATGTAGATTTTCTTCTACTATCTCTTTTCTTGTGTTGTAAACTCTAAAAGCTTTGCTATTAAGAGAATAACCAACAAAGAAACCTTCATCTGCCTTACCATCGAATTTTCCTAAATGGTCTAAGGTATTGAGAATTGTCACATGACATCCAAAAGGTCTAAGAAATCCTATTGCAGGAGTTCTACCATTAAAAAGTTTATATGATGTCTTATTGTGAGGCTGCACAACTAAAACTCTATTTTGAACATAGCAAGCAGTGTTGACTGCCTCTGCCCAAAAATTTATTGGTAGCTTAGAATCAGCTAACATTGTTCTAGCAGCTTCAATTAGTGTTCTATTATTTCTTTCTGCTACACCATTCTGTTGTGGTGTTCTAGCAACACTAAATTCTCTCTTAATACCTTTTTCTTTGTAGAAATCATCCATAACTCTATTCTTAAACTCTGTCCCATTATCACTTCTAATGACTTTCACTTTCTTGCTTACTTGATTTTCTATCTGTGTAATGAAGTCCTTAAGGATGCTTGATGTCTCATCCTTAGTGGCTAAAAAAAAACCCATGTAAATCTACTATAGTCATCAGTAATAACTAGACAATATCTCTTATGCATTATGCTCATAACTGAAATAGGTCCAAATAATTCCATATGTAGCATAAACAAAGACTGATTGATAGAGTTAAAAATCTTGGGCTTACAAGTGGCTTTGTGTTGTTTGCCTTTTAGACAAGCAATACATGTTTGATCATTTTCAAATCTTTTGTGAGGTAAACCTCTTACCAAACCATTCTTAACAATTTTATTTATGGTTTTGAAGTTAATATGACCAAGCCTTCTATGCCATTTCATTGATTCTTCCAATGTGGCTTTTGCAACAAGACAAGTTAAATTCTTTTTAGGAATTATATTCTTCAAGTCTACACTGTACATATTGCCCTTTCTAGGAATTCTAAGAAGTACTTGACTTTCATCAGGCATCTTAAAATCAGGAGAAAGTACAAGACATTCAGTCTCACAGAAAAGAACATTATTCTTTTTGTCACACATTTGTGAAACACTAAAAAGATTATAATTTAGCTCTTTTACATAGTACACATCTTCAAAATCTAAATTTCCGGTTTTAATTGTACCTTTACCAGAAATTTTGCCACGAACAACCCCTCCAAAGGTAACATATCCTCCATTTAAAGCTTCAAAATCTGAGAGATAAGACATGTTGCCTGTCATGTGCCATGAACATCCACTATCTGAGTATCCTTGATCCTCTTCCTGATCATTTGAATGTTCCTGCACACAAATAAGAGTGTTAGTTTCTTTTGGGGATCCAAGCCATTACTGACTTGGATCTGCCTCTTGCATCAATGTAATTGAATCTTTTAAGGACTGTTGATGCAACATTGGATTTAAGAATCCAACATGCTGAGGCCTTAACAGCATTTGCCCTTTTGGGGATCCAAGCCATTACTGACTTGGATCTGCCTCTTGCATCAATGTAATTGAATCTTTTAAGGACTGTTGATGCAACATTGGATTTAAGAATCCAACATGCTGAGGCCTAAACAACATTTGCCCTTTTTCCCTTAGCAGCAGAGTGAACCACATGCTTATCAGCAGAGTCTGCTAACTTTGTAGTTGAACTCTTTGGTCTCCAAATTTGTTTATGGACCACTGCCTTTGTTTGAATGGGCCTTAGAACAGTTGTAGGTGCATGTTTGAAAAATGATTTTGCACCCTTAGCTGTTGATTTTGGGTTAATAGTCATAAATGGTCGAGCAGCAGGAACAAATTTTCTAGCAGCAGGATCATTTGGTCTATCAGCAGGATCAGATTTTGAGATAGACTTATCTTTGACTACTCTGGGGTTTGATTTCTTAGAACTAGAGTGAAAGTGAGATTTAGGTGTTTGCCTTTTGTGGTTCACTCTATGGTTTTCATACCCAGTTACCCATTGGTTGCAGAAAGCTGCAAGATGGTCAAAACTACCACATATGTAACAAGCTTTATTATAAAAAGCAAAGTCATCACCTAATTGGTTAGACTTGAGGTTGTTCCAATTCCTTTGGTTACCTCTGGGCTTGTTGGTGGTTCTATATTGCTCACAATATCTAACTGGTTGCCTAACATGCTTAATGTTTGATTTAGGCCTATCAGTATTGTGTTTGACTACCTTAGAAACACTTGTTTCTACTTTCTTAACCACTTCAGGTTTAGACATAACCTGTTCTTCTTCATCATCACTATCAGTTGTACAATTTTCAACAACTATAGTGTCTCCTTTCTTAGCAAAGGACACCTTGTCCTGATAAAGTAAAGTTTTATCTAAACTTTTACTTATCTTTGCGACCTTAAGACTCTTACTAGTCTTAGAACCATATTCCATGATTGGTTCTTGAAACTCAGCTAAACCTATATGTGCTAGGTCAACACCTGGAGGTGAAGGAACACCTCTATATGGTGGTGGAACAGTTTTGTAACCTACACCTGAATTAGCTTTATCTATTACCTGAGCTTTCCAAATCTTATTCATTCCTTCTGAGGAATGTGCTAGAGTATCTATAGTTACCTTAACATTTTCTTTTTCAGTTTTGACTTCAGATAACTGTCTACTTTGATCATTAAGTAACTCATCTGTAAATGCTATTCCTCTTTTTAAAGCATTTAAATCATCAGTAAAAGTAGATTCATTCTTTTTATAATGTAGAATCTATTTTTCTAAAACTCCTACACACCTCTTATGATTAGCTAAATTATGAAGGGCATCAATTAACTCTTCTCTAAAAGCATTAAATCTCTTTTTAATGTCTTCATAATTTTTAAGATTAGGACATGAATTAGTACAAGTAGGAATAGTATCTACCTCTGAATCAGAAGAAGCCATTAGAGCAATCTCATCGACAACAAGAGCAGCATTTGGTGGTGCATCCTCTTCAGTAGCCATAGAGCTCCAATCATATCCAATACCATCAATGGCCAGCATAGCCTTTGGCTCTTCCACCAGTACTTCCTTATTCCTTTCTTGTTTATACCAAGTGTTCCTATTATCCTGCTTCCTTGGGCTTCTACATTCTTTAGCAAAGTGTCCCAACCTATGAGAGTTAAAACATTCCACTTTCTTCTTGTCAAACCCAGCAGTATCATTACCATTTATGGTAATTTGCTTTCCAGTTTTCTGCCAAAACTTCTTAGCCCTCATGCTAAGTAAAGCAACTTGCCACTTAATATCCATCTCTTCCAAATCATCACCATCAACCTATTCAAGGTCTTCATGATTTAAAGGAGAACCACTAGCTTGACTGGTTATAAAGGCATAAAATGTTGGATCTCTAAGTCCAGCAATATCCTTTTGTAAACTAGTAGAAGGACCACCATAAGTAACATTAGAAACACTTTCAACTTCATCTACCTCCTCTATATGACTAACACTAGGAACTGACAAGAGTGCAGCATTCCCAGAACTAGTACCATAATTTCCACATCTCTTTAGACTTTGTTCAACAATTTTAAAGTTATTGAACAAATCATTAAGCTTCATTGTTTCAATTTCTGGTTTGTTCATCCATACAATAACATGAGTATGAAAATCACCAGGTAGACTTTTCAAGAACTTCATGTTGAGATCTTCCTTCTCAGTCTCAACACCCAACACAGCTAACTGACTTACAAGCTTGTGTAGTCTTGAAAATAGTTTGTCAAGAGACTCATTACTAAAAGCAGTAAAGTTTTCAAATTGGTGCTTTAGTAAAGTCTTCTGTGTCTTTTTGGTTGTTTCATTACCACCAAACCATGCACAAATCTCTTCAAAAAGACATTTTGCATCAAGATATTTGTTAAAGGATAACATTTGCTCACCAGGAATGGTCATAAGCAACAAGTTTCGTGCTTTCTGATCATTTCTCTTTTTTATCTTTTCATCATTGGAGACTGGTCCAGTATTTCTTTTTCTTACTGTCTTCCCTTCAACAAGAACATCTGAATAGCCTAAAGTGAAGGAATCACCATACTGAATTATGTCCCAAAGAGCATAATCTTGAACCATGAAATATTGCTCAACTCTCATCCTCCATAACTCAAACTCATTGGGTTTGATCATGGGCAACTTTGCAGCAACATTTGTTTGAACATCTTGTACATCCATTTCTTGTTTTTTCTAAAAACAACAATATCAGCCTGAGCTCTGATACCACTTGCTAGGATCCTGGACACACGATTAAGGTGGTTAAACCCTCTAACTTTGTGTGTATGATATGTTGTGTTAAAATGATTAAGTACGCGGAATTCACTCAACCAAACTTAGAAGGTTGTGTATGTTATGGAAATGGAATTGTTATGTTTGTTAGTTAGCAATGAACACATAAAGATTATCACCAAACGATTCAATATTATTAAAGATAATAATACGAGTGACCTTGAAATATCACTAGGGTTACAACCTTGAATCTTATGTTTTTATTACTTGTGATATATTTGTGTTTGTTCTAACAGTTATACGTTCTAACTTCTATTTGACACTTGACAACTAACAACGTACTTAACACAATATCACTAGTCTAAGATCTCTTTTTATAGTCAAAAGATCTTTACAAATTGCTTAAAGTCTTGGCCGACTTACTTGGTTAACTTATGCTTATTGAGTGTCAGTACATCAAATACAACATGTATCTATGTATACAACTTGTTAACTAAGCACATGGAGTAAGATATTATCTACCGTATATTTTTTACCAAAATACAATAAATATCTTTTCGATCTTATCTTTTCATCAGCAGAGTTGTTCACTATCAGCAGGAACAATCTATCGCTATCAGCAAAATCATCAGCAGAATCCATCAGCAGAGTGCTAAGCCAATCAGCAGAGTGAAATGCTCTATCAGCAGGAACAACATTATCAGCAGAAACCATTTTGCACTAGCAGCAGAATTACACTTAGAGTATTTCTTGGATTAAAACCCGATATTAAACATCTTGAATATTTAATTCCCAACAAAAACCAACGGTCATACTGTTCATCAGTTGGAAAGAGGTGAGAAAATGAGTAAGTAACTTAGAACACCAACAAGGGACGCTGCCCGTTGACCCCGAAGGGGGTAGTTAACCCATGACCCCTGCCTCTATGTCGTGGTAGAAACATATCAGCTCAAACGAGTGTGCACTTCACACTTCTATAACTCACATCCGATCATGATATGAAATCTCATTAATATCTGAAAAATCGTAATTACCTAAAATAGTCGATGAGGCTAAAATCATCAACTATGTGATAACACTCCTCACTAGATAATTTTGAGTTTTAATTGGGGTGTATATAACGTGATAGTTTGTTAAAGTTAAAAATAAAAGAAAAAAAGAAAATGTTCGTGTGTCCAAAGTGTTTCCTTATACAGATTAGGCTTCCCATGTTTCTTGGTTAATTATATTGGAAAAGGGATATTGCTAGTTTAGGTGTTTCCTTATACTAATGCTTGTAAATTTCATTGCATACACCAAAAAAAGGTGTTAAACATTGTACTGCATATAAACAAGTGTAAAACCTAAAATTTGGGTCTTGTGAATAAATCCATGCTTGCTTTTTATAACTAGGGTCATTTAAAATCGACATAATAGGTTGTACATACTACTGCCTTTTATATGTACTCGTAGTTGATATCGAATTTATAGCTCAATCATACCGAACATATGATTATGCACGTTCAAACAGACTTTTTCATACATATCACGTCACGTCGACACGTCAAATATCATTACTAGCTTATTCGGTGAAAGATAAATATTAGAGACGAAGGAAATAACAACATTTGTAGCATAATGTGAAAAGAACACACGAAACACACTAGAAAGCAAAACGAGACATGCATATGTATGTCCCTTAAAATACACAAATTAAAGGAAAACATGGTTTTCCATTTAATCTTATTCTACTAATCAACATAGTCTATATTCTCAAATCTCTGACACTCCAAGTGTAACTTTCCTTGCGTTTAAGATGCAAACCTGATCACTGGACCCTGCAAAAACAAACCAACCACATAACATTGAGTTTAGTTAAATTTATAAGCATTTATGGTTATGTGTGAAAGTGCATAAATTTGGCATACTTGGAGCAGTCAGTATTAGGGCTGATCTTGTAAGGAATGCGAACACCACACTTGCCGGGAAGGCCAGCGACGTTCGCAGCGTTGAGACCACGGTTAGACGAGTAAGCACTCTTCAAGCAACCACAAGCAGCTTTGCGGTCAGGGGTCGTTTTTGCAGCAGCGTTAAGTCTCTTAACGCCGTTGCAACACGCCCCAGGAACCGCACCACCAGAACTCAAGTAGCCAAGGCATGGTGCCAAATTACCAATCACCTGACCACAGGTGATAGCCTCAGTGTATGAGGCTGACAACACCATGAAAGCCACCATAACACATAAAGCCTTCATCATCATTCCTGCCATTGGTGTTCAAATATAGCTTAAATTAGAAACCCTAAATTGTTAGAAGAACTTTGTGAGTTTTCTTGTATATTTGGTTGTGATGTGACAAATATGAAGATTAGTACACCATATTTATAGGGATTTCAATGCATATATGTACATTTGTGTATGGGTGTGGTTGAGCTCATAAATTCTATGCATACTAACATTAATATATTACTATATTATGACAGAAATTTGGGTAGGCAGTACTATTAAAATTGGATACCAACAAATAAATCCACGACATATATACACGATATTGGCATAAGTACGTCCTTGCACTTCCACCGAAATTGTTACTATTTCGTGAAAGAACTTGACATTTTACTTCGAGAAAACATGTTCTTACATTATTATCTTTGTAAACATAATTTGGTATTGATATTTGATAATTTACCATGAGTACTAAACTGTGTGTTAAGTTAACTTTATAAAGTTTCTAGGACGAACATATCAGGAGTATGTTTTATCCTTGTAACTAGTTTAGCGCACGGCCGTGCAAATTGCAAAAGATGCAATATATATAAAACGAAAAACGACTTCACAATGTACGTTTGTTTTTTGATCGTGTAAATATTGTAATCTTAGATAGCTCTTTAATCATTTGAACACAATAAAAACAATGAGACATTTAAAGAAGCTACATTTAAAGAAGCTAAAGAATACAGTTATGTTTTGCTTTCACGATTGATATGTCAACCAGACAAATTTTTAAGAGATTTGACTCCAAAAAATGGGTACCACCAAATATCAAATTGGTATTCACAAACCTCCAATTTGATGAAAGATGTGAAATAATGGTTAGTTGGAAGTTAACTTTATCATTAATTGTTAAGAATATTATAATGTAATGCTTGAATGCTCTTTCCCAAACTTACATCGAAAAGAAAGCAACCTTTAGTTGTCAAATTGAGCTTAGCATCCATCTAATAAAGTATAAAATGACCAATACTAGCAATGGATAAAACGTAAGCATAGAATTATTACAACTCTGATTACACTAACCCGGTTAATTTATTAAAAATGTATATATATATATATATATATATATATATATATATATATATATATATATATATATATATATATATAATAAAAAATAAATCCACCCCGTATTTATATCAGTAATTTTTAATCAAGAATAACGGTAAACCGTGATTGATCCGTATTCATGCTACCGGATATAGTTGAGTATTTTTCTTCCGATGTATTTATTTTAACTGATTTTCGTAGCAGTTTTCCCTTTTTTCTCGGACGATCCCAAAGTATTTACATAAGGTTTAAATTTGGGTCTCTTCTAAAGACTTTAAGATCATCTTAGCACTATGCCAACTTAAGGATAGTAAATTAACAAAGAAGAAAATTCAAAATTATTTCAAGTCACTGAATCATAGCTGTCATTCCACTCTTCATATTTGTTAATAAGTATTACTCGACCAGTGAACTAGATTCAAGTTGTGTATTGTGTTCAAGAGTTTAAAGTTTGAGTTTATGTTTCATTGTTTACGACTAGACTTTAGATTGCAAGCTTGGTGCTAGATATGCAAATGATGCTATTGTTGCTGATATGATTCTGAATGGTCAATGGAAATGGCAAAATGAGTCGTCTTTTAAATTTCTTGAACTGGTCAATTTGAATGTTCCTACTTTGGTTGACTGTAATGATAAGGCAGTAAGGAGATGTAATACTGGAGATACAAAAAAATTTCTGTGACGCAAGTATGGGAAGATTATAGAGACAATTACCCAAATGTTTGTTGAAATAAGTTTGTATGGTATTCCCAATATGTTCCTAGCCATATGTTTGTGTTATGGATGGCTATACATGGAAGATATGATTGCAAACTCAAGATAGAATGTATGTTTGGAATAAAGATGATAACTGTAGGACCGTATATTAATCAACCTTATCACTATATATATTAAGCTTATGGTATGGTGACAACAAGATATGTATGAAGTGTGATAGATCGGGTATTAAGATTTGTCTTTGGGTTGGATCCGGATTCGTCTTGGGCTGATGGATTATATAATTGGATCGGGCTTATATTTTCGAACTGTGGACTGGTTTTGATAGCTTACTTGGGTTGGATCCTTAAATGGTTAAGACATGGGCTCCACAAATATTATCCAACGTGTGCTATTCAATATACTTAATTTTTGATAATATTTGGTATAAATGAGTGGTATTTTGGTCTCATAATTTTTACAGGGATATATATTTCATGGCTAAAGTTTTCAATGAATATCAGCTGTGACTGAGAGGATGATTCGTTATTATTTATTTGGGTTTGAAGTAACGTTTTACGGGCACGTGCACTTATTTCATCTTCTTTCTTTCTTTCCTCCCTCGAAGATGACTTGTTTGGGCATATATTAATGGTGACGAAGACTTGGATATCTAGTTACGTTTGTGATTCTTTCTCTCTATACCCACAAAGTAGCTATCACTTTAAGGAGTTACGTTGTAGTGCTCAGTGTCTCACGCAGTTGAGGATATGTCAAGAGGAATTGTGCTTATTACACTTCTGTTAGGGGTATAGGGTACACCGTTCTTAGTCACAGGATAGTACAAGCTTAAGTCACAAGTCTGGGGGATTCTACTTCATTCTCAAGTTCGTCATATTGAGTTTTCCTCACATGTGGTTACTAAAGATAGCCATTGTTTTTTATACATGGGGTTGATAAAGAGTTAGACATTTCAAATGGTATTGTTAGTAGATTGGGTTTATCGACATTTTCTCACGAGCTGAATAATTTATGGTTAAGTGCTTCCAGTTAATGCTTCATGTACACAATTTATGCTGATTCCGATAAATCGTAACCATCAGGGGAGAGAAATGTGTACATCGAAGATGCACAACAAGTTCACGTGATCGGGTTTAATGATTTATGAAACGATTTGTGTCAGAGATTGGTTGATTCTATATCCTTATCTTCTCATAGTTTTCTACGTACTTCTCCCTTATCCACTTTCACCAATTTCGGGCAACAAATTCAAGATGATCAGCGTTTCAACTTGTTACTTCGGTGTTATCATTTCATGTGTATGTTACGGGTTGATTTTTCATTTGTAAGATAACTGGGATGCATTTGGTGAGATGAAGATGTTGATATCTTGTTCCCCCGAATGGACAATCTTGAAGAAGGTCGAGTCTACAGTCTGTTCTACATTTTCCGCTGCGTGTTACAAGACTAAAGAAGGTATTCAGATATTCATCAGAAGACTTCTTCAGATTCAAGGCATTCATTAGAAAGGTTGTTAGTTTGGGAGAGAGCACTAATTAGTGGAGAGTGAAAAGTCATATTTAATATATCCCTAATTAGATTTTCTCACATTGTTCTTCTGCAAGTAAAAAGATGGCAGCTGAGAAGATTCCGGAAGCTGAAAGAAGTAATGAAGTTTGAAGACCATTCTCGGAGCTGCTGCGCCTATGTTTTTTATTTAATTTTACTTGTAGGGAACGTTGTAAGCAATTCCTGTAGGACATCACTTTGCGGGGAGATTATTAGCCTTTAAAGTTATTTCATAGTCGGGAATTGCATTTGTATCACTTAGTATTCTATTCTATCTCACATCGCCCCATGAGGTAAGCATTGTAAAGGCTCTTGTTCTATAAAAGAGACTTCATGCCTCATGAATGGGTTGGATGTCTCATTGTATTTCAAGGTGTGTGTGTTTTCCTTCTTTCTCTCTCTAGAAAACACACACATCATTCTCATTCTTTCAATCTAATAATATCATGTCTTTCTTTTACTGTGAGCTTCCCCGACCCCCCGAACCACATAAATCAATAGTATTATCGGTCCTACAATAACATGAGGTGTTCTTTATGCAATTCATGTATGGACTCTCATAGCCATATGTTCTTCCAATGTACCTATGTTGAAAGGATTTGGAGTGCCCTTAAAAGGAAGATTCATGTTTCCAATATATCTCTGAATAAAATGATTTAGTTAACTCAATGGTGTTTATTATATTTGGCAAGAAGGGAATAAAATATAGTTCAGTCAAGGAAAGAGATTTGTTGATGCTATACTTGAAGTCATTTTGGAAAATGTTAGATTGAGACTAATGAGTATTAGACTTATCAATTCAGCTCAAGTTATCTCATTGGCTAAAGAATGGGATATCATGTTGGAATTTTAATATCATAACATGTATATATTAAACAAGTAAACAACAAAGCATGCAGCGTAAGACTAGAATCAAATACTTGTAAATAGTTAACCGAAACATAAAAGAAACGGGTACCTTTTAGCGATCCATGCAATTAAGATTTATAGAAAACCCCCCAAATTAAGATCAAATCACAAGGGTTTATGAAAATCGACTAGAATAAAGTCGATAAAGCATCACCACCAAGAATCAAATAGTGTTGATTCCTCTAAAGTTGCTCACACTACATGTCAACCAAAAGCACTAGGATACTAGTGCTTAATACACGAATAAACAACGAATATGATATTGTTGTTTTGGGTTTATGCGTTCGAATCCCACAAAGGGAATATAATACCCATCGTCTGACAAGGATAAAGAGTAACACTTTTCATGCAAAGTGTTACGTATAGGTTTGCATGTGTAAAGTAAAAACTAGCAATCTGTTTTCTTTATTGCATTATCAATTCACCATGCAATGTGGTTTTCATTCATAGGTTTTAGGGTTGCATGTGTCAGATGACTTTAGGGATAATATCTTTTTGTGTCGTGTCATACTTTGAGCTAATGAGGTTTATATATAGCCTTCAAACTTTCTCACCAGGTTTGAGTCAAACACCTCCTCAAGTTCCAAAACCCGGCACTTAACTCCTTCATTTTTCTTTGTTCGACCATATAAATATTTCGTGTATTATTATTTAATATAATTAACACATCCAATATATTAATTACATTAAATAAAGTATTCTCTAAAAGTATACGTATGTGCCCCTAATAGGCTCGAGTTCGAAACCGGACATACATTTATAAATATGTCCACAATCCAACATATCAAATTTAGGAATGTTCATAATACATGATGATGAAACATGTCTGTTTGGGGCATTTGGTTATTGATCAGTGGTGTTGGTATTGTGATGAAATTAAGAAAGTTTAGACCGGAGTAGTAAACTAAAATAACATTACAACAATAAAAGCAATAGCTTGTTGATGAAGAAATTCGAAAGCAAGCGGAAACAATTCTTCATGAAACAACAAAAGAAAATAAATGCAAATAATAAATTTGTTGATAAAGTCATCGACAACGAACGAAAATTAATTTTCATCATTCAGCAACAACAATAGCAAAAGCAAAGAAACAAAAGTAAAAGCAAAGCGTAGACTTTTTTTGCGGCACTCGGATTCCAGCGGCGCGTCCAGAGGCCGCCAGAGGTGATCCTGGTTTGGTTTTTTGCATAGTTAAAAAGCGAAAAGAGTGCCGCTATCGGAGTTAGTTAACCTTAAATGGTTAAAAGGTTGTGGCCAAAACAGTATGCTGTTTTGGCCAAAAATTGCTGTCTTTTTTTTCCCCTTTTTTTCTCTTTCAATAGAGAAGAAATAAAAATGGTTGTGGCTAGGGTTCGAAGGGTGGTATAGAGGCAATGGCTCATAGCGGACAACTAGGCTACGGATCAAACCCTCTCATAATAACATGTTGGATTATAGAATTATGTTCATATATATTGTGTTATTAGGCAAAGTATTTATAGAGTACACATAACATAATGAAATTCTAACTGACTCAAGCACACGTACATGCTTAGGCCGTCTATCAGTTAATACACTACTCACCTTGTCACCTCAGCGCGACAAACTTTCTCACAACTTTTGCACACAATAATCATGACCAACCGCTACCCAAATTTAATGGCTCTGTTCATCCAAAATTATAAGTCCAGTCTCATATAGCAAACCCTTCATGAAAAATGTGGACCATCACGTTATACATCAATAACATGTCATGTTTATCTTTCAGAATCATTTGATGGGCTGAAACATAAAAGTTGAGATTATATATTAAAAAGAGCAGTTAAATATGATTTGGGGGAAGTAAGTTTTAAATAACAAAAACAAAGCAAATTCTCCACTACGGTATAAGTCCTCACCACGGCCTTCTTGACCACGAGATCATCGCGATGCTGACCACGACCCACCGCAACAACGAGCATAATTGACAAAGAGAGAAAATCAACCACTGCGTATGCTCTAAGAAAAGAAGAAAAAAAAAATAACACATCTCTTTCGATGTATCACTCGATATGGAGTTTCACTTTCCTACTCCTACAAGCAAAACGTACAAAATTAAAGTAACTAGCAGCGTATTGTGGAAGTATGTCTATATAAGATAAAGTTAGAGGTAAATTAGAAAAGGAATTGAACAAAAATAAAAATTTGTATGATTCATCAACTTAAAACATCAAAACATGAAAACGCGTCTAAGAGAAAAATAACAATTCCAAGTTACTGTTTACTCAATGTCATGCTTTTCCTTTCTTATATTTGCTTCAGAGCACAGTGTATCCTAGAGCCAGGGAACTCGTGTTGTAGGAAAAATTGATGCCAATTATAGAGACCAAGATCACGTTCAGGAGGTCGGGGAAACTCGTAATAAATGTTAAACATGGTAGAACTAGTTTATTGATTGGGGGAGGTGTGTATATTTACTAGAGAGAGAAACTAAAGAAAACACACACACCTCCATGTAACAATGAGAATCCACCTTCCTAGTTGTGACTAGGAATATATTTATTACAATAATACAAGTCTAACTTAAATGTTATTGCAATTACCGACTATAACAAACTTTAAAGGCTAACACCCTCCATCACTGAATTTTTAAGACACCCCTGGCCCACACTTAACACAATAAAACACAAATACAACAAACACAAAGAAAGGGAAAAAATTTGTATAATGTTGGCTAGTCATGACGGCGCGAGACCTTATGGTTTGGGGTGGGGTGTGGGGCGGGCGTTATAAGGCTGAGTTATAGGGCACTACCCAACCCATAACTTAAGGCACCAAGTGCTCTTACCGTTAAATGTCACTCATTTTATCAAACTTCTTTGAACCTATTTCTATGCAAGGCCTCCAATCATGCTCCATGAGATATTGAACGAGATACAACCGCTGTATCAAACATAATACCGCTGTAATGGCACCTCTTTTCCCACCGTGAAGGCCATAAATTAAATTGGGGGAATTTGTGGCAGTGTCTATGTCTCTAGCATTTTTTCTTTTTTCATTTTTTTGTGTGTTTACTTGTTTTGTGGTACGCTTGTGTTTAAATAGACATAGGTAAACGGTAAAGAATGCAATTACTCTTATAAGGGTAAAGGTGATGAGAACGAGAGATATTGTCACATTGATTAATTGACATAAAGATGGTCAGCACCACAACGATTATTGTTTATTTGACCATGAGGAAAAAAAATGTAAGAAAAAATAGCTGACGTTTATAAGAATATAAAGATATTGCTTTACAGGAACTACAACAATGACCATTTTTGGAGGGGACATTATCGGCCTTTTGGCGGGGACATGTCGCCGCAGAAACCTTTTGACGGGGACATGTCCCCGCTAATACCTTGTCGCCGATACTTTCCACGGGGACGATTTTAGACTTTTGGCGGGGACCGGTGGGACCCGTAGCCTTTTCTTGGTCAAACCTTGTCCAGCGTGCCGCCAAAAGGTTACGTGATTAACCAAAAAGGTTACTTAATTAGATGATTAACTTAATTAAGTAACCTTTTTGGCGGGGACTTGTCCCCTCAAAAAGTCGAAACCCAAATTTTAGTTAACGCTTTTGGCGGGGACTTGTCCTCTCCAAAAGACTGAATAATTTAAAACTGGTTTATCTTTTGGCGAGGACATGTCCCCGCCAAAAGCTTCTGACCCATTTTGTAGCATACTGTCGCAAAATGGGTAATTTCCAGAATTATTCCGGAAAAATCTACCTGTTTTCAAACAACACAAACACGCCAAATTTTTTACACCACCACAAACTCGCTAAAACATTATATTATACCTCTATTATAGTTCTAAAGAAAACAACGTAACGGAAATACAATTATCAATCTAGGAATATCCTTTTATTCTTTGAATCTCAAACAAATTACATGTCTGAAAAAATTAGTAGAAAGCGTCAACCTAAATTGTAAACTTTAAAATATAGAACTCTAAGTATCTTCCAAAAGTAACTCTGCATCTCTTAACCATCATAACTACCTGCGAGAAGAAAAACACCATTGATCAGTTACTATATTGATCAGTTGCCAATCAATAACCAGTTTTGCAGCTCGTATGAAACTAACTATTTGACACTTAATGCAAAAATAGTTCAGGTCATTCAATAAACGTACACGAGAGTTCACAAAAGTCAAACCACAAAGGATACTTTCGCAGCCATATTCACAAGAGCAATCGTAGTATTTTGCTACAACCTACAAGTACACATAAAGAAACAATGCACCATGAAACACGAGACATACATACTTCAATCTTTATTTGCTAATTCAGCCTTACAACTAACATTAACACCACATATAATAACGAAAGCCGCCAAGCAATAACCTTACACCACTCTACTTTGATCACTTCAAACGCACACTAATCCATTAAAATACTTATCTCATTATCACATTATCCGACCAATTCACACATGCTTCCACAATACTTCAACATACTACCAATTCACACATTTACGCATACTACACATTATATAAATACTACCAATTCACGCACTTTCAACGCGCACTCTTAAATGGACAATCAAACAATAACAACTCAATAATCACACATTTAAAACTAACTACGGCGGCGGTGTGTTGTGGTGGTGAACAGTTGCAGCGCGGCGACGGCGGTGTGTCGTGGTGGTGCTAACAAACCAAAACCATAATTATTTACAAAAACCAAAAAAAAAAAAAAAAAAAAAAAAAAAAACAAAAAAAAAAACCAAACTAAAAAAAACACTTTACCTATTGGTGGTGGGTCGGCGACGGCAACAACTAATAAATCAAAACAAACTCAAACCATAAACCAAATTTCAAGACAAACAAAAATAATAAAACAAATTTAAAAAAAAAAAAAAAAAAAAAAAAAAAAATCTAACAAACATAAACCAAAATCAATACCTGTGGTCCGGCTGTGGTGGTGGTCCGGCTCCGGCTATGGTGCTAACCAAAGATAAACAAAAAAACAAACCCCAAAATTAAACATAAACATAACCTAAAATAAAAAAAAAAAAAAAAAAAAAAAAAAAAAAAAAAAAAAAAAAAAAAAAAAAAAAAAAACCAAACTTAGTGAGGTTCACGGCTCTCGGTTGTGGCCTCGGCTTGAATTCGCTCGGCTGTACAATGGTCTCGAAAGGAAAAAAAATCAAAAGAATTAATAAAAATCAAAAACTGAAAACAAATAACACAAAACTAATAACAAAATTAACAAACAACCAAATTAACAAAAATTGAAAACAATTAACTAAAGTCTAAAATACCAACCTGGGTTTGAAGTGGTGCACTGTCGAGAGTAGGAAAGGAGAAGAGAAGAGAAAGAATTAAACGAGGAGAGAGGTTGAGGAAAGAATTAAACGAGGAAAGGGGAGAAAGAGATGCATCGTGCACAGTGGTGCGAGTATGGTGGTGTAATAGAGACGGTGGTGGTGTGGTGGAAACGGTGGTGGTGTAGCAGATCGAGAGAAGCAGCAGCAGAGGTTGAAGATGATTTTTTTTACTAAGTGTTTATGAGATGAAAAAAGCATATATGCTTTTTGATATCATTTTTTTTGGGCAGGGACGAGTGCCCGCTAAAAGATATTTTTTTCTTTTAGCCAACCCGGGACATGTGCCCGCTAAAAGTTTTTATTTTTAGTTAAAAACTTTGGCGGGATAAAGTGAATGTGAGGAGGGAAAACTTTAAAAATTGGTGAAATCTTTTATCGATCTGTAATGTTTGAACTTTTATCAATTAATTTGTAACGATGTAATTCGTACGATTTAATATTTGAATGTTTATCAATTTGTAATTCGTACGCTTTAAAATCATTTATAATTAGTTTGAATCATTTTTAATTAATTTAAATAATTTTTAATAAATTTAAATGATTTTTAACTTATTTAAATCATTTTTAAATAAAATAAAAAAAAATTAAATATCGCACTTTCGGCGAGGACATGTCTTCCGTTTTGTCGTCTAATACAAGAAGTAATTTAAATCATTTATTTTTAATTTAAATCATTTTAAAATCATTTATAATCAGTTTAAATTATTTTTAATTAATTTAAATAAATTTTAATAATTTTAAATGATTTTTAACTTAATTAACTCATCTATAAATAAAATAATTTGTTTTTTAATATACCACTTTCGGCGGGGAATTTGTCTCCGCCAAAAGGTCGAAATCTATTCAAAAAGGGTTGGAGGGAAAAACTCGGGTACAATTAGTCAGCGGGGGAGAATAAGAAAATTTGGTCTAACTTTGGTCCCCGCCAAAAGTTTGAGTTGAATTTCTCCTACTCGGTCAAACATTTGGTATGCCAGGTCAGCAGAGTTTTGTCGTTTAGTGACTTTTGGCGGGGACAAAGGCGTCCCCGCCAAAAGCTTGGTCGCCCGTCCTACTTATTGTGTAGTGATGATGAACTATGAATGTGTATTCTATTTATTATTCTTTATATTGATTAGCATGTCTATGTGTGTTTGTGTACACATGCATACATACTTACATTATTATATTTATTTAGGTAGTGTTTGTTTTAAAAAAAAAAAATCTGAATACCTCTGATCTCTGACCGAATCAGAGGTTTTCAGATTTTTGGGTGTTTGTTTTATATTCAGATTCAGAGCTAAAAATGTCTGAATATCCTCTGATTCAATTAGACTTTGGTATATGTCTGAATATCTCTGATTACATCTTCAACCCATAAAAAAAACAATCCTCCAACTTTATTATCTGCTTTTCTTCAACCTTTGGCATGTCCCAGCCTTCTCCACCCATCTCGCTCACCAGAAAAACAAACACAACCCTTCTTGAGATTAACTTCAATCACATAATCTAACACACACTCATCCCAAACTGATCACTGCATTTGCTAATTTGATACAGTAAAAACTATACAGAAATGAGTACAACATTTGAGATTTTGAGTCAATTCTAAACTACAATAAAACTGGATACATGAAATAATAATTACCAGGGGATGATTGAGAAGAAAAAACTCTAAAAGAGAAAGAAGATTTAAAAAATGGGTTTTGGTTTAAAGAGTAGTGGGAGTGAAGGGCAGAAGCTTGTTGCTGTCATGGTTGTGTAATTGGCTACTCTCATCAAACTCACCATAGCAACTTTGTTCTGTTAGAGGGTGTTTGGTTTGGTTCGAAGCAGAGAGAGACGAGAGAAAGAAGATAAGAGAAGATAAGAAAAGTGGGTGGCTGATATTAGTATTTATTAGAAGGGTTGTTTTATTATTACCCGTGTATCCCGTGTCCCGTTTAGCTAAACCTTTAAATGGTAATACGGTAAATTAAAGATATTCAGACGTTTTTTAATTCAGATTCAGACTTTTGGACCAGGTATTCAGATTCAGAAGTGGTATTCAGATTCAGACATAAAATGTCTGAATAAACAAACGGCACCTTATTATGACAGAAACAGACATAAATACGTCCTTGCACTTCCACCGACGTTGTTGCTATTTCGTGAAAGAACTTGACATTTTTGCTTCGAAAAAACATATTCTTACATTATTACTCCGTATCTTTGTAAACATTATTTGGTATTAATAATGTACCTTGAGTACTAAACTGTGTGTTAAGTTAACTTTATAGAGCTTCAAGGACGAACATATCAGGAGTATGTTTTATCCTTGTAACTAGTTTTGCGCCCGGCCGTTCAAATTGCAAAAGATGCAATTTATATTAATATATTTATATATATTTATATATATATTATATATAAAATAACGAAAGCGACTTCACAATGTGTTAGCAATTAATTTATTGATTGTGAAGTGATGGTCATTTGTTTATTTAAAACTTAAGTGTCAAATGTAACAATTAGTCTAGAAAGTGGGCCCACACCAAGCCCACACAAAGCCCATAGGGCTCCGGCCTTAGGGCAAATATAAACACACACACTCTCATTCTATGTAGAGGTCGAACCTTCTTTCTTTATCACACAAACACACAAACACACGACACAATATGATGACACTCACAAGATCGATGTATAGAACAAGAAGAGAAGTAGTATGTGGATCGTATGTTAAAACTTGTAGTCGAATGATTATAAACTTTGAAAGATATAATACAAAGACAATGAAGAACACACACACACTCTCACTTGATACAATAATGAGGCACACGACACATGACAAATGTGAGAGTGTGTGTTTATATTGCAAACACAGCCACGCCCTATGCAATGGGTGGACTTTTGATGGGCTCTTGTGTGGGCTACATTTGTATTACACTTATACATTAACTAATACAAACATCACTAATACTTGTAGCCCACATCTTAAACTATTTGACACATTTAACACACAAGTTACATTTGCAAATGACCATCACTTCACATTTAATAAATTAAATGCTAACAATCTCCCCCTAAGGGATGGTCATTTCAATGATGCTCCCGTGATTGGTCTTTTGCTTTCAATGTCTTGAACTTTGTGTGTCGATGTGTAATAGTCTTCATTCAATGTTCCTTCATGCACTTTGATCTTCAAAGAATCGTCTTTTGGTCGTTCTTGCCTTGATCTACTTCTTCTGTCCAGATGCTTCGTCGTTGTAGATGATGATGGTGGATGGACTTTCGTCGGTACCTGCATAAGACAGTTAGCAATAAATAGTCCAGCGCTTATAGGTTTAGATTTCAAGATCGTTATCAGCATAGTGTGAAGACTTTCTCTAATCTTAACCAGGGCCGTTGAGAGCCTCTGAAGTATACCGAGGTATCACTTCAAGACTGTAGACCGTTTGAAGCGAGTAACCATCATGACATAAGGCAAGATCCTTAGATCTCATTAAGACTCATACAGCTTGTATCCTTTTTGGTGAACACAAGTGTATTGCATAGTAAGTGTTCCTAAGAGATCTTTGATGAATCTCATGTCTCTAGACTCTATAATGTGCGTTTTGGTTTTAGTCGTCGGAGGCATGGAGCAGAATGCCACCTTTTCAATATCAACACATCTCGGAGTGAGAGGTCGATAGATTATGCAGTGTTCTCCGTGAGAAATGAAACAAATACCTTTTCAGAGATATCTGAGTGGCTAGGAGGGGTGGTGCAATGCGTCACTGGGTCCATGACGTCTTGTCTTCAATATCAGTATCACCTTAGTGAGTACCGATAGCAGATGTATTGACCCGGTTTCTGTCCTAAGTTTTCATGGAGGGCTATTTCTTTTCACCCTTTCATTAAACTTTTCTTTTTCATTCTTCAACCCCTTCTTTCTCCTCTCTCATTATACTCCTTTTTTCAATATTACCTAAGGACTTCTAATTCTAAGCTATTGGAATTGTCCTTGGGTAGATCCCTCCGGCTCTGGCAGATCATTGGACATAACCTAACCATAATCACCTTATTACTCTATGATTATCCTAGATTTGTTGATAACTTGCCATAAAACCTTTTTGTGAAAATCTCTCAAAGTGTTTATGAGTAAAACACATTTAGTTAACACTTCGAGAGTTTTGCATTTTCTAAAATACCCTCCCTTCACATGTGCTCATGCATTTTTGAAATAAACTGCACATATTGGGTAGAGTTTGCACATTTTGAAATGATCGATTTTCAATGAACATGAACTTCGCGAGACACGCTTACATCACTAGTTAGACTAGCTTGAAATTATTACCCGTCCCGGTCATATTCAAAGATCATCTCTCGAATTGGTACATTCTACTCAGACAAGTCCTTTGCGAGACACACTTACATCACTAGTTAGACTAGCTTGAAATTATTACCCTTCCAAGACATGTTTTTTGGATAACGGACATTTAGTTTCGTTAATTCGAGGGTTAACACTGAGTCTTGAGATTCAAACCACGGTCTTAGATCACATTTTAATCACGTCCTCTCCCTCTTATACCTAATTACCATTCAATCTCCCCCTCAAAAATAGCATGAAGTGATATTTTAGAAAACAGTTGATTAAAATGAAATGTTTTGGAGAGACGGACTGATTTAGCATGAAATCGGAACATTTTTCTTTTTGAACTCCCCCTTAAACAAGGCGTATGTTTAAACATTTGAGTTTAAAAGCATTTAAGGATTTAACCGAGGGCGAATCGAGGTTTTTGTGAGCACAAAATTTATAGAAAGACTTTGAAAAATCTTTTTGAAACAATCTTGATTAAGTGCTCATGGTTTTTTCTTTTTGCCATTAACATTGCGAGTCCTGATCGGAAATAATCAGAAGTCATCAATGTAGCCTTTATATGAAATCTTTTCGAGTTGGAGTACCCGAGCTACAATGAAAGATTTCACGATAAAGCAAGGGTTCCGTACTGAAATATACGAAAGCCTTTATATGAAGTAAATTTGAGAAACGACATGTTTTGGAAAAAAATTAAATGAACTCTCGCTCAAGCATCTGTACATGCCCGTATCATTGTTGAATGACATTTCTAGATACGTACAGAATATCGATTATACGAGAGACATGTCGTGAGAAGAATATTTTTGGTTTTTATGTTTTATATTTTTTATGTCTTTTTGAAATTTTCTATTTTTATATTTTGTTTTTTGAAAAATATTTACATGCGAAGCTTCATGAGATAATTCACAAAGATTCGAGAAGACTTTCTAACTCTTCGGGAGTTAGGCTTCGCATTCCAATTCGACGAACTAAGTTTTCAAACCGCTCTTTTGGGAGGGCTTTAGTAAATAGATCGGCGAGTTGGTATTCAGTCTTCACGAAAAATAATTCAACAGTACCCTCTTCAACGTGTTCCTTTATGAAGTGATAGCAGACTCTAATATGCTTGGTCTTCGAGTGTTGCACTGGATTGCACGAGATGGCTATGGCACTTTTCGAGTCACAATACAAAGGTATGCGGTTAAAAGAGAAACCATAATCTGTGAGCTGTGTCCTCATCCATAGAACTTGGGCACAACACGCAGATAGAGACACATACTCGGCTTCTGCTGTTGATAAAGCAGTGCAGTCTTGTTTCCTTGATGACCAACCTACTAGCTTTTCTCCCAAAAATTGTGCTCCGATGATGTACTCTTTGCGGTTACTTGGCAACCGGCATGATCTGCATCTGAAAATGCGATTAGTGTAAACTCCGAATCCTTCGGATACCAAACTCCCATGTTAATGGTTCTTCGAAGGTATCGAAAGATTCGTTTAACCTCTTGGAGGTGAAGTTCGGTAGGCCTTGCCTGAAACCGTGCAAGTAAACAAACAGCAAAATGTATATCTGGTCGACTAGCAGTTAAGTACATGAGAGAACCAATCATGCTCCGATATTTCTTCGGATCCATGGGTTTCCCATATAAATCAGTGCTTATTTTTGGTGAAGTGACCATTGGTGTACCAACAGAGTCGCAATTTTCCATTCCATGTTTTTACAAAATCTCAATTGTGTATTTAGCTTGATTTAGAAAAATATCACGTGGGGATTGATGAATTTGTAAGCCTAAAAAGAATTTTAATTCACCCATCATGGACATTTCAAATTTGCTTTTCATCAACATCATCAACATCTACTCCAGCAACTCCAGTAATTGAAATTGTTCTACCAAGAATTGATGAGCAAGAACAAAATAATGCGGTGTTAGACGAAGAACCATTCGAAAACCCGTTTGGAACGGAATCTGCTGAATCATCTTGCAGATTACATGAACCATCTAACACGCATTCGTTCAGTCCAAGGTACCCTTCTACATTACAGTGGACAAAAGACCATCCAATAGAACAAGTTATTGGTGAACCCTCAAGGCCAATTCAGACGAGAAAACAACTAAACACCAATTGTGACATGTGCATCTATGTCTGCTCAGTCAGTCTCATAGAACCTAAGAACATTCGGGAAGCAATGGCAGATAATGCCTGGATTGAAGCGATGCAGGATGAACTTCTTCAATTTCAAATCCATCAAAACATGGGATTTAGTTCCAAGACCAATTGACAAACTCGTCATTGATCTTAAGTAGTTATGGAAAAACAAAAAGGATGAAGAGATGACTGTAATTCGCAACAAAGCTCGTCTAGTGGCAAAGGGATACAGACAGGAAGAAAGGATAGATTTTGAAGAGTCATTCGCGCCAGTTGCAAAGCTTGAAGCAGTCAGGATTTTCTTAGCTTATGCAGCTCACAAGAACATTACAGTTTATCGGATGGACATCAAGACAGCTTTCTTGAATGGAACTATGAAAGAAGAAGTGTACGTGAGTCAGCCAGACGGTTTCGTCAACAAAGATCATCCAGACTATGTCTACAAGTTGAAGAAAGCTATCTATGGTTTGAAACAAGCCCCAAGGGCGTGGTATGACGAGTTATCATCTTTTTTGTTGTCAAATAATTTCACCAAAGGAACAATTGATCCGACCTTGTTTACAAGAAAATACAAAAATGATATTTTGATTGTTCAGATTTTCGTGGACGACATAATATTTGGGTCCACTAATCCGCAACATTCAAAACATTTTGAAAATCTCATGAAAAGCAAATTCGAAATGTCCATGATGGGTGAATTAAAATTCTTTCTGGGTTTACAAATTCATCAATCTCCACGTGGTATTTTTCTAAATCAAGCTAAATATACAATTGAGATTTTGAAAAAACATGGAATGGCAAATTGTGACTCTGTTGGTACACCAATGGTCACTTCACCAAAAATAGGCGCTGATTTATATGGGAAACCCATGGATCCGAAGAAATATCGGAGCATGATTGGTTCTCTCATGTACTTAACTGCTAGTCGACCAGATATACATTTTGCTGTTTGTTTACTCGCACGGTTTCATGCAAGGCCTACCAAACTTCACCTCCAAGAGGTTAAACGGATCTTTCAGTACCTACGAAGAATCATTAACATGGGACTTTGGTATCCGAAGGATTCGGAGTTTACACTAATCGCATTTTCAGATGCAGACCATGCCGGTTGCCAAGTTACAGCAAAGAGTACATCAGGCGGAGCACAATTTTTGGGAGAAAATCTAGTAGGCTGGTCATTAAGGAAACAAGACTGCACTGCTCTATCAACAGCAGAAGCCGAGTATGTGTCTCTATCTGCGTGTTGTGCCCAAGTTCTATGGATGAGGACACAACTAACAGATTATAGTTTCTCTTTCGATCGCATACCTTTGTATTGTGACTCGAAAAGTGCCATAGCCATCTCGTGCAATCCAGTGCAACACTCGAAGACCAAGCATATTAGAGTCCGCTACCACTTCATCAAGGAACACGTCGAAGAGGGTACTGTTGAACTATTTTTCGTGAATACTGAATACCAACTCGCTGATCTATTTACTAAAGCCCTCCCAAAAGAGCAGTTTGAAAACTTAGTTCGTCGAATTGGAATGCAAAGCCTAACTCCCGAAGAGTTAGAAAGTCTTCTCGAATCTCTGTGAATTATCTCATGAAGCTTCGCATGTAAATATTTTTCAAAAAACAAAATATAAAAATAGAAAATTTCAAAAAGACATAAAAAATATAAAACATAAAAACCAAAAATATTTTTCTCACGACATGTCTCTCGTATAATCGATATTCTGTACGTATCTAGAAATGTCATTCAACAATGATACGGGCATGTACAGATGCTTGAGCGAGAGTTCATTTAAAATTTTTCCAAAACATGTCGTTTCTCAAATTTCTTCATTAAGGCTTTCGTATATTTTAGTACGAAACCCGTGCTTTATCGTGAAATCTTTTATTGTAGCTCTGGTACTCCAACTCGAAAAGATTTCATATAAAGGCTACATTGATGACTTCTGATTATTTCCGATCAGGACTTGCAATGTTAATGGCAAAAAGCAAAAAGCATGAGCACTTAATCAAGATTGTTTCAAAAAGATTTTTCAAAGTTTTTCTATAAATTTTGTGCTCACAAAAACCTCGATTCGCCCCCAGTTAAATCCTTAAATGCTTTTACACTCAAATGTTTAAACATACGCCTTTTTTAAGGAGGAGTTCAAAAAGAAAAATGTTCCGATTTCATGCTAAATCAGTCCGTCTCTCCAAAACGTTTCATTTTAATCAACTGTTTTTAAAAATATCACTTCATGCTATTTTTGAGGGGGAGATTGAATGGTAATTAGGTATAAGGGGGAGAAGACGTGATTAAAATGTGATCTAAGACTGTGGATTGAATCTCAAGACTCAGTTATAACCCTCGAATTGACGAAACTAAATGTCCGTTATCGAAAAGACATGTCCTGGAAGGGTAATAATTTCAAGCTAGTCTAACTAGTGATGTAAGCATGTCTCGCAAAGGACTTGTCTGAGTAGAATGTACTAATTCTAGAGATGATCATTGAATATGACCGGAACGGGTAATAATTTCAAGCTAGTCTAACTAGTGATGTAAGCGTGTCTCGCGAAGGTCATATTAATTGAAAGTCGATCATTTTAAAATGTGCGAACTCTACCCAACATGTGCAGTTTATGTCAAGAATGCATGAGCACATGTGAAGGGGGAGTATTTCAAAAATGCAAAACTCTCAATGTGTTAAATAAATGTGTATTCTCATAAACACGTTGAGAGATTTTCACAAGGTTTTATGGCATGTGATCGATAATCTAGGATAATCATGGAAAAATAAGGTGATTATGCTTAGGTTATGTCCAATGATCCGCCAGAACCGGAGGGATCTACCCAATGAGAATTCCAATAGATTAGAATTAGAAGTCCTTAGGTAAGATTGAAAAAAGGAGTAAATGAGAAAGGAGAAAGAAGGGGTTGAAGAATTAAAAAGAAAAGTTTAATGAAAGGGTGAAAAGAAATAGCCCTCCATGAAAACTTAGGACAGAAATCGGGTCAATACATCTGCTATCGGTACTCACTAAGGTGATACTGATATTGAAGACAAGATGTCATGGACCCAGTGACATATTGCACCACCCCTCCTATCCACTCAGATATCTCTTAAAATATATTTGTTTCATTTCTCACGGAGAACACTGCATAATCTATCGACCTCTCACTCCGAGATGTGTTGATATTGAAAAGGTGGCACTCTGCTGCATGCCTCTGAAGACTAAAACCCAAACGACATTATAGAGTCTAGAGACATGAGATTCATCAATGATCTCTTAGGAACAGTTCCTATGAAATACACTTGTGTTCATCAAAAAGTTGTATGAGTCTTAATGAGATCTAAGGATCTTCCTTATGTCATGATGGTTACTCGCTTCAAACGGTCTACAGTCTTGAAGTGATACCTCGGTATACTTCAGAGGCTCTCAACGGCCCCGGTAAAGATGAGATAAAGTTTTCACACTATGCTGATAACGATCTCGAAATCTAAACCTGTAAGCGCTGGACGATCTATTGCTAATTGTTTTATGCAGGTATCGACGAAAGTTCATTGACCATCATCATCTACAACGACGACGCATCTGGACAGAATAAGTAGATCAAGGCAAAAACGACCAAAAGACGATTCTTTGAAGATCACAGTGCATGAAGGAACAATGAATGAAGACTATTATACATTAACACACAAAGTTCATGACACTGAAGGCAAAAGACCATTCACGGGAGCATCATTGAAATGATCATCCCTTAGGGGGAGATTGTTAGCAATTAATTTATTAATTGTGAAGTGATGGTCATTTGTTTATTTAGAACTTAAGTGTCAAATGTAACAATTAGTCTAGAAAGTGGGCTAATGGCATTAGTTGTGTTAGTAACTTAAATGTATAAGTGTAATGCTAACATTAGCTCACACTAAGCCCACACAAAGCCCATAGGGTGCCGGCCTTAGGGCAAATATAAACACACACACTCTCATTCTATCAAGTCTTGTGTGTGCCTCATAGTTTAGTGTAAGAGAGTGTGTGTGTGTTTCCATAGAGTCTTTGTATTATTTCTTCCACAAGTGATAATCATTCGACTACAAGTTTATACCATACGATCCACATACTACTCTTCTTGTTCTATACGATCTTGTGAGTGTCATCATACTTGTGTCGTATGTTTGTGTGATAAAGAAAAAGAAGGATCGATCAATACACAATGTACGTTTTTTTTTTTTTTTTTTTTATATCGTGTAAATATTATAAGCTTGGTTAGCTATAAAATCATATGAACACAATAAAAAAAATGACATTTATAAAACAGGAGGTTTGACTCCAAAAAACGGGTACCAAACCTCCAATTTGAAGGAAGACGTGAAATAATGGTTAGTTGGAAGTTAACTTAGGGCTTGTTTGTTAATTTTTTTTATTAAGTCATGTTTAATTAAGAGATGACTTAATGTAGACAACCTCGGTTTAATTACTTAATATTTTCAGTCATCTTTCTCTATTAAGTCACAAACAAACAGTTTTCATATGACTTAATTAATTCAGTTTTTTTCATATTAAGTCAATTAAGTCTATATCAAACACCCCCTTAATCATTAATTAAAAAAAAAGAGCAATGATAAATAGACTTACAAACTAGACCTACAAGTATGCCTACTCGATTCACAATTTGACAAGTGTACTACATGTATTTCTCTCTCATCATATTCACCAATCAATTTTTAACTTCCACCAATCACATTTGTAGGTTTGTTTTTTGGTTCATCAATTAGGCATACAAATCATTTTTCAAAAATAAATTTTGTAATGCTTTGATGCTCTTTTCCAAACTTACATCGAAAAGAAAGCACCCTTTAGTTGTCAAATTGACCTTAGGGTTTTGGCAATGGTCAGCGGCATCCCAGCGGTAAGGGGGGAGGCCGTCGGTGAACACAGCCGCCAACCCCCAAGCCGCTAGAATCATGCGATTTGGAAGCTTGCACAAGACGTTGAAGCATGGAAGATCAAAAACAGAAATATGACCGTTGGTGAGCTATTTTTTGCCTGTTGGGGCGTTTAATTGTTTTTTTTAATTATTTTTTTTTTATTTTTAAATTCAACTTTGTATATATATATATATATATATATATATATATATATATATATATATATATATATATATATATATATATATATATATATATATATATACCACTTTCTCATGTTGTAGGTGTGAATAGTTTGGGGAAGATGATATTTGTAGTTTTTTACAATTTAGTCCTTGTGTCTTTTGCAGTTTGGTCTCTTTGATATTTGTAGTTTTTTTTTTTTTTTTTTTTTTTTTTTTTTTTTTTTTTTTTTTAAGTAAATAACATTTTTTCATTTATCTTTATATATAGATAATAAATTGTTTTACACATAATTTTTATTAATTATAACATTATACATAAATAATAAATAAATAAAATGATGCATGATTCTGAATCCTCCAGAATCCTCCCACTGCCAACACTTTTGGCTTCAGAATTATCTTTTTTTTGCTTGTCACATGACAGTCTGTGATTGGTCGGTGGGAATCCTCCCATGATTCCAAATCTACCACTGCCAACACCCTTAGTATACATCTAATAAAGTATAAAATGACCGATAGTAGCAAGATTAGATGGGTATTGTTTTAAATTTTTTTCTCTTATTTAAAATGTGTGACTATAAACCCTTTTTATTTTTTTCATTTTAGTTTTTCTTATCATTAAATCTCTTCCCATACAAGCAATGGATAAAACGCAAGTTATTATAATTACAACGTTGATTACACTAACCCAGTTAATTTTTTTTTAAATATATATCATTTATATTAGTAGTAATTTTTAATCAAGAACAACGGGTAAACCGTGATTGATCCGTATTCAAGCTACCGGATATAGTTGAGTCTTTTTCTTCGAATGTATGTATTATAGCTGGTCTTCTTAGCTCATAGCCGTTTTTGGATTTTTCTCTGACGATCCCAAAATATTTACCTAATAAGGTTTGAAATTTGGGTCTCTTCTAAGACTCAAGATCATCTTAGCACTATGCCAACGTATGGATATTAAATTAAAAAAAAAGAAAGTTTGAAATAATTTCACATCATTGAACCATAGCGGTCATTCCACCGTTCATCTTTGTTAATAAGTATTTGTTAGGATTTATAAAAAGTGATGGTCATTGTCGTTGTAATATTTTTACTAAGTGTGTCGTTGTGTAAATTAGTTAATGTAAATTAGGGCTTGGACTTAAACTTAATGGTTAAGAGTTGTTTATTAAATAGCCCATGTCAAGTCCAAGCCCATTCATCTCAAGTAAACTATAAATAGGGAATATTGACTTAAGTGTGTGAATACAAGTTTCTCGCATATAGGATTGATAATAGGGAATAACAAGTGGTATCAAAGCAAAAACCAAAGATCTAGGAATTTTTTAGGGTTACTGTTCATCAGACGTCCATATCGAGTTTCTGGACAAGGATACCGAGTTTCTGTCACTTTCTCTCGAGTTAGAAAGTTGGTGGCTAGAAACTTTCCAGTTTCTATGGTCTCTCGAGTTTCTCACAGACATTTCGAGTTTATCACAGTTCTTCTCGACTTTCTGGGAAATTAATCGAGTTTCTCAGGATCTTCTCGACATTCTGTGAACTTCATCGAGTTTCTGGACTACTTGCACAAGTTTCTGAAGTTTGCTCGAGTTTCTCAAGTTTGCTCAAGTTTCTGAAGTTTCTGAAGTTTGCTCAAGTTTCTGAAGTTTGCTCGAGTTTCTCAAGTTTGCTCAAGTTTCTGAAGTTTCTGAAGTTTGCTCAAGTTTCTGAAGTTTGCTTGAGTTTCTGAAGTTTGCTCAAGTTTCTGAAGTTTGCTCGAGTTTCTGAAGTTTGCTAAGTAGAGTTTCTCTTCAAGTTTCTGAAGTTTCTAAGTTTGCTCAAGTTTCTGAAGTTTGCTCGAGTTTCTCAAGTATTCTTCAAGTTTCTGAAAGTCGAGTTTCTCAAGTATTCTTCAAGTTTCTATAGTCATCAAGTTTCTATAGTTATCAACTTTCTTTAAGTTATCAAGTTTCTCAATGACTCTTCAAGAACACCGACAAAGGACGTAACTTTAAACCAAACATAACTCGTGAACCGTAAAAAACCCACTCCTAGTTCTTTGAACCGATCCAACATCATCTTAACCATACAACTTTATCTATGACGACTCAACAAGACATCCATGCAGCCGGTGCTGAAAACCGTCCTCCGATGCTTGAAAAAGGTGGATACCTTCCATGGATGAGCCGTATACTTCGCTATATCAAAACCAAAGAAAATGGCAAACTCCTACTTCATTCCATCAAGAATGGACCATTTAAGCCTCGTCAGATTCAAGACCCTGGAAATCCAAATGATACACCTCCTACCCTACCATTCCTTCGTTTACAAACAGAAAATGATTACACACTAGAGGATTGGAAGCAAATTGCAGCTGATGACTTGGCAATGCACTTAATTCAACTTGGTTTACCACGAGAAATATTTGCTGCTGTTGACAGTTGTGAAACTGCTTATGATATGTGGGAACGAGTTAAAAGGCTTTGTCATGGCACAGAAATTGGACAACAAGATGTTGAAAACAAGCTGCTAACCGAATGGGAGAAGTTCACATCCACTCCAGCTGAACCAATTGAATCTTACTACACCAGGTTTTGCACCTTAATGAATGAGCTCATCAGAAACAAGCTGGAACCAAGACAAATTATTCAAAACATCAAGTTCATCAACAACTTACCAGAAGAATGGGGGCGATATGTCACGATTGTTAACCAAACAAAGAACCTTCATGAGGTGAACTATGATCAGCTCTATGACTTCCTAAAGCAAAACCAGAAAGAGGCAGATGAAGTAAGGAGAAAGAAACTAGCAAAGCAACATGATCCGCTTGCATTGATTGCTCAGTCACCAACACCTGTAACAGTGAATACACAACCATCATCATCAACCCCCACTCAGAACTACATGCAACAACAACACGTTCCACAAACTACTGTCATACCACAACAACAATTCTACCCACAACAACAAATCATTCCACAACAACATTACCCACAATATCCAGAACCAGAGTTCAATGACAATGATGAGTCCACTGCTGCTTTGACTCAAGCATTTGCTTAACTAACTAAGGCATTTCAAGGACGTTTCTCTACACCCACCAACAACAACCAAAGGATTTCATCGAACACTCGCAACAGGCAGATTGCTCAGCCGAGTTTTAACATGGGTCAACAAGGACAAATGGTTGGAGGTTATGGGAATCAGCAGGGATATGCTCCTCGATTTCAAATGGGTAATCAGAATGCAGGGCAGTATGTTGGAAATCAGATGGGTCAATATGTTGGAAACCAGAGGGGACATAATGTTGGGAATCAGTTTGGGAATGTTGCTGTGAATATTGGAAATGTGAATCAGGGTAATCAGATGGGTAATTTGCTAAAGTGTTTCAACTGTCAAGGAATTGGTCATATGGCAAGGAACTGTCCCACCAAGATGAAAAAGAAAGATCCAGCTTATCTGCAGAAAGCATTGCTGTTGGCGCAGAAAGAAACGGCTGGGTTACAGTTGAGTGCAGAAGAGAATGATTTCATGGCTCTTATGGATGACATGGAAGACCTTGAAGACATGGATGCCAACTGCATTTTCATGGAAAATCTTCAGGAGGTTAAATATGACACGGACCCTGAAGCACCTCCTGCGTATGATATCAATGGAGTCTCTGAGGTACCACCAAATGCTACATGTCACACTAATGAAATATTAGATATGTCACCTCAGAATGAACAGCATCCTGCGACTCCTGCACCCACTTACGATACATATATGGACTCCTCAAGTTGTAGCAATACTAATTTGGGTACTTGATGAGTGTCTAAATATTCATCATTTTATTCACATTTAAACTGCAAAAATATTTAAAAACACCCATAAATGCTTCAAAATACAGAAAATATCATTGAATGTGTTTTTATATGATTCAGGAACAAAAAGATTGAAAACAAGTGAAAAACATGCAAAGTTCACAAAATTGTCATTTTCAGTCCCTGAAGTTTCACAAATTGGCAGAATTAGTCCCTGAAGGTTTAAAATGAAAGAAAAGTCAACTTTAGTCCTTGGGATATCAAACATGTTCACTTTTAGTCCCTGAATGAAAGTTTTCTAAAAATGGCAACTTTTACCCCTCAAGTTTCAAAATTGGCAAATTTAGTCCTCGGGTATTTAAAAAGTGTAATTTATCAAATAATACCCTTGTACTATTCACATGTTACAATTTAGCCCTTTCAACCCTTCAAGAATTCAGAAATTACAAAATTGGTCCTTGTGTTTAACTAACAAACCCAACCGGATCCTAGTTACTAAAATAAAACTAAACCCAGCTGCTACAAATAAACCCAACCCAACCCAAATTATAAAACCCAAGCCCACTTAAAACAAAGCCCAAACCCGACCCTTTTATTTAACCCAGAGTTTGACTCAGTCAAACTCTTCCTCTATACCACTCACCCCGCCAAAACCAGTCACCAATACCACCACCATTTTCCACCGCCTTTCTGACAAACCCACCACCCTCCTCCTATCCCATCTACCTAACAAACCAAAAGGCATTAAATGCCTCTTCCCTATCCCAAGTTATCAGTACTAGTGGTATTTCCCACTCACTCAATTTTGGCGCCAAAAATCCATATCAAAGGCTGAGATCAGTTGAAGACCATCCAAAGGCCAAGAATGATTCAGAGAAGAAGATGAGTGATATCCCACTTCATTTTAGTATAAATAGATAGCAATGTAAGCCTTAATGGCTAAGTAGTTAAAGTAGCATAATCGTATTTTCATTTTCAGTAGCAATAATTTATAATTTCAAGTTTCAACAATCAATACAAGTTTAATTAAGTGTGTTTGTTGTTAATCTTTGTCCAATTTCCAGTAGATAATGATAATTCTAAGTTTCTAAAATTCCATGTTGTACTGAGAAATCAAACCAAGATAAGTAGTAATTGAAATAGCTTTTTAGTTGTTTCTATAAGCTTATACAAGCATATAATAGCTTGTTGTAAGTTTATTTTAGTTTAATTCAGTTCTAATTCAAAAAATGGAGAAAAGTCAACAAAAGTCAACATAAGCACACAATAAGCTCTTCTGAAGGGAAAAGCTATTTAGGAAGGCTTTTTCTGGGTTTTCTAGCTTGTGTGAACAAGCTAGGAGTGTTCTTGGTCCTTGTTTCATTGTTCCATAAGCTTTTTCAGTTGTAAGCTTTTTATCAATTTTAGCTTAAATTCTATTTTCACTGTACTAGTGCTTATCTTTAGCTTATTGTGTTGTTTTACTGCTTATTAATAGTTTCTAATCATATTTGATCTGTTTTATCAGTAGTTAAATAGTCTTTCTTTCATTTTGCTTAAAAAACTATAAAAAGCCAAAAATAGCCACAACTAGTATAGCTTATTATTATGCTTATTTCTATTTTAAAATGTGCTTATTATAGTTAAAATAAGTTAATCAATTAATAAAATCCAGAAATTACAAGTTAAACTAGCCTGTGCTAGTTATAAATCATCACAGACCCTTATAAAGGGGTGTTTGGTTTATGCAGTCAACTGGTCAATCTAGCTTGTTATTGTTTATTGACCATTTGCTAAACTTGGGCCTAGCTTAAATAATGTGGAACGTTGTTGTTCGAAGTTCAAACACTTGGGATATGAATCTTAGTAATGTGTTTGAGAGATATTTATGTATTGAATGTGTTTAGCATGCGGAATCTACTACAACACACTTTAAAAGAACACAAGGTGGTGAGTTTAAGTAAACGTGAGAATGCAATGAACAAATAACACAACTTTGGTTAACACAAAACGATTCAATATTATTGATGAAATAATACGGATGATCTAAATATCACCAGGATTACAAAGTAATCTTGAATCTTTGATTGTAAAGGATTTGTGATTTGAAGTAACTAAGTTACTTGAGAGATAGTTTGTTTTTGGTTATTGGTTGTGAAAGATGCATGCATAAAGTAGTGACTAAGATATCCTTTTATAAGATAAGGATATCTTATTACATGTTGTCAAGTGGAAGAGTATTATACTATACTTTGACTATTATGTGCGCCTACAATTAAATACAACTACCCATGTACAACTCTGATAATATTCCTCTGTCACCACAGAAGACTAATCTACTTCTACATAACGTATAACTTTGTACAAAGACTAATAATTCAACTAAATATCTATTACAAAATATCTAATAGACTTGACATAAGCTTGGCAGGCTCTTCATCAACCAGTAGTACCTTCTACCCAGAAGGTACTGGTAGAACATCTTCATACTTGTTCAAAATCAACTAGCAGGCTCTTCTCATCATTGGCAGGCTCTTTGACTTTGATCATTTTATTCCCAACAATCCTCCCCTAAACTTGTTATTTCCATTAAAATACACAAGTTTCTGATGAATAAAATACATACCTTGAGGATTTGAGAGAACTCTTCCAAAAACCTTTACTTTCTATCCTTCCTTTTTCTTTCATATTGCTCAGATATGCTCCTCAGCAAACTCTGAACAATTTCTGAGTTTTCTTCATCCTTGTCACACCTTAATCTATTGGAGATCATAGCTTTAAGCACTTCATAGCTAAGTGGATACTCTTTCTCAGCTAACATAAAGAGTTCTATCCCACTCTGTGTGAAAAGGTGATGAATATTGCTATGGCTTAGAAATTCCCAAGTTGTTGAAGGATCATAATAGGGAAATTTCCAATGAACATCTTTGGGATCAGGATCAAACATCCTATTGAATTCTACCCAAAGTTCTTGTTCCTTAGCATCTGTACTAGAAGTTGTGTCTAGCCTAATCTGCACTAGATTCCACAATTCTTCCAAATCTGCTCTATCAGATGCTCTAACTAAATTTTCAAAATTCTTGAAGATAGCAGACTGTCCCCCAACCCTTGATATTTTCCATGACTTACCAAATCTATCATGGTGTATTTCCCAATCAATTATAGGGTGTCTAGACCTAATTGGATCAGCATGTATGATAGTAGGTAAAGTAATCAACATTTTACTTACTTGCTCTGTGTCCAATTTTGCTACTTCTTTCTTCTGAGCATCTTTCTTCTTCATTGAGGGGTGTACATCAGATGGAACATTATAGTAAAGACTCTTGTAGGCTTGAAGATATAAAAAGAAGATTTCATCAGCAGATTTCTTCTTAAGTTGATAATCAGTCCAATTTGCCTGATTCTTCAAAAATTTCTTCATAAAGATTGTTTGATCTTTGTTAGTTTGGCCCACTTTAAAACCTCTCTTCTGACTTTCCTTCATCTTCTCAAAAATGTCAGCCAAAGCTGCTTCTTTGTATTTCTTGTTGATGAAAGATTCAAGTGCTTCAGTCTTCTCATCAGAATTGAGTGTCTTGTCATTTACTATATTTGCTGCATGACCTTTCACAATTGGATCATTATTGATAATCCATAACATCTGTGCATCAAAGGTCTCTTGAGCAATTTGAGTATCAAGAAGATCTTGAGCAGCATCTTCAGTATCTTTCTGCTCTTTCATTGCTGCAAGCATTCTTGAAGCTTCAAGTGCTTCTAGCTCTTCTTGTTGAACCCTTTTGGCCTCTTCTTCTCCTAAAGCCATCTGAATTTGCTGAGTTCTTTTCAACTTCTTGGACTTTGGCTCATCTTCAATCATAATACCTTTGCCCTTATCCTTTGGAGTTGAATCTTGTGATGGAGCAGAAGATTGCTCATCAGCAATTAAAACCCTCTTTCTCTTGTACACTCTCTCAGCAGACCCTTTATACCCCATAGCCAATAGCCTTTCTCTCCTAGCAGACTCTTCTTCTGCCCTAGCAGGCTCTTGCCCTGCTCTAACAGGCTCTTCATCATAAACTTGAGTTCCATCATGGAATTCAAATTGAGCCTGTTCCTCCTCTTCATCCTCATCTTCAGACCTATCCTTCCTCCCCTTTTTGGAAGAGTGATCTATCCTATCAGCATCTGACTGTGAAGAACTAGATAAAACAACCTTTGCAGACTTTTTACCCTGTAACTTCTTCACTTCACCCTCCAATTTCTTGACCCTCTTGACCAATTTGATGTTGATCTTAGAAAACCTTTCATTTTGACTTTTGAGAGCATTCTCTAAGAACTTCACCTTGTCTTTCAATTCTTGCATTGTCTGAGGTGATTGGGTTTGTGATATATGATGTGGTGATGGTGGTGGTGTTGCTAATGGTACTGGAGAGATGGTATTGGTGATTGTTGATGTGTTTGTGAAATGAAACCATGTGAAGAACTAGATGATTGTGTATCAGCAGATGGTGTTGGTTCTTCTGGATGTTGTGGTACCATTTCATCAAAAAGTGGAACTTCCTCCCCTCTAAAACCAATTCTCATATTTGAAAATACTTTGTGAGAAAGTTTTGGTGTGTCATAAATTGAGTCTGTGGGAAGCAACACATGTTGTAGTTTTCCAATGATGCAACCAATAAATCTTGGATACATCAAAAACTTTATTTTACTTTTCACATTGTTTATCAATCCTTCAAAAATATATTTAGAAAAATTGTATTTTCTGTTTGTGGCTAAGCAAATGAGAGCAGAAGCCATGTTTCCACTAAATTGCTCCCAAGAGGTTTTCTTCTGGCTCAAACAGTGAAGGATTGTGTGAATCAAAAATCTCCATTGTGGAGTAAGATGCTTTTTCAGAAAAGTAAGTTTGTTAGACTCAGCATGATACCCCATTCTTTGTAAATTTTTAAAAATTTTAGTATCTGGTAATTGACTAATACCATCAGAATCATCCAAATGAAGATGTCTTCTTATGGATGACTCAGTAAGAGTCAAATGCTTACCATCTACTTTGGCCTTAATTCTTTGTTCCCCATTTTCAGAAGTTTTAATTTTAGCAGATTGCCAAAATTGCAAAATTTGATTTTCATAAATAGTGGGATTGACTAGCAAAGCAAACCTGATGTAGGAGTTGTTTAAAAAGTCCACTACTTGATGAAATGAGGCATTATCCTCTGACTTCTCCAAAAATGCTAACTGATTGTGACGTTGGACAAAATCTAGAACAGCTGTGGAAGCCATAATGAAAATTTTGAATATGATGGTGGGATTTGTTGGTAGTACTGGTAGAAGATGAAAGGTGTATGTGAATTATGATAGTGACTGATGAAAGAAGATATGAGAGAATTACTTTTAACCGACAATAAGAAAGATTAAAATAAGTAAATGAAAAGGCGGTTAAAAAGATCTTTTATATGTAAAATATAATATAATATAATCATCAGTGAATTACATAACTACCCCAACGGCTAATTTTAACTACCAGGCCTAATGGCTAAAACTTTTTCTGACAGGCTCAACGGCTATATAGCAGTACCTTTTTATACTAGCAGTACCAATTTTGAACTACCAGTACCTTTGAAAGTTTTATAAAAATCCCTTATAGTTTTTAGCAAACTACCAGCTATCAACGGATTTGAGTTGTCTTTACCAAAAGCCGTTTGCTTAAGGACTAGCTAACTATTTACAATTAAGTATGGTCAGTTAACAACCATATAGTTTTTGGTAAACTATCAACCAGCAACGGATTTGATTTGTCTTTACCAAAAGCCGTTTGCTTAAGGACTAGCCAACTCTTAAGTTTGTGAAAACTTGGTGAGCTGAATACCAGAAGCCAGGAAGGCCCAAAGATGGTGCAATTTCCTTGGATGGAGGAAATTTAGAAAGGCAATGATGCTGTGTATCTTGGATGATTGGTTCAACAAGTGAAATCATCTAATGTCATGCCTTTGAGTTGAAACCTTTCTTAGTTTGATCTAGATAGAACTTTCTCCTTTGAGAAATGCTTCATCCCTTCTAGATATGTGATCTAACTCTATCTTTTTCAACTCTGCATCATCTTGTATGCTCTTGTCTTTCACTAATTGGTTTTTCTTCCATTCTGGGCTATTAATTCCTCCCCTGAGATTGTTATCTCTCCTGAAATGAATTTAATTTTTGTTGCACCTTTTTGATTGGAAGAACTCTTGTTTTGTTATCAACCTGAAATGTGTTAGTTGCAAACCAAAAGAACAAGATGCAAAGCACTTGATCTATAGCATTTTAAACATTCAAGCCTTTATATAAACAAAACATAGCAATTTTGTATCAGCAGGACCAATTATGAACTAACAGGACCTTTTGACTAACTAGCAGTACCATGTTTAAAATCCAATACCAGTTAATTTTATGAACAAAAACACATGTTTTTCAAAGATTTATCATTCCAATACCTCCTACAAGATATTTGAATCTACCTAAATCAAAAGCTTTGGTGAGAAGGTCTGCATAATTCTTTTCAGAATCAATTTTAACTACTTGAATTAACCTCTTCTCATTGCAATCCCTTATGAAATGGTGTCTGATTTCAATATGTTTTGTTTTTGAGTGTTGAACTGGGTTTTTAATGATACAAATAGTACTGCTATTGTCAATATAAATAATGGTGTTAAGAAAATTGTACCCATAGTCAAGCAATTGATTTTGGATCCAAAGAACTTGCCCACAACAACTTGCACCAGCAACATATTCTGCTTCAGTTGTAGAATTGGCCACCATTGTTTGTTTCTTGCATTGCCAAGAGATTAGTCTGCAACCAAGAAATTGACATCCACCAGTTGTGGATTTTCTGTCTAGTGTTGCACCAGCATAGTCACTATCCGAATAAGCCATCAATTCAAAAGATGATTCCCTTGGATACCAAAGACCCAACCTAGGTTGACCCTTAAGATATCTAAAGATTCTTTTAACTGCTGTGAGATGAGAGATCTTGGGATGTATTTGAAACCTTGCACACACACATACTGAGAACATGATATCAGGTCTTGATGATGTAAGATACATCAAGGACCCAATCATAGATCTATAATTGTGCAAATCCATGTCTTCTCCTTCAGCATCCTTGAGTAGCCCTTTGTCTGGATCCATTGGTGTACTTGCAACTTTAGAATCAGCAAAATTAAATTTTCTTAGGATCTCTGCTACATACTTATCTTGGCTGATAAATATGCCTTCATTGGATTGTTTCACTTGGAGACCCAAAAAGAAAGTAAGTTCCCCCATGGAACTCATTTCAAACTTACTATGCATAAGTTTTTCAAATTCTACACACAAGTCTTGGTTTGTTGATCCAAAGATTATGTCATCAACATAAATCTGCACTAGCAAGATGTCTTTCTTTGTTCTTTTGATAAACAAAGTTGGATCAATCCTGCCTCTTTGGAATCCACTTTCTAGTAGAAAACAAGCCAATGTTTCATACCATGCCCTAGGAGCTTGGTGTAGACCATACAAAGCCTTGGTAACCTTGTAAACTTTGTCTGGATAATCAGCATCAATGAAGCCTGAAGGTTGAGACACATATACTGGTTCTTCAATCTCACCATATAAAAATGCACTCTTAACATCCATTTGATAGACAGTGAAGCCTATGAATGAAGCATAAGCCAAGAATAGCCTAATTGCTTCAAGTCTTGCAACTGGAGCAAACACTTCTTCATAATCTACCCCTTCTTCTTGAGTATATCCTTGTGCTACCAATCTAGCCTTGTTTCTGATCACTATACCCCTTTCATCTTTCTTGTTTCTGAACACCCATTTGGTTCCAATTGCCCTATGACCTCTAGGCAAATCAACCAATATCCAAACCTTCTGAATCTTGAATTGGAGAAGCTCTTCTTGCATTGCTTCCACCCAACTTGCATCATCCAAAGCTTTGTTTATGTTTTTGGGTTCAGCCTGAGATAGAAAACATGAAAACAAGCATATATTGGAACTATCATTCTTCTTTTCTTCATAAATAGAGGAGATAAACCCTTCTTCATCTGAAGATAAGACTTGAGATAAACCAACTTGAGATCTTGTTCTAACACCAGAAGTTATGCTTCCAATCACATCATCAGTTGAGTGATCTTTGAGAATTCTAGTGTTTGGTGTTTTAGGAACTTCATATGTAGTTGGAAGATTACTAATCCCAACTTCTTCTTGAAAAGAATCATCTATTTGAACATTCAATGGCTCAGCAGTACCAATATTTGAACTGGCAGGACCATCTGAAGAACTAGCAGTACCATTGTCATTAGCACCACTTTCTTGATTCTCTTGATTCTGAGTTCCTTGATCTTCTTCATTACCCTCATTTATTGTGTTTGAAGGTTCTTCTTGACTTGAAGATAGATCCATACTTTTCCAAATTGGCATCCAGATGTAATCTTGATCTTTAGGAGTTTCAACATTGTCTTCAGAACCTGCATTTTCATTAGCATTTGTACCTGTAACAGGCACATAATTCATAGATTCTGAAAGCCTATCAACATCAAACATCCAATCTGGTCCAACTCCTTTCACATTTGTAAGTTTCTCTTGAAACTCTATGTGAAGATTTTCTTCTACTAGCCTAGTGCAAGTGTTAAACACTCTGTAGGCCTTACTCTGCAAGGAATACCCTATCAAATAGCCAACATCTGCTTTTCCATCAAATTTGCCTAAATGATCTTTGGTATTGAGAATAGTGACATGACAACCAAAAGGTCTCATAAAACTTAAAGATGGTTTTCTACCAAAGAAAAGTTCATAAGGTGTTTTTCTATGTGGTTTTGTCACAAGAACCATGTTTTGTACATAACAAGCAGTACCAACTGCTTCAGCCCAAAATGAAATAGGCAACTTAGAGTCTACTAACATAGTTCTAGCAGCCTCTATAAGTGTTCTATTCTTTCTTTCTGCTACTCCATTTTGCTGAGGTGTTCTAGCTACACTAAACTCTCTTTTTATGCCTTTTTCCCTGCAAAAGTCATCCATAACTCTATTCTTGAACTCTGTCCCATTGTCACACCTGATGACCTTAACCTTCTTATCAGATTGGTTTTCTACCTCAGTGATATAGGTTTTAAGTATCTCACTAGTTTCATGTTTAGATCTTAAAAAGAAAACCCATGAAAATCTGCTATAATCATCAGTAACAACTAGACAATATCTTTTTCCATTCAAGCTGCACACATTAGTAGGACCAAAGAGATCCATATGAAGCATATGTAAAGCCTGAGTAATAGAGTTTTGGGTCTTGGGCTTACAAGAAGCTCTATGTTGTTTGCCTTTTAGGCAGTCAACACAAGTTTGGTCGTTTTGGAAAATCTTTTTGGGTAAACCTCTTACTAAATCATATTTTGCAATAGTGTTGATTGTTTTAAAGTTTACATGACCAAGCCTTCTATGCCAAAGCATAGATTCATCCAATGAGGCTTTTGCTACCAAACAAGTTAAACCTTCCTTTGGATCAATGTTCTTTAAATTGACACTATACATATTGTTCCTTTTTGGAATTTTAAGAAGGATCTGACTCTCATCAGGCATCTTAAAATCAGAAGAAAGAACCATACATTCATTGTCAGTAAATAGAACATTGTTCTTTTTGTCACACATTTGTGAGACACTAAGAAGATTAAACTGAAGTTCTTTCACAAAATACACATTTTCAAAATTTAGTTTACTGGTTTTGATAGTACCTTTACCAGTGATCTTTCCTTTTATTCCTCCCCTAAAGGTAACATATCCTCCATCAAATGTTTTGAAGTCTGAGAGGAATGACATGTTGCCTGTCATGTGCCTTGAACATCCACTATCAACATATCCTTGATCTTCAATATCAGATGAATGTTCCTGCACATGAATAAACACATTAGTTTCCTTGGGGTACCCAAGCCATGACAGACTTGGGTTTGCCTCTTGCATCAATGAAATCAAACCTTTTCAGGATTGTTGATGCACCTTTTGATTGGATTGGTTTCCAAATCCAACATGCTGAGGACTTAACAGCACTTTCCCTTCTAATCCATTGTGTGGTCTTTGGTCTATCAGTACCAATTTTGGCAGTACCATTTGGTCTAGCAGGACCTTTGGTTTTTGGTGTCCAAATTTTTGTTTTAACCACATTTATCTTTTGAATAGGACTTTTCTCAACTTTTGGTACACTTTTGAAAGTGTTTCTTGTACCCTTTTCAGTTGGTTTTGTAATAACAGGCTTATGTTGTCTAACAGTATGATTATCTTTTGTAGTGTTAGACTTAACAAAACCTTCTCTGGGGTGAGTAACATTTGTTTTAGACTTTGTTTTACTCCCAGAAACCCATTTATTACAATAAGCATGAAGATGATTAAAGCTACCACAATAATAACAAGCCTTTTTGAACATAACAAAGTCATCACCTAATTGTTGTGACTTAAGGTTGTTCCAATTTCTTTGGCTTCCCCTAGGTTTGTTATTACATTTTTCACAACTTTCAACTGTCTTCAAAACAGCTTTAGTCTTAGCTTTAACTTCTACTTTCTTAGGACTAGTTGGTCCTACTTTGATTCCTTTGATAGGAATAGTCTGATCTTCATCATCATCAGATACCCAATCCTCAATAATTAGGACATCTGGTCTCTTATCAGTGAGCACCTTAGAGAGTGGAACATTCTTAGCACTCTCAGAAGGTTCACTTATCACTACAGGTTTAGCCAATGGTTTGTTAACAAATTCATGTAAACCTGATACAGCAAGATCACTACCTTGGGACATGGAATTCCTCTATAAGGAGGTGGACATTCATTGTATCCTATCCCTGATTTTATTCTTTTATTCATCTGATTCTCTACTATGCTCCTAGTACACTCAGAAGCAAGTTCCAATTTAGTAACAGTCAGTTGAATATTATCTCTAGCCAAAGTCACTTTAGTGCACTCAGTCCTTAACATTTCAATTTCTGTATCTTTCAAAAATATTTGTCTATTAAGAGCACCTTTAGCATCAGAAAATGTGAGTTCATTTTCTCTATAGTGAATGATTTGTTTTTCTAGCTTGGACATACCACACTTATGGTCAAATAAGGTTTGATTGGTTTTTCTATGTTCTAAAATTTCTGTATCATAAGCTTTACTTATGATTTCTAATTCTTTAAGAGATTCACAATTATTAGAACATTTGATAGTTTGTACCTCAGGAGTGGAGAATGCCATCAAAGCCAATTCATCAGAAGTTGACTCATCTTCACCCATGAAACTCCAATCAAAACCCATGCCATCTATAGCAACCATTGCTTTTGGTTCAACAACTTCAACAACCTTACTCTTGCTTTCAAAGTTTCCTTTCTTCTCAAAGCTTTCTTTATTTCTGTTGTCAAACCCTCTACCCTTGTTATCCTGCTTCTTAGGTCTTCTACACTCTCTAGAGTAGTGACCTTTCATGTGGCAGTTGTAACACTCCACCTTTGACTTATCATAGCCAGCAGGCTCATTTCCATCTATCAGAATCTTCTTGCCAGTCCTCATCATCAACTTCTTGGCTCTAATGCTTAAAAGTGAAAGTTGCCACTTTATGTCCATTTCTTCAAGATCATCAGGATGAATCTCTTGAAGATCTTCAAATGATAATACGGACCCATTGTGCTGAGATGTAAGAAAAGCACACCCAATTGTTTCATCTAATATGGATTTGGTACTACCAGAAGTACTAGCAGTACCAAAGGTTGTATAGGCAGTACCTTCTTCTCTGCTACCTTGTTCTTCATTATCAACCTTTGAGATGCTTGGGGATGAAACAAAAGCCATATTTCCTGATCTTGACCCAGTAGTCTTCTTTACTTCATGCTCTACTATTTTGAAATTATTGTAGAGATCATTGAGACTCATCTGGTCAATATCTGACTTGTTCTTCCATACAATGACATGCATAGACCATTCTGAAGGTAAACTTCTAAGAAATTTAGAGTTTAGGTCTTCTTGAGTTATCATCACTTCATGGATGGCTAACTGACTTGCAAGCTTCTGAAGTCTATTGAACATACTGTCCAAAGACTCATTGGTTGTGGCTGTGAAGTTCTCAAATTGTTGTTTGAGAAGTGTTTTCTGTGTTTTCTTGGTAGCATCATTACCACCAAACCTAGCCACAATTGCTTCAAAAAGGGTTTTGGCATCTTTGTATTTGTTAAAGATCAGAAGTTGATCATTTGGAATAGTCATCAGTAACATACTCCTTGCCTTTAGATCATTTCTCTTCTGAACTTTTTCATCTGCATTTGATGGTTGTTCTTGTATTCTTGTTACAAGAGCATCATTTACTGTTGTAGTGGTGATTTGGGGTTTAAATGAATTGCCTTGTTCAATGATCTCCCAAAGTGCATAGTCCTGCACTTGAAAGTATTGTTCAACCCTTAGTCTCCACATTTCAAACTCGTTTTGCTTGAGTAATGGAAGTTTAGCTGCAACATTGGTTTGAATATGTTCAACATCCATTTTTCTTTTAAATTAGTAAATATCAAGCCTAACTCTGATACCACTTGTGGAACGTTGTTGTTCGAAGTTCAAACACTTGGGATATGAATCTTAGTAATGTGTTTGAGAGATATTTATGTATTGAATGTGTTTAGCAAGCGGAATCTACTACAACACACTTTAAAAGAACACAAGGTGGTGAGTTTAAGTAAACGTGAGAATGCAATGAACAAATAACACAACTTTGGTTAACACAAAACGATTCAATATTATTGATGAAATAATACGGATGATCTAAATATCACCGGGATTACAAAGTAATCTTGAATCTATGATTGTAAAGGATTTGTGATTTGAAGTAACTAAGTTACTTGAGAGATAGTTTGTTTTTGGTTATTGGTTGTGAAAGATGCATGCATGAAGTAGTGACTAAGATATCCTTTTATAAAATAAGGATATCTTATTACATGTTGTCAAGTGGAAGAGTATTATACTATACTTTGACTATTATGTGCGCCTACAATTAAATACAACTACCCATGTACAACTCAGATAATATTCCTCTGTCACCACAGAAGACTAATCTACTTCTACATAACGTATAACTTTGTACAAAGACTAATAATTCAACTAAATATCTATTACAAAATATCTAATAGACTTGACATAAGCTTGGCAGGCTCTTCATCAACCAGCAGTACCTTCTACCCAGAAGGTACTGGTAGAACATCTTCATACTTGTTCAAAATCAACTAGCAGGCTCTTCTCATCATTGGCAGGCTCTTTGACTTTGATCATTTTATTCCCAACAAATAAGTCATAATCAACTGTTCTTAAGTTGTTGTAAGTCCATTTGGTTGGTTTTGTGATTTTGACACCTCTGTGGAAGTTTTAGAAGCTCAACTGTCCAAATAAGCTAGAATAAGCCACAAGCTCATTTTGCCCTTAACCTTGGCTTTTTTAAAGTCCTTTCAAACTATTTAGTGCATATCAAAAGAGTTGGATTGGATTTGTGCCCTGTGCACACCTCTGCACCAACTCTGCAATAGCAGACTCAGTATATACTGAGCAGATATGGCCCTTCTTCTCAGCTTATTTGTGGCTTATCCAGATAAGCTGAGGTTTTGATTTTTGGTTTACAAGTAGTTCACCTAGCTGGTTTTAAGATTCTGTGCTTGGATTCCATTTCCTAGCTTATTTAATAGCTTAAAATAAGCCTGCAAATTCCCCCATTTCCCTGCCCTGAGCCTGCATCAGATTTGGTGTTCTTCAAGCACCTGATCTTGTGCTCAATTGGAGTTCAATTGGGTGGTTAGAGATGGGGCTTTTTGGTTTTTAGGATAGCCAGTAGTACTAGCAAGCTTTTTCCCCCTTAATATTCCACTTTTCTGCTTATTTGAGTGCTTAAAATTGCTCTGCAAATTGGTGGTTTTTAGCTTGTTTCTGCCCTAGTTTGCTACTACTGTTCAAGTGCTTATCTTGCTTATTCCTTGTTCTTATTTGTGTTTTTAAGTTGTTTTGTGCTTATATAAGTTGTTTAAACTTGTTCTGAGCCTTTGGTAAATTTTTGAGCTTATTAGCTTATTTTTGGGCTTATTCCCAAACTGCTTTTCAGCCCAACTACTTATTAGGGTTTAGTAAACTTTTGATTTTAATTTTCCTAGCTTTTAAATAATATTTTAGACTTAACCTGAATTTTTCAGATTTTTCTAAAGTCATTTGATATTTTTAATCTTTTTAATTAGTTTATAATAGTAATTAAATCATAATAAATTGAATAATAATCAGAAAAATATAATTTTAATTTTCAAAATTTTCTTTTATTAAGTAGATTCTAGGAAAAATATAATCATCTCTGTAGACCTTAGGAAAAATAAAATATAAAATAAGTGATAGTTTCTATTTAATAGATTTTATCTTCTTTTTTTAAATTTTAATTAAGCACTTTTCAATTTTATAATTTTCTTAGCCTCTTTTCACCTCATAATATTTATAGAAAAAGTTTTAGATTTTTCTTTGTTCATTTAGTATTTATTATAAATTAAAATAGTTTAAAAAGTAATTAAGTAATAAATAATTAATAATAATTAGTTAAAAATGTGTTTAATTTTCTTTTGTATATTTGTTTCTCATTTGTTAATTAGATATAAAAAGCAAAATCCAAAATATCTAATCATCAGTCACTCTAATCCAAAACCTTAAACAATTTGCCCATTCCAGCCTCGTTGGGAAACGATCCGGGTAATCACTTACCTGGTTTCACACTACACACGAACGTGAGTTTTTGCAAGTATCCTTTTTCACAAAGGGGTGATTTGTATTTATTCACGTGTATCCGTCGTTGCATAATATTTATATATACGTTTTAGCACGGATCAGTACTCCAGATATAGATCCTAATGGAGGCTTCGAGTCACAACATACTGAGAATGATGAGGAAACACGTGCGTTATTTGAATCATAATTGCGAAATTGTAGTATTGAAATTGAAAAGGTCAAAAAGTAAATCGCGATGTTAAGGCCGCGAATGAAAAATTGGCCGCTGAGCTTGAGACATATAAGGTGAATGAAAAAGTTTTTGAAATTAATACAACAAGACAGTCAGAATTAGAAGATGGTTACAAAAACACCGTTTTAAGATAAAAACAAAAATGAAATTAAGTTTGACACCCTTGATGTTAACTTAAATAAGAAAATTAGATCCTCAAACACGGAACTTTCAGATTTGCAAAACCAACTTTATAAACAAAAATCAACTTGTTCTGATCTTGAAAAAGAAAAGAAAGAGTTGAAAGTAAGTTTTTCAAAACGTGAAAATGAGCTTCTTGATGAAATCATTGAGAAACAAGAAAGAATCAAAAGTTGGAAGATTTGCTTGTCAAAATGGGTCATTCTGTACAAACTATTCATATGCTAATAAAAGATCCAAACTCGCTTTTGCACACAATAAAGAAAATAGCTATCGGTTGTGAAAACCCTTATACACTCAAGAAAGCTCAGAAAGAACAGAATGTGTTATATAATGGTAATGTGCTATTTGATAAACATGATCTTCCCGAAGTTCGGGATTCTGATGAAACGATTAAGCTTGCCGAGGAGAGTAGAATTAAAATGAGACAAATGAACCCAGAAATCAAACCAATTGATTATAATAAGTTTAACATACTTTCTGGGGTAAATTTTGTTAAACAACAATAACCAACAAAGGTTTTCAAAAGACCAGTTGTCTCAACAAAACCAAAAGTTGTTTCCAAAAATCTTTCAAATCTGGTACAGATGTCCTCTAGTAACCCTTCTAACACAAGTGAAGCTAGACGATATTTGGATGATCTGAAAGACAAAGTAAAAACACTTCAAAGTATTGTTGACTCAAAAACAAATCTTAGCATCAACAACTGGCATTCAAGTTTTCATAATGATATGAAAAAGGTGTTTGAAACAGAAATTACTACTCCACTCTATAACATTAGTGCGAGAGTAATTCATGTTGAAAATGCAATTTTAAAAGAAACAGCTGACTTTGTCAAGGACCACCAATCCCCGGTAAAGGAAGCAAATGAAAATATTGAACGCATCAAAGTTTTGGAAACCCACAATGATACTCTCTTAGAGGCAGTTCTATCGACTGATATTATGTCCATTATTTACCAAACATATTCCGTTGAAGATGATGAAAGACTTCGAGCTGAGACTTCTAAAATTGTTTTAAAATATGAAAATGCGCTTGCTATGCTTGAAAAGGAAACTGTAACATATTTTAAACAACTTGATCGGAAAAAGGAAGAATGTAAGTATGACAAATTGTCATATGAGCGTGCATACAAAAATATGAAAGAGCAAAATGATCATTTGAAGTCTCAGCTTGAAAGTCAAAATATGAAGGGTGAGGAAACTAAGTGTGCAAAACCAAAAATGTCAATCTCTCAAAGTGTTCCAGTCACTCCAACACCCTTGCCTAAACAAAGTAAAAAAGGAAAAGAGAAAGCGGTTGTCGAAACATTGAATGTGATAGAACCTGGCCTTTAAAGGATTAATCCCACTAGTGTGTCTACCTCTACATCTCAAACTTATAGGGCGATAGACAAGAGTAATAAAGATAATCCAAAAGAGTCTAGGAATGCTACCACAACATCTCAGGACAACAATATAAATTCTAATGTGTGTGCCTTACCTTCTACAGGATTAGAAAGCACCTCTAAGATTCTGTGCTTGGATTCCATTTCTGAGCTTATTTCATAGCTTAAAATAAGCCTGCAAATTCCCCCATTTCCCTGCCCTGAGCCTGCATCAGATTTGGTGTTCTTCAAGCACCTGATCTTGTGCTTAATTGGAGTTCAATTGGCCTGTTTGAGATGGGGCTTTTTGGTTTTTAGGATAGCCAGTAGTACTAGCAAGCTTTTGCCCCCTTAATATTCCACTTTTCTGCTTATTTGAGTGCTTAAAATTGCTCTGCAAATTGGTGGTTTTTAGCTTGTTTCTGCCCTAGTTTGCTACTACTGTTCAAGTGCTTATCTTGCTTATTCCTTGTGCTTATTTGTGTTTTTAAGTTGTTTTATGCTTATATAAGTTGTTTAAACTTGTTCTGAGCCTTTGGTAAATTTTTGAGCTTATTAGCTTATTTTTGGGCTTATTCCCAAACTGCTTTTCAGCCCAACTGCTTATTAGGGTTTAGTAAACTTTTGATTTTAATTTTCCTAGCTTTTAAATAATATTTTAGACTTTACCTGAATTTTTCAGATTTTTCTAAAGTCATTTGATATTTTTAATCTTTTTAATTAGTTTATAATAGTAATTAAATCATAATAAATAGAATAATAATCAGAAAAATATAATTTTAATTTTCAAAATTTTCTTTTATTAAGTAGATTCTAGGAAAAATATAATCATCTATGTAGACCTTAGGAAAAATAAAATATAAAATAAGTGATAGTTTCTATTTAATAGATTTTATCTTTTTTTTTAAATTTTTAATTAAGGACTTTTCAATTTTATAATTTTCTTAGCCTTTTTTCACCTCATAATATTTATAGAAAAAGTTTTAGATTTTTCTTTGTTCATTTAGTATTTATTATAAATTAAAAGAGTTTAAAAAGTAATTAAGTAATAAATAATTAATAATAATTAGTTAAAAAAGTGTTTAATTTTCTTTTGTATATTTGTTTCTCATTTTTTAATTAGATATAAAAAGGAAAATCCAAAATATCTAATCATCAGTCACTCTAATCCAAAACCTTAAACAATTTGCCCATTCCAGCCTCGTTGGGAAACGATCCGGGTAATCACTTACCTGGTTTCACACTACACACGAACGTGAGTTTTTGCATGTATCCTTTTTCACAAAGGGGTGATTTGTATTTATTCATGTGTATCCGTCGTTGCATAATATTTATATATACGTTTTAGCACGGATCAAATTTTGGCGCCGCTGCCGGGGAGGTGTGTTGCGACAATATTGTTTAGAGTTTAAGCGATTAGTGATTTGAGACCCTTCCTTGTGAAGTTCCTATTTCCCATAAACCATATAAAATACAAAAATATTTTTCTTTGCTTTTATATATATAATATCATATAAAAATAAAAAACCCAAAAACATTTTCCGTTTTATTGGTAAAATAAAAGATTAAAAGCAAAATTAATATAATATTCCTCAACTTGGGTATTATCATAATAAGATTCCCAAACATCAAATTTAAAACTTGCCTTTGTGTCGCTTGCGAATTCGGCTCACCTTTGATTAATAAACAAACTATAACGGAGGTTTAAGGATAGTTTGACATTAAATTGTCGAACTGAAAGAAGCGGGTTTTTAAGGAGCATTAATTGCCCACCTTTGCTTCTCCGCCACTCTGTGCGTTTTTCAGTCAGAGAGCTACCGTACGCTGGTTGATTTAAGGTTTAAGTTCCTTGTGTTTTGCTTCGATCTTGATTTAATTAAAATATTTTATTTAGTGCATGCGCACTCGTTCTTCCACGTCAACAAGTCCTTTACGTGAACTCGTAGATATTCCGAGAAGACGTAATCGTAGACGTGCTGCCCAAATAATCGAACCCGAGATTCGTACTGTTTCCACTGATAATATGGCAGACGAACGAACAATGGCTTAGATGCTCCAAGCACCCACCGAGGGTTACGGAGATGCCATTGTTTTACCACCCATCGATTCTGATCATTTTGAACTGAAAACGCATTTGATTCAGCTCGTTTCTACAAACCAATTCCACGGGTTTGAACGAGAAGATCCATATGCACATATTCGTTGGTTCAACAAGTTGACCTCTACAATCAATTACAAGAATGTGCCGCAAACAGTTATCAAATTGATGTTATTTCCGTTTTCACTCGAAGGGGCAGCCCGGATTTGGCTGGATAAAGAACCCCCTCGATCCATTGAAACTTGGGAAGATCTCGTAAAGAAATTTGTCAATTATTTCTTCCCTCCATCAAAGACGACTAATCTAAAAAATGAAATTTCTGGATTTCGTCAAGGTTTCGATGAAAACTTCGGAGAGGCATGGGACAGATTTAAAGATCTCCTAAGAAAATGCCCGCATCATGATTTCACGGAGTTACAACAGATCAATACGTTTTATAATGGGTTGAACCAAAACGATCAAGATTCACTTAACGCAGCCGCCGGTGGCAATATCTTGAATCGTAAACCTAAAGAGGTGATTGAAATTTGTGAAAATAAATCAAAAGTTCCTATTTCTCGAAACAAAGTGAATGTTCCTGTCACTCCTGCTTCTTCATCCGGTAACTCATCAGAGTTAGCCTTTCTAACGGACGCAATGCGTTGCATGATGAAAGAAATGAAAGAAATGAAGAGTGAAATTCATAAACCGGAACAAATCAAAGCCATAAACAAAGTGTGTGAAACTTGTGGTGGCCCGCATGCGTATTATGATTGTCAAGCAACCGATGCTTCTCTTTACCCAGCTCCCGTAGCTGCAGTAAACCAAAATCAATACCGACCGCATGCTGAAACTCAATACCGAGCACCAAATGCTATGGTACCACCTGGTTTTCCACCCGTGCCAAATCAAAATAATCAAAATCGCTTTGTTCAAAATCAGGGACAAAATTTCAATCAAAACCGAGGTCAGAATCAGGGTAATTTTAACCAAAAGCCATGGAATGTCCAAAACCAAAATCAGACGTCCTCGGATGAGTTGCTTAAGCAATTCATAAAATCCCAAGAGGAGACAAATAGGACCCAATATGAGACAAACCGGTTATTGGTTACCCAAATAAATGATATAAAAAAGTCTTTAAATGATCTACCTTCTACCTCGGGAGGTCTCCCTGGTAACACTGTTGTCAACCCAAGGGGTGAACTCAAAGCTGTCACTACACGTAGTGGTAAAGCTCATGTTGGACTCAAGGTGACAAAGGACCCGGTACTTCCCTCTAACAATGGAAGTGCTAAATACGTCCAACCTATGGTTGTCCAAAAATCTACACCCACAATTGCTCCTCAACCGTCAAGAATAGATCCTACTCTTTCATGATTTACGGTTAAAAGTTTGTCAAGCAAACTTAGTGAGCAAACGACAGCTAGAACTTATTCCAATATCCTCAATGCTGCTCCTATCAGTGTAATTGATGACAGTGATGATGATGAAAATACCACTTTCATCAAAGCTATCACCACTCGTAGTGGTGCTGCTTATGAGGGACCCTCTGGTCCTATTCCTCCTCCGTTGTATGAAATGGAAAAAGAGACGGAGGATACAACGGACAAAGTGCAAATTCCAAGCCCACAAAGTACAGCACAAGTCCATCCTCCGGTTGTCCCGAAAAAGAAATCCAAACCAGGAGTTGTCTTTGAATCTGTTGAGACTCCTGAAGTCATTGCCCCTAAATCCAAACCTTATATTCCTTACCCATCCCGCTTAAATGAGCAAAAGCTCCGAGAAAAGGCTAGTCAACAAATGGACAAATTCTTTCAAATCTTTAAAGAATTACATTTTGACATAAGTTTTGCGGATGCTATCATTCTGATGCCCAAGTTTGCATCAACAATCAAACACTTGTTAAGCAACAAGGAAAAACTGATTGAAATGGCGAAAACTCCATTAAATGAGAACTGTTCAGCAGTTATCTTGAAAAAGTTTCCCGAGAAGCTTGGAGATCCTGGAAAGTTTCTAATACCTTATGTATTTCCGGGAATGGTTGAATGCTATGCCTTAGCCGATCTTGGTGCAAGCATCAACCTGATGCCTCATTCAGTGTGGAAGAAACTTTCTCTTCCGGCTCTTACTCCTACCTGCATGACTATTGAGCTTGCAGATCGAACTATATCACTTCCTCTCGGTATTGCCGAGGATGTGTTTGTGAAAGTAGGGAAGTTCCATTTTCCAGCTGACTTTGTGGTTGTTGAGTTCAAAGCAGATCAAAAGGTTCCTCTCATTCTTGGAAGAGGATTCCTAAAAACAGGCCATGCTCTTATTTATGTGTTTAAGCATGAGATCACATTGCGTGTGGGTAATGAAGCTGTTACCTTTAACCATGATCAAACATTGAGGTACTCCTCAAATTATGATTCTGAATCGGTTAACCGAATCGATTTCATTGATATTACTTCAAAAGAGTACTCTCAAGAAAGTCTTGGTTATTTTCATAATTCTGTGAGTGGGGATCCCACCACATCTTCTCAACTTATCATAGCCGACTCTTCCCCTTCTCTCATTTCGTTTGAGGGAAGTGATCCCTTTTGGGATGAGGTCGATGCTTTTCTTGCTCTAGATAGTTCACTTCCGCGTGAGGTTGATGATAACTATCTTGATCCAGAGGGGGACATTCTTTTTCTAGAAAGTTTGTTAAACGAAGATTCATCTTCCCCTCTTCCACCAAAACAACTTCATAATGAGGAAATCAAATCAGTTGAGAAAACTGATAAATTTCCTGCGATCAAGTTTAAGGACTTGCCTCATCCACTTGAATATTCAATTCTTGGGGAGGAAGTTCTTATCTTAATTGCTATTCAGATCTCTCTTCTTCCCTTCACCTACCCGGTGATTTCCCCTATCCTTCACTCATTCGGGAGTGAGGATATTACCTTTGACCCCGGCATTTTCCATCTAACATTGGTTTAAAGCCGGATATATCTCATCGGTGTGGACCTTTCACATACTTCAATGTATATCTAGAAATCTTGAATGAAGGTCCGATTGAGATGGTCTCTTCCACTTACTTCCCCATGAACCAATGAATTCGGGGTCGAGTCAAGCTAGCGACTCGGTTAATAAAAACAGTAGTAAAACATGGGTTTTCACCCATGTCTCACCTAAGTGTGGGGGAGATGCCCCACATGTTGTTTATATGTACATATCAAAAAAAAAAAAAAAAAAAAAAAACCTATTAGTATTTCCTTTTTACGTTCTAAGTGTCGGCATAATAGCCGGTACTTTGAATCTTGAGGGTAATATTCAGTTCTAAGTGTGGGGGGGAATTCTAGCGAATTTGATCATATGTACCATCTAGTACCCCCATTTTGGCCAAAATTTTAAATTTTTTTTCTCACTTAGAACGCAATAAATGGTTATCAGTCCGCCATGTCTAACCCACATAACGATTGGCTAATCCGAGAGCAAACGGCTCTTGGTAAAGATGTCTCAAATCCGTTTATGGCTTACAATTTGCCTAAAATTGTATGGTATTCGACTCACCATATCTTTTATAGTGAAGAGTTGGCTAGCCCGCAAGGTTATGGCTTGTGGTAAAGGCATTGGAAAACCATAATTGGTAATCAGCTCACGAAAGATAATAACTGTATTTTATCTAAGAGTTGGCTAGTCCAGAAGCAAACGGCTTTTGGTAAAGACAAATCAAATCCATTGACAGCTGATGGTTTGCTCAAAATCATTTGGTTATCATTGTACCAAAGTATCACATACTAAAACATTGGCTACTCCAGAAGTAATGGCTTTTGGTAAAAAGATAAAATCCATTAAATTTTTATAAAAGATTGCTAGGAACTAGCAATAGTATAGTGTGGGGGATTGATGAGTGTCTAAATACTCATCATTTTATTCCTATTTAAACTACAAAAACATTTAAAAACACCCAGAAATGCTTAAAAATACAGAAAATATCATAGAATGTGTTTTTATATGATTCAGGAACAAAAAGATTGAAAACAAGTGAAAAACATGCAAAGTTCACAAAATTGTCATTTTCAGTCCCTGAAGTTTCACAAATTGGCAGAATTAGTCCCTGAAGGTTTAAAATGAAAGAAAAGTCAAATTAAGTCCTTGGGATATCAAACATGTTCACTTTTAGTCCCTGGATGAAAGTTTTCTAAAAATGGCAACTTTTACCCCTCAAGTTTCAAAATTGGCAAATTTAGTCCTCGGGTATTTAAAAAGTGTAATTTATCAAATAATACCCTTGTACTATTCACATGTTACAATTTAGCCCTTTTGATAACTTAATGGAAATTACACTTTCAACCCTTCAAGAATTCAGAAATTACAAAATTGGTCCTTGTGTTTAACTAACAAACCCAACCGGATCCTAGTTACTAAAATAAAACTAAACCCAGCTGCTACAAATAAACCCAACCCAACCCAAATTATAAAACCCAAGCCCACTTAAAACAAAGCCCAAACCCGACCCATTTATTTAACCCAGAGTTTGACTCAGTCAAACTCTTCTACTATACCACTCACCCCGCCAAAACCAGTCACCAATACCACCACCATTTTCCACCGCCTTTCTGACAAACCCACCACCCTCCTCCTATCCCATCTACCTAACAAACCAAAAGGCATTAAATGCCTCTTCCCTATCCCAAGTTATCAGTACTAGTGGTATTTCCCACTCACTCAATTTTGGCGCCAAAAATCCATATCAAAGGCTGAGATCAGTTGAAGACCATCCAAAGGACAAGAATGATTCAGAGAAGAAGATGAGTGATATCCCACTTCATTTTAGTATAAATAGATAGCAATGTAAGCCTTAATGGCTAAGTAGTTAAAGTAGCATAATCGTATTTTCATTTTCAGTAGCTATAATTTGTAATTTCAAGTTTCAACAATCAATAAAAGTTAAATTAAGTGTGTTTGTTGTTAATCTTTGTCCAATTTCCAGTAGATAATGACAATTCTAAGTTTCTAAAATTCCATGTTGTACTGAGAAATCAAACCAAGATAAATAGTAATTGAAATAGCTTCTTAGTTGTTTCTATAAGCTTATAAAAGCTTATAATAGCTTGTTGTAAGTTTATTTTAGTTTAATTCAGTTCTAATTCAAGAAATGGAGAAAAGTCAACAAAAGTCAACATAAGCTCACAATAAGCTCTTCTGAAGGGAAAAGCTATTTAGGAAGGCTTTTTCTGGGTTTTCTAGCTTGTGTGAACAAGCTAGGAGTGTTCTTGGTCCTTGTTTCATTGTTCCATAAGCTTTTTCAGTTGTAAGCTTTTTATCAATTTTAGCTTAAATTCTATTTTCACTGTACTAGTGCTTATCTTTAGCTTATTGTGTTGTTTTACTGCTTATTAATAGTTTCTAATCATATTTGATCTGTTTTATCAGTAGTTAAATAGTCTTTCTTTCATTTTGCTTAAAAAACTATAAAAAGCCAAAAATAGCCACAACTAGTATAGCTTATTATTCTGCTTATTTCTATTTTAAAATGTGCTTATTATAGTTAAAATAAGTTAATCAATTAATAAAATCCAGAAATTACAAGTTAAACTAGCCTGTGCTAGTTATAAATCATCACAGACCCTTATAAAGGGGTGTTTGGTTTATGCAGTCAACTGGTCAATCTAGCTTGTTACTGTTTATTGAGCATTTGCTAAACTTGGGCCTAGCTTAAATAAGTCATAATAAACTGTTCTTAAGTTGTTGTAAGTCCATTTGGTTGGTTTTGTGATTTTGACACCTCTGTGCAATTTTTAGAAGCTCAACTGTCCAAATAAGCTAGAATAACTCTGCAATAGAAGACTCAGTATATACTGAGCAGATATGGCCCTTCTTCTCAGCTTATTTGTGGCTTATCCAGATAAGCTGAGGCTTTGATTTTTGGTTTATAAGTAGTTCACCTAGCTGGATTTAAGATTCTGTGCTTGGATTCCATTTCTTAGCTTATTTAATAGCTTAAAATAAGCCTGCAAATTCCCCCATTTCCCTGCCCTGAGCCTGCATCAGATTTGGTGTTCTTCAAGCACCTGATCTTGTGCTCAATTGGAGTTCAATTGGCTTATTAGAGATGGGGCTTTTTGGTTTTTAGGATAGCCAGTAGTACTAGCAAGCTTTTTCCCCCTTAATATTCCACTTTTCTGCTTATTTGAGTGCTTAAAATTGCTCTGCAAATTGGTGGTTTTTAGCTTGTTTCTGCCCTAGTTTGCTACTACTGTTCAAGTGCTTATCTTGATTATTCCTTGTTCTTATTTGTGTTTTTAAGTTGTTTTGTGCTTATATAAGTTGTTTAAACTTGTTCTGAGCCTTTGGTAAATTTTTGAGCTTATTAGCTTATTTTTGGGTTTATTCCCAAACTGCTTTTCAGCCCAACTACTTATTAGGGTTTAGTAAACTTTTGATTTTAATTTTCCTAGCTTTTAAATAATATTTTAGACTTAACCTGAATTTTTTAGATTTTTCTAAAGTCATTTGTTATTTTTAATCTTTTTAACTAGGTTATAAAAGTAATTAAATCATAATAAATAGAATAATAATCAGAAAAATATAATTTTAATTTTAAAATTTTTATTTTATTAATTAGATTCTAGGAAAAATATAATCATCTCTGTAGACCTTAGGAAAAATAAAATATAAAATAAGTGATAGTTTCTATTTAATAGATTTTATCTTTTTTTTTTAAATTTTAGTTAAGCACTTTTCAATTTTATAATTTTTTTAGCCTCTTTTCACCTCATAATATTTATAGAAAAAGTTTTAGATTTTTCTTTGTTCATTTAGTATTTATTATAAATTAAAATAGTTTAAAAAGTAATTAAGTAATAAATAATTAATAATAATTAGTTAAAAAAGTGTTTAATTTTCTTTTGTATATTTGTTTCTCATTTGTTAATTAGATATAAAAAGCAAAATCCAAAATATCTAATCATCAGTCACTCTAATCCAAAACCTTAAACAATTTGCCCATTCCAGCCTCGTTGGGAAACGATCCGGGTAATCACTTACCTGGTTTCACACTACACACGAACGTGAGTTTTTGCAAGTATCCTTTTTCACAAAGGGGTGATTTGTATTTATTCACGTGTATCCGTCATTGCATAATATTTATATATACGTTTTAGCACGGATCAGTACTCCAGATATAGATCCTAATGGAGGCTTCGAGTCACAACATACTGAGAATGATGAGGAAACACGTGCGTTATTTGAATCATAATTGCGAAATTGTAGTATTGAAATTGAAAAGGTCAAAAAAGTAAATCGCGATGTTAAGGCCGCGAATGAAAAATTGGCCGCTGAGCTAGAGACATATAAGGTGAATGAAAAAGTTTTTGAAATTAATACAACAAGACAGTCAGAATTAGAAGATGGTTACAAAAACTCCGTTTTAAGATAAAAACAAATGCAAATTAAGTTTGACACCCTTGATGTTAACTTAAATAAGAAAATTAGATCCTTAAACACAGAACTTTCAGATTTGCAAAACCAACTTTATAAACAAAAATCAACTTGTTCTGATCTTGAAAAAGAAAAGAAAGAGTTGAAAGTAAGTTTTTCAAAACGTGAAAATGAGCTTCTTGATGAAATCATTGAGAAACAAGAAAGAATCAAAAGTTGGAAGATTTGCTTGTCAAAATGGGTCATTCTGTACAAACTATTCATATGCTAATAAAAGATCCAAACTCGCTTTTGCACACAATAAAGAAAATAGCTATCGGTTGTGAAAACCCTTATACACTCAAGAAAGCTCAGAAAGAACAGAATGTGTTATATAATGGTAATGTGCTATTTGATAAACATGATCTTCCCGAAGTTCGGGATTCTGATGAAACGATTAAGCTTGCCGAGGAGAGTAGAATTAAAATGAGACAAATGAACCCATAAATCAAACCAATTGATTATAATAAGCTTAACAAACTTTCTGGGGTAAATTTTGTTAAACAACAATAACCAACAAAGGTTTTCAAAAGACCAGTTGTCTCAACAAAACCAAAAGTTGTTTCCAAAAATCTTTCAAATCTATTACAGATGTCCTCTAGTAACCCTTTTAACACAAGTGAAGCTAGACGATATTTGGATGATCTGAAAGACAAAGTAAAAACACTTCAAAGTATTGTTGACTCAAAAACAAATCTTAGCATCAACAACTGGCATTCAAGTTTTCATAATGATATGAAAAAGGTGTTTGAAACAGAAATTACTACTCCACTCTATAACATTAGTGCGAGAGTAATTCATGTTGAAAATGCAATTTTAAAAGAAATAGCTGACTTTTTCAAGGACCACCAATCCCCGGTAAAGGAAGCAAATGAAAATATTGAACGCATCAAAGTTTTGGAAACCCACAATGATACTCTCTTAGAGGCAGTTCTATCGACTGATATTATGTCCATTATTAACCAAACATATTCCGTTGAAGATGATGAAAGACTTCGAGCTGAGACTTCTAAAATTGTTTTAAAATATGAAAATGCGCTTGCTATGCTTGAAAAGGAAAATGTAACATATTTTAAACAACTTGATCGGAAAAAGGAAGAATGTAAGTATGACAAATTGTCATATGAGCGTGCATACAAAAATATGAAAGAGCAAAATGATCATTTGAAGTCTCATCTTGAAAGTCAAAATATGAAGGGTGAGGAAACTAAGTGTGCAAAACCAAAAATGTCAATCTCTCAAAGTGTTCCAGTCACTCCAACACCCTTGCCTAAACAAAGTGAAAAAGGAAAAGAGAAAGCGGTTGTCGAAACATTGAATGTGATAGAACCTGGCCTTTAAAGGATTAATCACACTAGTGAGTCTACCTCTACATCTCAAACTTATAGGGCGATAGACAAGAGTAATAAAGATAATCCAAAAGAGTCTAGGAATGCTACCACAACATCTCAGGACAACAATATAAATTCTAATGTGTGTGCCTTACCTTCTATAGGATTAGAAAGCACCTCTAAGATTCTGTGCTTGGATTCCATTTCTGAGCTTATTTCATAGCTTAAAATAAGCCTGCAAATTCCGCCATTTCCCTGCCCTGAGCCTGCATCAGATTTGGTGTTCTTCAAGCACCTGATCTTGTGCTTAATTGGAGTTCAATTGGCCTGTTTGAGATGGGGCTTTTTGGTTTTTAGGATAGCCAGTAGTACTAGCAAGCTTTTGCCCCCTTAATATTCCACTTTTCTGCTTATTTGAGTGCTTAAAATTGCTCTGCAAATTGGTGGTTTTTTAGCTTGTTTCTGCCCTAGTTTGCTACTACTGTTCAAGTGCTTATCTTGCTTATTCCTTGTGCTTATTTGTGTTTTTAAGTTGTTTTGTGCTTATATAAGTTGTTTAAACTTGTTCTGAGCCTTTGGTAAATTTTTGAGCTTATTAGCTTATTTTTGGGCTTATTCCCAAACTGCTTTTCAGCCCAACTGCTTATTAGGGTTTAGTAAACTTTTGATTTTAATTTTCCTAGCTTTTAAATAATATTTTAGACTTTACCTGAATTTTTCAGATTTTTCTAAAGTCATTTGATATTTTTAATCTTTTTAATTAGTTTATAATAGTAATTAAATCATAATAAATAGAATAATAATCAGAAAAATATAATTTTAATTTTCAAAATTTTCTTTTATTAAGTAGATTCTAGGAAAAATATAATCATCTCTGTAGACCTTAGGAAAAATAAAATATAAAATAAGTGATAGTTTCTATTTAATAGATTTTATCTTTTTTTTAAATTTTTAATTAAGGACTTTTCAATTTTATAATTTTCTTAGCCTCTTTTCACCTCATAATATTTATAGAAAAAGTTTTAGATTTTTCTTTGTTCATTTAGTATTTATTATAAATTAAAATAGTTTAAAAAGTAATTAAGTAATAAATAATTAATAATAATTAGTTAAAAAAGTGTTTAATTTTCTTTTGTATATTTGTTTCTCATTTGTTAATTAGATATAAAAAGCAAAATCCAAAATATCTAATCATCAGTCACTCTAATCCAAAACCTTAAACAATTTGCCCATTCCAGCCTCGTTGGGAAACGATCCGGGTAATCACTTACCTGGTTTCACACTACACACGAACGTGAGTTTTTGCATGTATCCTTTTTCACAAAGGGGTGATTTGTATTTATTCATGTGTATCCGTCGTTGCATAATATTTATATATACGTTTTAGCACGGATCAAATTTTGGCGCCGCTGCCGGGGAGCTGTGTTGCGACAATATTGTTTAGAGTTTAAGCGATTAGTGATTTGAGACCCTTCCTTGTGAAGTTCCTATTTCCCATAAACCATATAAAATAGAAAAATATTTTTCTTTGCTTTTATATATATAATATCATATAAAAATAAAAAACCCAAAAACATTTTCCGTTTTATTGTTAAAATAAAAGATTAAAAGCAAAATTAATATAATATTCCTCAACTTGGGTATTATCATAATAAGATTCCCAAACATCAAATTTAAAACTTGCTTTTGTGTCGCTTGTGAATTCGGCTCACCTTTGATTAATAAACAAACTATAACGGAGGTTTAAGGATAGTTTGACATTAAATTGTCGAACTGAAAGAAGCGGGTTTTTAAGGAGCATTAATTGCCCACCTTTGCTTCTCCGCCACTCTGTGCGTTTTTCAGTCAGAGAGCTACCGTACGCTGGTTGATTTAAGGTTTAAGTTCCTTGTGTTTTGCTTCGATCTTGATTTAATTAAAATATTTTATTTAGTGCATGCGCACTCGTTCTTCCACGTCAACAAGTCCTTTACGTGAACTCGTAGATATTCCGAGAAGACGTAATCGTAGACGTGCTGCCGTATGTAATAAGTGAGATGCGGCGCATCTGGAGCAGATTTGTCTTGATCTTGTGCATTTCAGTAGACTCTTAACTTCTTGCTTGTTTTGCTCCATAATTAGTCCAAAATCGCCAAGTTTCACCAAATGCTTGTTTTTACCTGAGAATTACAAAAGTAAACGATTAAGTATCAATCCTCATATATAATATAATAAAACAAGTCAAATTAATAGGATAAATGATAGTAATAAAATGTACTTATTTGAGTTCATCAGTTCCAGTCACTCCAACACCCTTGCCTAAACAAAGTGAAAAAGGAAAAGAGAAAGCGGTTGTCGAAACATTGAATGTGATAGAACCTGGCCTTTAAAGGATTAATCCCACTAGTGTGTCTACCTCTACATCTCAAACATATAGGGCGATAGACAAGAGTAAAAAGATAATCCAAAAGAGTCTAGGAATGCTACCACAACATCTCAGGACAACAATATAAATTCTAATGTGTGTGCCTTACCTTCTACAGGATTAGAAAGCACCTCTAGGAGCAGCAGACTAAAGCCAAGGAGCAATATAAGGAAGAATAGAGTCTCGCCAGCCTCTAAGAGTGAATGCAAGAATAAAACTGAAGAACACCCTAGGAATTTACCGCTTTTGAATAAGAAACATATGTCATCTGAATGTTATGTTAAACGTACTAATTCTAGTGCATGTAATGACTCTGTTTGCTTAATGTGCGAGAAATCTTTGTCTGAAAATGTTTGTGATGATATTGATTCTGAATCTGTGAATGTAAATGCCATGCCTAAACAGAAAGATGTTCCTCCAGGAACTAGTGCTAAATCTAGATATGTTAAAAGAATAATTAAAGCAGCTAGGTCCTCCACTAGTAGCATACTACATAGGAACTATCTTAAGTTGTGCGTATGGATTCCAACAGGTAGAGAATTCATTCTAGAAAATGGTAGAATAAAAAAGGCTAAGAAAGAACCAGTAAAAACCGTCTATGAATGTGATTCGTCCGTTACCCCTAACCCCATGGAACCAAATGATAAACGGTTTCCAAACGCACAATCATCTGTTATTGGTAGGTTATCGAAAAATATCTTTGGATCGTCGACTCGGGTTGCTCCAAGCATATGACTGTGAATCTGAAGCTGCTGATCAAATTTGTATGGAAGTTCATGGGAACTGTTCGCTTTGGAAATGATCATGTAGTAGCTATACTGGGTTATGGAGATCTTCAGTTTGGAAATTTTTTAATCACTAGGGTTTACTATGTAGAAGGGTTGGGACATAATCTGTTTTCAGTCGGACAGTTTTGCGATGCAGATTTAGAGGTCGCATTTAGGAGAAACACTTGCTTCGTTAGGAATTTGATTGGAGATGATCTCTTAACCGTAAATCGTGGAACCAATCTTTATGCTATCGACATTAACCAAATGGCCTCTTCATCACCAATTTGTCTCATGACAAGAGCTGATGAAACTAAGTCCTGGTTGTGGTACAGACGTCTATCCCATCTCAACTTCAACACCTTAACCAGGCTGGCCAAAGATGACATCGTCACCGGTCTCCCAAAGTTCAAATACACCAAAGATCACTTATGTCCATCCTGTGAGCAAGGAAAGAGCAAAAGGGCAACATATAAACCTAAAACCGTACCTAGTTTTGTCGATAAGTTACATTTGTTGCACATGGACTTATGTGGCCCAATGAGAGTTGAAAGTATCAATGGGAAGAAATATATTCTAGTTATCGTCGATGACTATTCAAGATATACATGGGTAAAGTTTCTGAGGTCTAAAGACGAAGCACCAAGCATCATCATCACCTTTCTGAAGCGAATTCAAGTCCTATTTCAAGCTTCAGTTAGAATCGTAAGAACCGACAATGGCACAGAATTCACTAACCAGGAGTTAAGAACATATTTTGAAGAGACTGGAATCACTCACCAGACATCAGCTATTAGAAATCCACATCAGAATGGGGTAGTTGAAAGAAGAAATCGAACTCTTGTGAAAGCTGCTCGCACAATGCTGATTTATTCTATTGCATCGTTATTCTTATGGGTTGATGTTGTTGCCACTGCTTGTTTCACTCAGAACCGATCCCTAATCAATCCAAGATTCAATAAAACCCCGTATGAATTAGTGAACAACAGAAAACCCGACATCTCTTACCTTTATGTATTTGGCGCTTTGTGCTATCCTACGAACGACAGAGAAGATCTGGGGAAACTGAAAGCTAAGGGTGATATTGGAATCTTCATTGGTTATTCAGAAAACTCGAGGGCATTCAGGGTGTATAACAGGAGAACTAAGAGGATTATGGAGACGATGAATGTGAAGTTTGACGAGATTTCACAGATGGCTTCTGAGAGACTCGCTCTAGAACCCGCGCTTAACCTGATGGCTTCTAATCATACCGGATTAGGGCCCGCACCAAACGTTCAGACTTCTGGACATATCAGTTCAGGACTCATACCCCAAGGAGCTTAGTCAACTAATCCTGACAAACCAACAAATCAAGAACTAGACACTTTCTTCGAGTATATGTATGATGAGTACTATGGTGGAGCTTCGACTAATGCATCACAACAACATTCCGCTGCTCCCGCTCAAAATCATCAACCACGACCACCACCATAAGATGCATCTATCACAATCGAAGCTGACGCACCAACTCCCTCAACGTCATCAAAATCTACTCCCGCAACTCCAGTAATTGAGATTGTGTTACCAAGAGTTGATGAGCAACACCACGATTCGCCAATTCAAGAAGAACAACAACAAAACGATGCTGTGTTAGAAGAAGAACGATTTGAAAACCCATTTGCAACGGATTCTGCTGAATCTTCTTCTAGGTTACATGAATCAACTAACACGCATTCGTCAAATCCAAGGTACCCTTCTACGTTACAGTGGACTAAAGACCATCCAATAGATCACGTTATTGGTTAACCTTCAAGGCTAGTTCAGAAGAGAAGACAACTCGCCACCGATTGCGACATGTGCATCTTCGCCTGCTCAGTCAGTCTAAAAGAACCAAAGAACATTCGGGAAGCGATGACAGAAAATGCTTGGATTGAAGCGATGCAGGAAGAACTTCTCCAATATCAATTACATGACACTTGGGATTTATTGCCAAGATGATGAGTGTGTAAATACTCATCATTTTATACCCAATAAAAACACAAAAATAACCAAAAATACCCAAATATATTGCAGATATCCTTGGTTTTGTGTTTTTATATGTTTCAGGTACAAAGGATTGAAAACGGGGTAAATATGGACAAAACCGAGCTGGATTTGGAAAAGAGTCAAAAACCGAAGCCGGGAAAGACGATTTTCATTTGGATTTTTATTCGAGCTCAAGAATCTCACAATGGCCCTTGGATTATTACTTGTTGGCAAAAATTGGTCCTTGATTTACTTTGGAGAAATAGCAGATTTGGTCCCTCAGCTTTACATAAATTACACTTTTGGTCCTTGGTTTAAATTCCATATTATCCTAACCTATCTCAAAACCAAACCGGATCAAGCTATATCCCAAACGCAAAATATAACCCACCAGCCCACTAAACATCATCGGCCCAAAGCCCATCAACCTATAACAAAACCCAATCCCCACGTCAAACCTTTAACACGACCCGGGTGATCACTTGCCTGGTATCACACACATCACATTCACGGGTTTTGCAAGTTTGACTTTTCCTAAGGTTTGACTTGTCATTTCCCAAAGTATCACGTGTGCACGATACTATATTTATTTATATATACTCACACACGGATCAAATTTTGGCTCCGCTGCCGGGGAGGTTGTGTTGCGACAATATTGTTTAAGGTTTAAACGATTAGTGACTTGAGATCCTTCTTCACGAAGTTATCACTTCCAAAAAAATTATAAAACACAAAAATATTTTTCTTTTCTTTTGTATATATATTATCATATAAAAACAAAAATACAAAAAGATTTTCCGTTTTTCTTGTTAAATTAATAAAACAATTAAATTACCGTCGAAAACCAAGACAGAATACTACCTAACTGGGGGTATGACCATTAATAAGTTCCCAAACTAAAGATTAAAACTTGCCTTTGTGTCGCTTGCGAATTCGGCTCACCTTTGATTGATAAACAACCTATACAAGTGGTTTAAGGTAGGTCTTGACATTAAATTGCAAACCGAAGAGAGATCCATTCTTCTCTCCCGCCACTCTGCGCGTTTATCTTTCAAAGAGCTACCGTACGCTTGTTTGATTTAAGGTGTAAGTTCACTTTTGTTTTGCCTCGGTCTTGTTTTAATTGAATTGTTTTTGTTAGTGCATGCGCACTCGTTCTTCTCCGTCAACAAGTCCTTTACGTGAACTCGTGCATACCTCGAGAAGACGTAATCGAAGACGTGATCGTAGGCATTCCGCCTCAATAGCCGAACCCGAGATTCGTGCTATTCCCGTTCCTCCCATTGTCACAATGGCGGAGGAACGTACCATGTGTGAGCTTCTCCAAGCACCCACTGAGGGTTACGGAGATGCTATTGTTGTTCCGGCAATCGTTGCCGATAGCTTTGAGCTTAAGACCGGGTTGCTATCCTTAGTAACTTCGAGTCAATATTTCGGATTTGAGAGGGACGATCCTCATTCCCACATTCGATGGTTTAACAAGATCACCTCTACCATCAAATACCGAAATGTACCACAAGATGCAATCAAATTGCTTCTTTTTCCTTTCTCTCTCGAGGGGTCGGCCCGAACTTGGCTAGAAAAACAACCCCCTCATTCTATTTTAACATGGGAAGATTTGGTGTCGAAATTTGTGAATGAATTCTTTCCTCCATCAAAAACCACAAGCCTTAAAAATAAAATCACCAAATTCACTCAAAAATTTGATGAATCCTTTAGTGAAGCATGGGACCGTTTTAAAGAATTACTTCGCAAATGTCCTCACCATGGTTTCTCCGAGTTACATCAACTCGATACCTTCTATAATGGTTTGAACCATTCCGATCAAGACTCTCTTAATGCCGCCGCCGGTGGTAATCTCTTGTATCGGACTACGAAAGATGCTTTAGCCATCATTGAGAACAAGTCTAAGGTTCGCACTACACGAAGCAAGCCGGTTGTTTCCCAAGTGAGTGCTACCCATTCTACCTCATCTCCCGTGAGTACTTCTAGCACCGATGCTAAGATTGACAAACTCACGGAGGCTATTCAAGCTTTGGTTCTTTCCGAACAAAAGAAACTTTCTTCCCCACAAACTTCTTCACCCAATCAAGTCAAAGCGGTGGAAGAAACTTGCGTCACTTGTGGTGGTCCTCATGCATACTACAATTGTACTGCCACCGATGGTAGTCGATGTGAAGTTAATCCGGTAGTCGGGTCTCTCAATCAAGGAGGTGATCAATACCGACCTCAAGTTGACCCAAACTATCGTGCTAACAGTCAAAATGGACCACCCGGATTTTCTCAAACCAACAATCCAAATAGACTCAATCAAAACCAACCGAGAGGGCAAAATGTTCAAAATCAATTTCAAGCCCCGATCAATCAATACCCAACCCAAGGGGGTAATTTCAATCAAGGCTTTCAAGCTTCTCATTACCAAGCCCCCGTTGGTTCCTCAAATGAACTTGCTAACTACATCAAGTTAAATGAGGCCAACATGAGGTCAATGCAAAATCAAATCACCACTTTGAAAAATGATTTTCAAACCTCAATGTCAAAACAGGGGCAAGAGCTTAAAAGTGAGCTTAGAAATACAAACTACAAAATTGATCAATCTCAAAGCAAAATTGAGAACATGTTTGCCAGTCTCATGAGTTCAATGAATCAAGGTTCAACTTCGGGAGCTCTTCCGGGAAATACCATTCCTAACCCGAAGGGTGAATTAAAAGCTGTCGCCACTCGAAGCGGTAAAACACATAATGGACCCTCGACTCCTATGCCCCCTCCACCGGGGGAGGTGAATCGGGATACCAAGGTGACAACGGACAAGGTGCATTTTTCAAGCCCACAAAGTACCGCACACGTCCAACCATCGGTGGTCCAAACTCCAATTCCGGAACCCGATGTTCCGAAGACAAATTCTAAGCCTTCAATACATATCCTTCAAGGCTTAATGATCAAAAGCTTAAAGAGAAAAACAATGCACAAATGGAAAAGTTCTTCCAAATCTTCAATGAGATGCACTTCGACATAAGCTTTGCTGATGCTCTCGTTCTCATGCCAAAGTTTGCAACTACACTCAAAGGGTTGCTAAGCAACAAGGATAAGTTAGTCGAGATGGCAAAAACCCCATTAAACGAGCAATGCTCGGCGGTCATCCTTAAGAAGCTTCCCGAAAAGCTTGGAGACCCCGGAAAGTTCTTAATCCCGTGTGATTTCTTGGGGATGGTGAAATGCTCCGCTTTGGCCGATCTTGGCGCAAGTATTAACCTCATGCCGCTCTCGATATGGGAAAAACTATCTCTTCCAAAGCTTACACCTACGTGCATGACACTCGAGCTAGCGGATCGTACCACTACTTATCCGCTTGGAATAGCCGAGGATGTTGTCGTGAAAGTGGGAAAGTTCCACTTTCCTACTGATTTTGTTGTAGTAGATTTTGATGCCGATCCTCGAGTTCCACTCATTTTGGGTAGAGCTTTTTTGAGAACAAGTCGTGCTCTCATTGATGTGTACGCTGAGGAGTTAACCATTCGTGTTGACAATGAAAAGATCACATTCAACATTAATCAGGGGTCTAAATGCAATGTTGCTACTATTGATCAAAAATCTGAAAAAATTGATTCAAAACTTTCAAGATTTACGGTCAAAAGTGTTGCACAAAAACGTGCTAAGCTCAAAGCAACGAACATAGCCCCTGGTTCAAGTGAATGGTTCAAAAGTTGTAATGCGGAAGTTAAGAGTGTTTTTGATTACGATGAACACGAATCGGAGGATACAACGGAAGTGGTAAAAACTGCTAGCTCTAAGAGCACACCACTTGCCCCACCTTCAGAATCGGTTTGTCATATTGATATTGCCAAAAATCCCACTCTTACTTCCGCATCACTCATTTCCAACTCTTCCTATACTTCTCCTCCGTTTGAGGAAAGTGATATTTCTAAGGAAGAGTTCGAGGTCTTCTTGTTTGATGCTCAAATTGTTGAGCCCGATGTTGATCCGGGGGGAGATGGCCCGATTTTAGAAAAGATGATTTTTGATGAACCATTGTTTGCTCTCCCCCCAAAGGATGATGTTGTTGTGGAAAAGCCATCTTATCCTTCCGAGCTCGAGCTCGAGGATGGTTTTCCCGAATTTGAGAGTTTTGTGTTTAATGATCAAGAGGAGAGAAGTGGCAATCCCACTCCTCATCTGGATTATTCACTCTCGGCTTATGAAGCCTTTCGTTTTGATATCGATCATTTGGAAGAGACGGAAAGTGTAAATACCACTTCCCATTCTTATATGTCTCTTCCCGAGTATGATGTATTTCATTTTGATGAAAATGATCGATATCATGAGGAGTTCTCGATTGAACCCCCTCATGTGATATCTCCTCCTGAATATGATCATTTTTGTTTTGATCTGGAGGACGAGTTAAGTGTGGGGGGAGGTGTGTTGAAAGATTTACTTCTTGAAGATTGTATCCCAACCCTCCCTCCCGTTGAAGCCGATGATGCTTCTGATGATGAAGAGTTTTACATGATAATAATAAAAATCTTGCTTCTCTTCATCACATATGGTGTGATTGCTCTTTCCCTTTTCTCCTACGGGAATGAGGACACCATATTTGACCCCGGTATCGCCCCTAATAGTTTCTTCTATTGAAATACCGCGGGTTGTATCTCATCGGAGTGGAACTTTCTCATGTTCAAGTGTTTATCCAAACAATTTGAATGAAAGTCCGATTGAGATTGGTTTTCCACTGGCTTCCCCATGGACAAATGAATTCGGGGTCGAGTCAAGATAGTGACTCGGTGAACAAAAACATTAGCATCGCATGGGTAACCGCCCATGTTTCTGACTTCTCTCTATTTTCTAACAACTAAGTGTGGGGGAATTCCTCTGCTGTGCTTTCTTTGTGTGTTGTTTGCTCTTGTTGCAGATTTCCCAAAGATCATGATGATTGATGCGCCTGTTTTCAATCCAGCCGCCCAATATCCGATCTTTTTGCTAACGTTTATATAGGGATATCTTTTCAACCTTTCTGTGAAAAATGGAGATTTATGTTCCACACTTGGCTAGTGGTATTACCTTTTTACGTTCTAAGTCTCGGCATAATAGCCGGTACTTTGAATATTGAGGGCAATATTCAATTCTAAGTGTGGGGGGGAATTCTCGCGAATTTTGTCACTTAAGTACCTTCTAGTCCCTAGTACCCCCGTTTTTGACCAAAATTAAAAAATTTTTTTGTCATAAAAAAAAAAAAAAAAAAAAAAAAAAAAAAAAAAAAAAAAAAAAAACCTTCATCAATAAAGGTGTGTTTAGTCTTGATTAGGTTAGAACAAAGGGAATCCTGACTCTGCTAGAGTGTTGATCTAGCTGCTTCCTTAACGTTTAGACTAAGGTTTTACGATGTGTGCAAATGAAAATGCTAAGCGTAGAATAGTTGGTTTTCTTTAGAGCTTATAAAAGTAATCTATGGCTTTTTCTCCCATAAGCTAACTAATCTGACTTAATAAGTGCTTATTTTTCAAACATTTGAACACACAAAATCATTTTTTCATACGATTTTGAAAAAGACTAGTTCAAAGATTTATTTAAACTTCGGAACAAGCATATGTCAGAATAATGCAAAATGAAAGTGAGACATTGCTTGAAAGTTGCAAAAAGTTAAGTGATAAATGTAGGTGCTAAAAAATAAGCTAAGGTTCAAGATCGGCCCTTGGATCCTCATTTCAGGAATGTCTAGAGTCTTGGAATTCTCCGTTGTAACGGCCCTTGGATCCTTACTTCCGAAAGGCGGTTAGGTCTTGGCTACCCTCTTACACCGGCCCTTGGACCTCTAATTCAGGAATGTGTGAGGTCTTGGATCCCGTGAAACTCCGTTAGTTTATTTGCACAAGTATTAAAAAAAAAAAAAAAAAAAATGATGATGAAAAAAATAAAATAAAAAGGAAATAAAATGGAATGATATTGCAAAATGCAATATATTTTGAAACTTGCTTGTTGTGAATTTTAAATCTATCTTTCAACTAGCATTAGTCAAAGTTTTATAAAAACGTCGATTTTTGTGATCAAAATTTTGAAAATCAAGCACATTCACCTAACTTAAATAAATGTGGGAGTGAAAAGTTAAGTTTCGGCTTACATAGATTATTGGTATAAGTAGCGTTAGCATTTTACAAAAACATTTGCACATTGAGTTTGAGCTTAGTTGGGAGTATAAAAAGAGGATGACGATATCAATTCCCTAGAGACACCCATTTTGTGTGAATCCCGTTCCATGATACCATTTTTGAAAATCAAGCATGTTATTTATTTATGTTCTAGTTTAAATTTCTCGCATCAAATAAAAAGTTGAAACGGGGTATACTTGGTATTCTTTTGATCCTTTCATTACTTCACATGATTGGATTGCTAGGGACTAGCAATAGCTTAGTGTGGGGGATTTGATGAGTGTGTAAATACTCATCATTTTATACCCAATAAAAACACAAAAATAACCAAAAATACTCAAATATATTGCAGATATCCTTGGTTTTGTGTTTTTATATGTTTCAGGTACAAAGGATTGAAAACGGGGTAAATATGGACAAAACCGAGCTGGATTTGGAAAAGAGTCAAAAACCGAAGCCGGGAAAGACGATTTTCATTTGGATTTTTATTCGAGCTCAAGAATCTCACAATGGCCCTTGGATTATTACTTGTTGGCAAAAATTGGTCCTTGATTTATGATGAACTCAAATAAGTACATTTTATTACTATCATTTATCCTATTAATTTGACTTGTTTTACTATATTATGTATGAGGATTGATACTTAATCGTTTACTTTTGTAATTCTCAGGTAAAAACAAGCATTTGGTGAAACTTGGCGATTTTGGACTAATAATGGAGCAAAACGTACATAAAGTGGAAGTCTACTGACATGGACAAGATCAAGTCAATTCTGCTCCAGATGCGCCGCATCTCACTATCAACATGCGCCGCATCTCTATCAAGATATCACCAGATACGATCCAAGATACAAGAGGACATGCGCCGCATCTAATAAAGAGTTACGCCGCATCTTCTGGCGGTGTACGAATATTCCTGAATATTATAATCTTGGACCCCACGCGAAGTTAAGTACATGCGCCGCATCTACTTAAGTAGATGCGCCGCATCTTTCCTCAGACACAAACTATAAATACCCCGTAGACCAGACGCATTAAAGAGATTTGGAGATTCGGAAGTTCGAAAACCTAAAGACCGAACAGAAGAGAAGGACGAATTCAGTCAAGAAGGCAGCACAAGACACACCCAAATCTAAGATACAAGAGCTGTAAGAAGGTGCTGCATGTATTTAATTCATTAAGTAGTTTTGTTTTATTGTTTTAGCAAACTTTAATTCATCAGGATTGGTGGCTTGTGTAATGTGACAACGGAAAGATTGCACTCCCTTTAATACTTGCTTTCCCATCAATTAAAGTTTATATGTTGATGTCTTTGGTTACTACTTATTAGTGCATTGACCACCTCTGTGTTTATTAGTGGCTTGCGGGCACCCGACTGCGGGACAAGGTGTGGCTCCCACGGTTGTTTCTAAATTGATCACTTAGGAATAACTTTTAGACATAAGTCGTCATTAAGGGTTTACTCGCCGATGAGAATAGGACCAACGAGAAAGGGTTAATTACATACACTTCATATAAAGCTATCAATAAAACAAGTGACAAACTACTTAATCATAAGGACAGCCCTCTTATTGTCTCTAGTATCTATCTGTGTACGTGTGTGCTACTTGATGAACTCAAATAAGTACATTTTATTACTATCATTTATCCTATTAATTTGACTTGTTTTACTATATTATGTATGAGGATTGATACTTAATCGTTTACTTTTGTAATTCTCAGGTAAAAACAAGCATTTGGTGAAACTTGGCGATTTTGGACTAATAATGGAGCAAAACGTACATAAAGTGGAAGTCTACTGACATGGACAAGATCAAGTCAATTCTGCTCCAGATGCGCCGCATCTCACTATCAACATGCGCCGCATCTCTATCAAGATATCACCAGATACGATCCAAGATACAAGAGGACATGCGCCGCATCTATAAAGGCAGTTACGCCGCATCTTCTGGCGGTGTACGAATATTCCTGAATATTATAATCTTGGACCCCACGCGAAGTTACGTACATGCGCCGCATCTACTTAAGTAGATGCGCCGCATCTTCCCTCAGACACAAACTATAAATACCCCGTAGACCAGACACATTGAGGAGTACCACAGATTCGGAAGTTCGAAAACCTAAAGACCGAACAGAAGAGAAGGACGAATTCAGTCAAGAAGGCAGCACAAGACACACCCAAATCGAAGATACAAGAGCTGTAAGAAGGTGCTGCATGTATTTAATTCATTAAGTAGTTTTGTTTTATTGTTTTAGCAAACTTTAATTCATCAGGATTGGTGGCTTGTGTAATGTGACAACGGAAAGATTGCACTCCCTTTAATACTTGCTTTCCCATCAATTAAAGTTTATATGTTGATGTCTTTGGTTACTACTTATTAGTGCATTGACCACCTCTGTGTTTATTAGTGGCTTGCGGGCACCCGACTGCGGGACAAGGTGTGGCTCCCACGGTTGTTTCTAAATTGATCACTTAGGAATAACTTTTAGACATAAGTCGTCATTAAGGGTTTACTCGCCGATGAGAATAGGACCAACGAGAAAGGGTTAATTACATACACTTCATATAAAGCTATCAATAAAACAAGTGACAATCTACTTAATCATAAGGACAGCCCTCTTATTGTCTCAAGTATCTATCTGTGTACGTGTGTGCTACTTGCTGATTCGTGCCTATTTGTTTATTTTATTATTTAATTGCAAACAAAACTGTGCCAGTCTCTCAGGCTGAAACCCCCTTGCGTTAGGATATTAAAATACTGATTAGATTAACGAGATTATACGTTCCACTCTTAGTGATCGACACTCTACTTACCATTATCTTCATACTGACCGGGTACACTGCTCGTTAAGTGTGTGTGTTATTGATAAGTCGGCTAAATATAAATTTAAAACTTGAGTAGGCATTAAAACTGCTAAACCGCAACGACACATCACGCGCATCAAGTTTTTGGCGCCGTTGCCGGGGAGTGAATTGTTATTTTCTGTTAATTTGATTAGTATTTTAATTAGGTTTTTCTTTTTATTAGATTAATTGCATCATTGTACTATTTTGCATATTTGTTGTATTGTGTGTTATTTGTTTGCTTTTGTTTTTTTTTTGTGTGTTTTATTTTTTTGTTTGGTGTGTTTAATTTTTATTTTTATTTTTCGTATTTTTCTGTTCTGCTATCGTTGTACTGTGCTAAATCAAACGATACGGCGCATCTGATCTCTCAGATACGGCGTATTGCGTTTAATTTTTTTAATACAACGCGTTTAATTAATTCGATACGACGCATCTTTTCCCCAAGATACGGCGTATCTGTTTTTAATAAGAAAATTTTTCTAAGCGATAAAGTAATACGACGCATCTGCTTTTGTAGATACGGCGTATCTGTTTTTGATAAAAACTTTTCTAAAACGTTAACGCCATACGACGCATCTTCTTTTGAAGATACGGCGTATCTATTATTTTAATTAAAAACAGTTTGCGAATTATTAAACAAATACGGCGTATCGATTTCCGTTGATACGGCGCATCTTACTGAATCAAAAATCTTTTATTTTTAAACGTAACGAAAATATGGCGCATTAACTTTTGTTAATACGACAAATATAATTTGATAAATATAGTTGATTTTTGATATTTACCTTGATCGGTCAGCTACTCTCGTGTGCAAGTTGTTTATTTTCAGGATAAATGATGACTCGAGCATCACCAAGAAAGATTACATTCTGAACCAAACCAAGAGACGCTAGCTGAAGTGACCGAACATAAGACGGAACGAGTAGAGGAAAACTCAGTACTGGTAACATTGAACTTCTTTAATTCTTGAAATAGAATCCCAGGTAAACTCTACGATAATTCAACTGCCCAAAGGAAAGTTCTCTACACTATGATCTCAGTTTTATTATCCTTATTATACGTCTGATTCAATTCGTAATCTTAATTTTGTATGCTCAAAAACGATATTTGTTCCTAACCTCGGAATAAATCCTTATCCACTAAACAATAAGATTACGATTATTAATGAAACGTTTATGCCTATTACTCTTATTTTGAATTCATCTATATGGTGTGCCGTTTTTACCCAAATTTGATGTATAAGGAACTGTGTTGCGGAGGCCAAGGTACGTTCTTCATTTAAATTTCGTTAACTAACATAGAGATACGGCGGATCTAAATATCCGAAGCGCCGTATCCCTGACCAACTAGGACTTATTGACTAGTCAACGGAATTAACTAGATACGGCGCATCCCAACTTTCTAATACGGCGCATCGTGTCGCCTTATAAATACGACGGGAATACGCCGCATAAATACACACAGTTAAGAACACGCACTAAAATTATACTCAAAATCCGATCATCTTTCTTCAATCCGCCTTTAATCCGAGCATTAAAACATTCTCCTAATCACAAATACTAAGGTAATTGTTACATTTCGATTTAATTTTTGATTAATACGAAAATTAGGGTTTATAAGATTGAATCGATTCGCGCTTAAACGATATAGGGATATGATTAGAACTTGGAATTAATTATTTCCCCTAAGTTAATTTTAGATTTGGACAACGAATTTGGCACTAATTGAATCGACCGAAAATTTAGGTTTTGGGTTTGATTTTGAATATTTAGCGGGAAGGTAAATTAGCTGTGGTTGATTGAGATATTTGAACTGGTATAAGGAGAAATTTATACTGTGATATTTAGTGGAAGTTTACGTCACGGATACGGATTCTTGAAAAACGTGCCTAACCCTTTACTTTATACTGATATGCTTTTAGATGCGGCGCATCTAGGTTGATTAATGCGGCGTAACGACCTATTTCAAAATTGCTAAAATCTTAGATACGCCGTATTGATTAATCTAGATACGACGCATCTCAATACGCCGTATCTGTTATCTTGCACCGCATCTCTTATACTTTATACAGATACGCCGCATTGATTTAATCAATGCGCCGCATTTACCTGACTTACAGACTGTTTACTGACTTTGAATGTTTATTTCAGATGACACTACCAGATATCGCACAAAGGCACCAATGGTTACGATTCGAGAACATGGGACTTGCTGATGGCACTCTAGAGGATTATTTGCATAGGCTTGACTCAGTTTACTTCAAGAAAATATTCAGAGTCCAGGTTCTGAATTTTGACGATGTGGGATTGATAGGTGGTGGACATGCAGCTGCGAGCTTACAGCGTCGTATGGAGATGGTTGTTGTTGGAGGTGATGATGAGGTGGAGTTCAGGTCTAGTGCTTGGGAGCGACTGTTTAGGGTTGACGAGCCTCTGATTAGGGAGCTCATGCTGGAGTTCTTTAGCACTATTCATTACAGAGAGACGGATGTGGAGATTGATACGGCTGACACTCTGGTGTTCAGATTAGGAGGTGTGCACAGGCAGATGTCGATGAGGCAGTTTATTTTAGCCTTGGGTCTACACACTGAGGAGGAGCTTGGATCTGCTGGGTTTGCCAGGTACTGGGCTGAGAGTTTGCGGGTTGTCCCTGACAGAGGGGTATTCAGTGATTATTGGTTTAGGATTTCTTCGGGGGGCGACATCACTACTTCCACCCCCTCATATACTTTGATCAGGGAGCCGATGAGGAGGCTGTGTCACAGGCTGATTGCACTTACTATTGCTGGGAGGGGTCAGTCACCTGAAAAGGTGACCACTCTGGACCTCTTCCTACTTAGGAGCATGGATGAGGGGATGCCGGTGAACATCCCCCACTTTTTGGCACACTACCTCCACCGATCAGCTGCTGGGAGAGATCGGAGGAGCCACATGACTGGCGGGCATTTTGTTTCGAGGCTGGCCCGCCATTTTGGAGTTATTGGAGCAGAGATTCCAGCGGGGCTGGAGGTTGTGGTGGCTCGTCTCCCAGTTATCGACAGAGACTACTTGGTTAGACTGGCGATCTGCCAGGTGGCTGCTGGGGGCCACTTTTGGGCGGCATTAGGGCCCGCCAGAGCTGCAGGGGCGGAGGCGGAGCAGGGAGGACCACAGGATCCTCCGGCTGCTGCTCCTGCCGACGAGGAGGTGCCACAGGCACCAGTACCCCCACGCACCGTGATTCAGAGACTCGACGCAGTCGAGGGAGAGGTGATGGTACTGAGGAGAGACTTAGAGTGGGTGGTCAGGAGTGTGAGCAGACTATTAGAGCATCAGGGTATCACCCACACTCGTCCTGATGGTACTGAGGTTACGGGAGTAGCACGTACGTACGAGCGCAGAGTCCGCCAGAGGACTGATGGAGCTAGCACTTCTGGGACCCATCCGGACGACACCGCTCACCCATGATCTTACCCTTTTGTTTTACTGATATTGTTCCACACGTTATTATTATTTTATTTTTTGGATTGTACTTATCGTTATGCTTATGTTTAATGTTTCAGTTTATATTTCTTGTTATGTTTGGCAAAGACTGGCATTAAGTTCAGCACGAGAGTACGAGAGGACGTATGAGATTAGACCGTGGAACAAGTCATTTTTGCAACAGACTGTTAACAGTCTGTTTGGTAATTACATGCGCCGCATCTGGTAAACAGATGCGACGCATCCTATCCTTTATTTCATTTTCATTTTTATTTTCGACTTTAAAACTTTTTATCAGTTATTTTAATGCGGCGCATCCCTGGTTAAGGATGCGGCGCATCTTTATTCTGATTCGTATTTATTCCAGGCTCGATACGGCGTATCTTCTTCAATAGGATACGGCGCATCGACTGACCTGATGATTTTCAGTTTTAATTTTTAAGTTTTATTTTTACCTAACTACTAATGTATTATGCAAGTTGAACCTTTCTTATCTTAGGTGTGTTTTAAAGTGTTGGTGGTATTATAGTTTCCTGAATTTCCTGTGGATAAATCAAGTATGAAGCTTTAACGTTCTAATCCACAAGATGTTGATTTTTGCTCATATACTAATGGAGGATCATACCGAGCAAATCTCAGGGGAGTTTTTCCGTTCTAATTCTTTTATTTCCAGTTTTTAACCTTTTATACAAACAACGAGGACGTTGTTTAACTTAAGTGGGGGGATAGGAGAATTAGAACACTTAACACTTACTTGTCCTAAACTTTTTCAAAAATTATGCTTAAAATGTGCTTAATATATCAAACTTAAAAATTTTTAGCATGTTTTTGTTTAAGATCTAAGTTGCATAACTGCACACATGACATTATTTTCAAAAAATTGTGATTTTCCAAAATTCACAAATCTATGAGTGTGCCGGTGACTTGTAAACTTTAGAACTTGGCTTGTATACTATTCGAGACCACCATAATGAGTATTATTTATTTAATTGGAATGACTTGTCTAACTTGGTAAAATTCTAGGATTACACCCAAAAAGCCTTTATATGTTATGTGTTATTAACTAGCTAAACTGGTTAGTTAACCCCCGTATAAAACCTTTTGTTACTCTCACTTTTAGAGTAAGATACCCCTAGAAAAACACTCAGAGCCATTCCTTTCGTTTCTTACACCTATGTTTAAAATGTTTCGTTACACCTTAAACCTTAGCCTACCCTGTAGATTAGAATCCGTGGTTGGTTAATTGCTATAGGCAGAATGTGTTTCCTTACATTACCTGTGTTCGCGTGCGTAATTCATTATCTTTGGTTAGGTCGGGAAATTGCACAATGCAATTGGAGTGAAAGTAAATATTGTATATTTTGGAGTTTATTTTTCGTGTGTTTACTACTTTCACTATTTACCATTATTTCTGAAGTTATGAAAAGTATGGAAAAATTATCCGGAAAGAAAGTTATAGTGATGTGGTGAAATTTTACACATCTATGTTTATGTTTCAAGTTAAAAAAAAAAAAAAAAAAAAAAAAAAAAAAAAAAAAAAAAAAAAAAAAAATCGAAAAAATGAGAAAAGAAAAAGAAAGAAAAAAGAGTTGGATGTTTATTTTAAGCCAACGATGTAAAGTTATGTAAGTGGTTCATATGGCCACTATTTGTTGTATTATATCTATGGATTGAATGGGAATTGGCAGTTATGGGAATGCCAATTAAGGATTATTCTTTGATTAAGATTTTGTTGAGTATAATTCGTGTCTACCTAAAGCGTGTGTTTCAAAGTGTTAAAGCGTGAGTTATTCAATGATATGAGTCTTATTCATGGGATGGTTGGGATAGTGATTAACCACACTTAGGATTTTAATTTATTTGTTTTGTTTATTTTTATTTTTACACCAATTTATATCCCAAATATTATCCATACCCTATATTATTCTTTATCCAACCAAACCTTTGATTTATTGAGATTAGGGATTTGAGCAATCTTAAGTATCGTAGTCGTGGATTCGGCTATGTATTTATGATTTTGTCGCCCTTTTTGATATATTATTATTGGTGAAGTTTGGACCTATCTTTAGCCTATTCGAGTTAAGGATTTGAGCAATTGCAAGTATCGTGTTCGTGGATTCGATCATGTATTTGTGATTTTGTCGCCTTTTCTGGAATTTGAGATCGATAGTGTAAATAAGAATAATTAACCCTTAAGCCTAAAAACCCTTTTTACCGCTTTAGACTTGTTATTCCTTAGCTTTAGTGGTGGAGATGTGTATACTTGCCAAGCCTATGATAGAATATTCGTCGCGACTGGACAGTTAAACGATTAGATTTGCTTTTATCGACTTATTTTATTTTACTTCTAATTCGTTAAGTGTTTAGTTGTGTGATTATGAAATAAACGAATACATGCTTAAATATAAAAATAAATCCTAACATCTTTTAGGATACATTTTCATAAGTTTTAATCTAAGGTTTACTTGGGGACAAGTAAAGTTCAAGTGGGGGGATATTTGATGAACTCAAATAAGTACATTTTATTACTATCATTTATCCTATTAATTTGACTTGTTTTACTATATTATGTATGAGGATTGATACTTAATCGTTTACTTTTGTAATTCTCAGGTAAAAACAAGCATTTGGTGAAACTTGGCGATTTTGGACTAATAATGGAGCAAAACGTACATAAAGTGGAAGTCTACTGACATGGACAAGATCAAGTCAATTCTGCTCCAGATGCGCCGCATCTCACTATCAACATGCGCCGCATCTCTATCAAGATATCACCAGATACGATCCAAGATACAAGAGGACATGCGCCGCATCTATAAAGGCAGTTACGCCGCATCTTCTGGCGGTGTACGAATATTCCTGAATATTATAATCTTGGACCCCACGCGAAGTTACGTACATGCGCCGCATCTACTTAAGTAGATGCGCCGCATCTTCCCTCAGACACAAACTATAAATACCCCGTAGACCAGACACATTGAGGAGTACCACAGATTCGGAAGTTCGAAAACCTAAAGACCGAACAGAAGAGAAGGACGAATTCAGTCAAGAAGGCAGCACAAGACACACCCAAATCGAAGATACAAGAGCTGTAAGAAGGTGCTGCATGTATTTAATTCATTAAGTAGTTTTGTTTTATTGTTTTAGCAAACTTTAATTCATCAGGATTGGTGGCTTGTGTAATGTGACAACGGAAAGATTGCACTCCCTTTAATACTTGCTTTCCCATCAATTAAAGTTTATATGTTGATGTCTTTGGTTACTACTTATTAGTGCATTGACCACCTCTGTGTTTATTAGTGGCTTGCGGGCACCCGACTGCGGGACAAGGTGTGGCTCCCACGGTTGTTTCTAAATTGATCACTTAGGAATAACTTTTAGACATAAGTCGTCATTAAGGGTTTACTCGCCGATGAGAATAGGACCAACGAGAAAGGGTTAATTACATACACTTCATATAAAGCTATCAATAAAACAAGTGACAATCTACTTAATCATAAGGACAGCCCTCTTATTGTCTCAAGTATCTATCTGTGTACGTGTGTGCTACTTGCTGATTCGTGCCTATTTGTTTATTTTATTATTTAATTGCAAACAAAACTGTGCCAGTCTCTCAGGCTGAAACCCCCTTGCGTTAGGATATTAAAATACTGATTAGATTAACGAGATTATACGTTCCACTCTTAGTGATCGACACTCTACTTACCATTATCTTCATACTGACCGGGTACACTGCTCGTTAAGTGTGTGTGTTATTGATAAGTCGGCTAAATATAAATTTAAAACTTGAGTAGGCATTAAAACTGCTAAACCGCAACGACACATCACGCGCATCAGTGCTACTTGCTGATTCGTGCCTATTTGTTTATTTTATTATTTAATTGCAAACAAAACTGTGCCAGTCTCTCAGGCTGAAACCCCCTTGCGTTAGGATATTAAAATACTGATTAGATTAACGAGATTATACGTTCCACTCTTAGTGATCGACACTCTACTTACCATTATCTTCATACTGACCGGGTACACTGCTCGTTAAGTGTGTGTGTTATTGATAAGTCGGCTAAATATAAATTTAAAACTTGAGTAGGCATTAAAACTGCTAAACCGCAACGACACATCACGCGCATCAAGTTTTTGGCGCCGCTGCCGGGGAGTGAATTGTTATTATCTGTTAATTTGATTAGTATTTTAATTAGGTTATTTTTCTTTTTATTAGATTAATTGCATCATTGTACTATTTTGCATATTTGTTGTATTGTGTGTTATTTGTTTGCTTTTGTTTTTATTTTTGTGTGTTTTATTTTTGTTTCGTGTGTTTTATTTTTTTGTTTTTAGTATTTTTCTGTTCTGCTATCGTTGTACTGTGCTAAATCAAACGATACGGCGCATCTGATCTCTCAGATACGGCGTATTGCGTTTAATTTTTTTTAATACAACGCGTTTAATTAATTCGATACGACGCATCTTTTCCCCAAGATACGGCGTATCTGTTTTTAATAAGAAAATTTTTCTAAGCGATAAAGTAATACGACGCATCTGCTTTTGTAGATACGGCATATCTGTTTTGATAAAAATTTTTTCTAAACGTTAACGCCATACGACGCATCTGCTTTCGCAGATACGGCGTATCTATTATTTTAATTAAAAACAGTTTGCGAATTATTAAACAAATACGGCGTATCGATTTCCGTCGATACGGCGCATCTTACTGAATCAAAAATCTTTTATTTTTAAACGTAACGAAAATACGGCGCATTAACTTTCGTTAATACGACGCATTTAATTTTAATTAGATAAATTGATTTTTGATTGATTAATTCGATACGGCGCATTCATAAATTCTAAGCGGCGTATCTATTTTCTGAATAAAGTCTGATTAAATTTTAACGTATTAAGATACGGCGTATCCAACTCTTTGGATACGGCGCATCGTCTGCAGATATCAGTAACTTTAATTTTTCGTATTCCGTTTTCGTTATTAATTATCTGATATATTACTTTCTCGAGCATACCCTACTGATGCTTTTGTGATTGATTTCAGGAAGTGCATGACCAGGAGTTCTACGCAGAACTTGATTCAACCTTTCGAAGATCCTGAACGAGCCCTACATTCGCTTAAAAGGCTTTTCAACACAAGAAGCTTTGATCTTTCAAGTTCACTCGAGCTTGATTATTTTTCTGAAGAGAAAGAGGAAGTTGAAACAGAAATAATGGGCGAAAACACTACTATGGAGGAATACATGAACAATACCCGTGCTGATTACACTTCAGGAGTTGCTAGACCTAAGTTTGATGACAAGTCAAAATTTGAGTTGAAGGGACAATTTCTCAAAGAGCTCAGAGAGAATGCTTTCAGTGGGACGGAACAAGAGGATGCTAATGAGCATGTTGAAAAGGTCCTGGAGATTGCAGATTTGTTTACTACAGAAAGTGTCAATACCGATCAACTCATGCTAAGAATCTTCCCAATCTCACTAAAAGGAGCTGCTAACAAGTGGCTAAGGAATGAACCTGCTAGTTCAATCACTACGTGGGAAGGTTTGAAGAGCAAATTCCTGAAGAGATATTGTCCACCTGCTAAGACTGCTAAGAAGATGGAGGCTATCAATAGTTTCAAGCAAGAGCCTGATGAAACTCTTTATCAAGCTTGGGAAAGATTTAAAGATTTATTGATAAAATGTCCTCAACACTATCTAACCCCTATGCAGGAAATAATATTGTTTTATCAGGGATTGGACGTGCCTACTAGACAGATTTTGGATGCTAAGGGAGCTGTACCTCAGATGAGTGCAACTAATGCTAGGAAAGCAATCCAAGAAGCTGCTGATCATTCTCAGAAATGGCACGATGGGACCTCTACTAGATCTAAGAGCAGCACTAATTTTGACGGGATTGCTGCTATTCAAGCTCAATTGGATAAAATTAGTAGAGAGATGAAGAAGCGAGATGAAAGAGCATATGCTGCCCAAGTTGGATGTGAAAAATGCGAAGGACCTCACTACACTAAAGATTGCCCGAACAAGAATGAAAGTGAGACGTTTGAAGAAGCTTATTACACCCAATTTGGACAACCATTCCGACCTTCAGCAAGATTTAGGGAAGCTACACCGGGATTCTATCAAAAGAACAACTTCAATCCCGCTTATCAAGAAAGGAGGCAGACTTTAGATGATACTTTAAAGCAAATTATGGCCAATGCTGCTAAAAGACATGAAGAGAATACTGCTATGATCAAGGAAATTCGAGCTTCAACGGACACTACTACAAGAAATCAAGGAGCTTCGATCAAAGCATTGGAACAACAAATTGGTCAAATGAGCAAAGTTCTTCAAGAAAGGGGATATGGAAGTTTACCGAGCTCAACTGAAACCAACCCAAGGGATCATGTCAAGGCCATAAGCACCACTGAAGAAGTCACTCCTAATATGCCTAGAAGGTCGATGAATAGTAATGATGGTGCAAGACCCGAATTTTTCTTTAACTCTTCAATCAGCTTAAGGAGACTACTAAAAGAGAAGACAAAAATTGAAGAGGAGATCAAGGCAACAATGAAAGAAGAGAGCCCTGCAACCGACTCAAATGCCTTGCCTCATAAAGAAAGAGACCCAGGAAGTTTTACTCTACCTTGTTCTATTAATAATATATCTTTCAATAATGTGTTGGCTGACTTAGGAGCTAGTGTTAGTGTTATGCCTCTTAAGACATTCGCTACCCTAGGACTAGGAAAATTAGCACCAACTAAATTACTTATTGAATTGGCTGATAAAACAGTAAAACGACCTGAAGGGATTGCTAATAATGTGCTAGTTAAGATTGAGCAGTTTATTTTTCCCGTGGACTTTATTATACTAGACATGTCCGAGGATGTTAAGATTCCTTTAATCCTCGGAAGACCTTTCTTGTCTACTGCCCATGCTAAGATTGATGTGTTTAAGAGAAAAATTTCATTAAGGGTAGGGAATAATAAACTAGTCTATAAGTGCCAAGATCCAGTTAAAAGCATAATTAGAGGTGTTTATGTGCTAGGATTAAGAGAGCGTATGGACCTCGATCTTGAAGCTAGACTTATGGGAGAAACATTGATTCAAAACAACTCAGCTAATCCTAATCATGAAGACTTTGAGGAATTCATTGACCTTAATGTACCTACGGAAATTAGACGCAATATTGTTAGTGATTTTGATGATGAGTGGTATGATTGTGTAGTAATTAATAAACGTAGGAGAGTAGTTGAGAAAACGAATTTGAACAATGATGTGTTTATTGAACTACCACCCCACCTTGCTTATTTGTGCCTGTATGATAATAAGAATTTCCCGTCTATCATTTTGTCATCTCTGCCCGAAAGGGACAGGACTTTGTTTATACAGATATTAAAGAAAAACGGCGTGGAAATTAAGGACGAGCAAGGAGTGTTCAATATTACTAAATTGGGGATGAAGGAGCGTGATGTTTCCGACTCCTTCAATGATCGATACTAAGGAGCTGAACGTGAGTCTAACTTGAAGACTCTGGAATAAAGACAAGTGCTTACCGGGAGACAACCCGGATTTATCTTTTATTATTCTGTTTTCTGAGTCGAGTCAGTCCAGGCCGCACGAAGATACGGCGCATCTCAGTCCTGAGATGCGACGCATCCTCTGCAATGGTCATATCTTATTTTATTTTTCTGCATTTTTTATTTTTCGACTTTAAAACTATTTATCAGTTTATTTTAATGCGGCGCATCCCTGGTTAAGGATGCGGCGCATCTTTATTCTGATCCGTATTTATTCCAGGCTCGATACGGCGTATCTTCTTCAATAAGATACGGCGCATCGACTGACCTGATGATTTTCAGTTTTAATTTTTAAGTTTTATTTTTCCTAACTACTAATGTATTATGCAAGTTGAACCTTTCTTATCTTAGGTGTGTTTTAAAAGTGTTGGTGGTATTATAGTTTCCTGGATTTCCTGTGGATAAATCAAGTATGAAGCTTTAACGTTCTAATCCACAAGAAAGATGATTTTTGCTCATATACTAATGGAGGATCATACCGAGCAAATCTCAGGGGAGTTTTTCTGTTCTAATTCTTTTTATTTTCCAGTTTTTAACCTTTTATACAAACAACGAGGACGTTGTTTAACTTAAGTGGGGGGATAGGAGAATTAGAACACTTAACAATTACTTGTCCTAAACTTTTTCAAAAATTATGCTTAAAATGTGCTTAATATATCAAACTTAAAAATTTTTTAGCATGTTTTTGTTTAAGATCTAAGTTGCATAACTGCACACATGACGTTATTTTCAAAAATTGTGATTTTTCCAAAATTCACAAATCTATGAGTGTGCCGGTGACTTGTAAACTTTAGAACTTGGCTTGTATACTATTCGAGACCACCATAATGAGTATTATTTATTTAATTGGAATGACTTGTCTAAATTGGTAAAATTCTAGGATTACACCAAATAGCCTTTATATGTTATGTGTTATTAACTAGCTACACTGGTTAGTTAACCCCCGTATAAACCCTTTTGTTACTCTCATTTTAAGAGTAAGATACCCCTAGAAAAACCCTCAGAGCCATTCCTTTCGTTTCTTACACCTATGTTTAAAATGTTTCGTTACACCTTAAACCTTAGCCTACCCTGTAGATTAAAGTCCGTGGTTGGTTAATTGCTATAGGCAGAGTGTGCTTCCTTACATTACCTGTGTTCGCGTGCGTAATTCATTATATATGGTTAGGTCGGGAAATTGCACAATGCAAATTGGAGTGAAAGTAAATATTGTATATCTTTTGAGTTTATTTTTCGTGTGTTTACTACTTTCACTATTAGGGTTATTTCTGAAAGTATGAAAAGTATGAATAAAAATTATCCGGAAAGAAAGTTGTAGTGATGTGGTGAAATTTTACACATCTATGTTTATGTTTCAAAAAAAAAAAAAAAAAAAAAAAAAAAAAAAAAAAAAATCGAAAAAAAATAAGAAAAGAAAAAAAAAGAAGAAAGAGTTGGATGTTTATTTTAAGCCAACGATGTAGAGTTATGTAAGTGGTCGATATCACCACTATTTGTTGTACTATATCTATGGATTGAATGGGAATTGGCAGTTATGGGAACGCCAATTAAGGTTTATTCTTTGATTAAGATCTTGTTGAGTATAATTCGTGTCTACCTAAAGCGTGTGTTTCAAGTGTTAAAGCGTGAGTTATTCAATGATATGAGTCTTATTCATGGGATGGTTGGGATAGTGATTAACCACACTTAGGATTTTAATTTATTTGTTTTGTTTATTTTTATTTTATTTTTTACACCAATTTATATCCCAAAAATTATCCATACCCTTTATTATTCTTTATCCAACCGAACCTTTGATTTATTGAGATTAGGGATTTGAGCAATCTTAAGTATCGTAGTCGTGGATTCGGCTATGTATTTATGATTTTGTCGCCCTTTTTGATATATTATTATTGGTGAAGTTTGGACCTATCTTTAGCCTATTCGAGTTAAGGATTTGAGCAATTGCAAGTATCGTGTTCGTGGATTCAATCATGTATTTGTGATTTTGTCGCCTTTTCTGGAATTTGAGATCGATAGTGAAATAAAAATAATTAACCCTTAAGCCTAAAAACCCTTTTTACCGCTTTAGACTTGTTATTCCTTAGCTTTAGTGGTGGAGATGTGTATACTTGCCAAGCTTATGATAGAATATTCGTCGCGACTGGACAGTTAAACGATTAGATTTGCTTTTATCGACTTATTTTATTTTACTTCTAATTCGTTAAGTGTTTAGTTGTGTGATTACGAAATAAACGAATACATGCTTAAATATAAAAATAAATCCTAACATCTTTTAGGATACATTTTCATGAGATTTAATCTAAGGTTTACTTGGGGACAAGTAAAGTTCAAGTGGGGGGATATTTGATGAACTCAAATAAGTACATTTTATTACTATCATTTATCCTATTAATTTGACTTGTTTTACTATATTATGTATGAGGATTGATACTTAATCGTTTACTTTTGTAATTCTCAGGTAAAAACAAGCATTTGGTGAAACTTGGCGATTTTGGACTAATAATGGAGCAAAACGTACATAAAGTGGAAGTCTACTGACATGGACAAGATCAAGTCAATTCTGCTCCAGATGCGCCGCATCTCACTATCAACATGCGCCGCATCTCTATCAAGATATCACCAGATACGATCCAAGATACAAGAGGACATACGCCGCATCTAATAAAGAGTTACGCCGCATCTTCTGGCGGTGTACGAATATTCCTGAATATTATAATCTTGGACCCCACGCGAAGTTAAGTACATGCGCCGCATCTACTTAAGTAGATGCGCCGCATCTTTCCTCAGACACAAACTATAAATACCCCGTAGACCAGACGCATTAAAGAGATTTGGAGATTCGGAAGTTCGAAAACCTAAAGACCGAACAGAAGAGAAGGACGAATTCAGTCAAGAAGGCAGCACAAGACACACCCAAATCTAAGATACAAGAGCTGTAAGAAGGTGCTGCATGTATTTAATTCATTAAGTAGTTTTGTTTTATTGTTTTAGCAAACTTTAATTCATCAGGATTGGTGGCTTGTGTAATGTGACAACGGAAAGATTGCACTCCCTTTAATACTTGCTTTCCCATCAATTAAAGTTTATATGTTGATGTCTTTGGTTACTACTTATTAGTGCATTGACCACCTCTGTGTTTATTAGTGGCTTGCGGGCACCCGACTGCGGGACAAGGTGTGGCTCCCACGGTTGTTTCTAAATTGATCACTTAGGAATAACTTTTAGACATAAGTCGTCATTAAGGGTTTACTCGCCGATAAGAATAGGACCAACGAGAAAGGGTTAATTACATACACTTCATATAAAGCTATCAATAAAACAAGTGACAAACTACTTAATCATAAGGACAGCCCTCTTATTGTCTCTAGTATCTATCTGTGTACGTGTGTGCTACTTGCTGATTCGTGCCTATTTGTTTATTTTATTATTTAATTGCAAACAAAACTGTGCCAGTCTCTCAGGCTGAAACCCCCTTGCGTTAGGATATTAAAATACTGATTAGATTAACGAGATTATACGTTCCACTCTTAGTGATCGACACTCTACTTACCATTATCTTCATACTGACCGGGTACACTGCTCGTTAAGTGTGTGTGTTATTGATAAGTCGGCTAAATATAAATTTAAAACTTGAGTAGGCATTAAAACTGCTAAACCGCAACGACACATCACGCGCATCAATTTACTTTGGAGAAATAGCAGATTTGGTCCCTCAGCTTTACATAAATTACACTTTTGGTCCTTGGTTTAAATTCCATATTATCCTAACCTATCTCAAAACCAACCGGATCAAGCTATATCCCAAACGCAAAATATAACCCACCAGCCCACTAAACATCATCGGCCCAAAGCCCATCAACCTATAACAAAACCCAATCCCCACGTCAAACCTTTAACACGACCCGGGTGATCACTTGCCTGGTATCACACACATCACATTCACGGGTTTTGCAAGTTTGACTTTTCCTAAGGTTTGACTTGTCATTTCCCAAAGTATCACGTGTGCACGATACTATATTTATTTATATATACTCACACACGGATCACAAGACCAATTGACACACTTGTCATTGATCTTAAGTGGTTATGGAAAAACAAAAAGGATGAAGAGATGACTGTAATTCGCAACAAAGCTCGTCTCGTGGCCAAGGGATTCAGACAGGAAGAGAGAATAGATTTTAAAGAGTCATTCGCGCCAGTAGCAAGGCTTGAGGCAGTCAGGATTTTCTTAGCATATGCAGCTCACAAAAACATCACGGTCTATCAGATGGATATCAAGACTGCATTCTTGAATGAAACTCTGAAAGAAGAAGTGTACGTGAGTCAGCCAGACGGATTCGTTGACAAAGATCATCCTGACTATGTCTACAACCTAAAGAAAGCTATCTATGGTTTGAAACAAGCCCCAAGGGTGTGGTATGACGAACTATCATCTTTCTTGCTGAATAATCATTTCACCAAAGGAACAATTGACCCGACCTTGTTTACTAAAAAGTTCAAAGATGACATTTTGATTGTTCAGATTTACGTGGATGACATAATCTTTGGGTCCACTAATCCGAAACATTCAAAACATTTTGAAAATATCATGAAAAGAAAATTTGAAATGTCCATGATGGGGGAATTAAAATTCTTTCTTGGTTTACAAATACATCAAACCCCACGTGGTATTTTTATAAATCAAGCTAAATATACAATTGAGATTTTAAAGAAACATGAAATGGAAAGTTGTGACTCTGTTGGTACTCCAATGGTCACTTCACCCAAAATAGGCGCTGATTTATATGGGAAACCCATGGATCCGAAGAAATATCAGAGCATGATTGGTTCTCTCATGTATCTAACAGCTAGTCGACCCGATATTCATTTTGTTGTATGTGTATTAGCACGGTTTCAGGAAAGGCCTACCGAACTTCACCTCTAAGAGGTTAAAAGGATCTTTTGGTACCTACGAAGAACCATTAACATGGGACTTTGGTATCCGAAGGATTCGGAGTTTACACTAACAGCCTTTTCAGATGCCGACCATGCTGGTTGCCAAGTTACCGCAAAAAGTACATCCGGGGGAGCACAATTTTTGGGAGAAAAACTAGTAGGCTGGTCATCAAGGAAACAAGATTGTATGGCTCTTTCAACCGCATAAGCCGAGTATGTGTCTCTATCTGCGTGTTGTGCCCAAGTTCTATGGATGCGGACACAGCTCACAGATTATGGTTTCTCTTTCGACCGCATACCTATCTATTGTGACTCGAAAAGTGCCATAGCCATCTCGTGCAATCCAGTGCAACACTCCAAGACCAAGCATATTAGAGTCTGATATAACTTCATAAAGGAACATGTAGAAGAGGGTACTGTTGAATTATTTTTCGTGAAGACTGAATACTAACTCACCGATCAATTTACTAAAGCCCTCCCAAAAGAGCGGTTTGATAACTTAGTTCGACGAATTGAAATGCGAAGCCTAACTCTCACAAAGCTTCGCATGTAAATATTTCTGAAAAACAAAATACAAAATTTGAAAAACAAACAAAAACAAAATATAAAAATAGAAAATTTTCAAAAATAAAAAAACAATAAAAAATATAAAAACCAAAAATATTCTTCTCACGAAATGTCTCTCGTTTAATCGATATTCTGTACGTATCTAGAAATGTCATTCAACAATGATACAGATATGTACAGATGCTTGAGCGAGAGTTCATTTAAAACTTTTCCAAAACATGTCGTTTCTCAAAATTTCTTCACTACGGCTTTCTTATATTTCAGTACGAAACCCGAGTTACATTGATCACTTCTGATTATTTCAGATCAGGACTCGTAATGTTAATGGCAAAAACAAAAAATCCTTGAGCACATGATCAAGATTTCTCAAAAAGATTTTTCAAAATCTTTCTCAAAATTCTGTGCTCAAGAAAACTCCCTCTTATACTCAAATGTTTCACAATATGCTTTATTTAAGGGGGTGTATAAAAAGAAAAACAAAATGCTCCAAATCATGCCAAAATGATCCGTTTATCTCTCCAAAAATCTTTCATTTAATCAGTAGATATCAAAAATATCAATACATGCTATTTTTGAGGGGGAGAAAACATGATTAAAATGTGATCAAAAGTTTAAAGATCGTGGATTGAATCTCAAAAGAGCTCTACAAAAAGACTTAGCATGAACCCTCGAATTGACGAAAATCAAATGTCCGTAATCGAAAAGACTTGTCCGGGATGGGTAATAATTTCAAACTGGTTATCCAGTGATGTAAACGTGTCTCGTAAAGGACTTGTCTGAGTAGAATGAACCAATTCGAGAGATGATCTTTGATATGTCCGGAACGTGTAATAATTTCAAGCTGGTTATCCAGTGATGTAAACGTGTCTCGCAAAGGACTTGTCCGAGTAGAATGTACCAATTCGAGAGATGATCTTTGATATGACTGGGACGGGTAATAATTTCAAGCTAGTCTAACTAGTGATGTAAACGTGTCTCGCGATGGTCATATTAATTGAAAATTGATCAATTCAAAATGTGCAAACTCTACCCACCATGTGCAAATTTATCTTAAAAAATTCATGAGCACATGTGAAGGGGGAGTATTTCAGAAAAGGAAAAACTCTCAAAGTGTTAACAAAAATGTGTTTTACTCATAAACACTTTGAGAGATTTTCACAAAAAGGTTTTATGGCATGTGATCGATAATCTAGGGTAATCATGGAGTAATAAGGTGATTATGGTTAGGTTATGTCCAATGATTCGCCAGAGCCAGAGGGATCTACCCAAGAACAATTCCAATAGATTAGAATTAGAAGTCCTTAGGAAAGATTGAAAAATGGAGTAAAAGAGAAAGGGAAAGAAGGGGTTGAAGAATTAAAAAGAAAAGTTGAATGAAAGGGTGAAAAGAAATAGCCCTCCATGAAAACTTAGGGCAGAAACCGGGTCAATACATCTGCTATTGGTATTCACTAAGGTGATACTGATGTTGAAGACAAGACGTCATGGACCCAGTGACGCGCTGCACAAACCCCTCCCAGCCACTCAGATATCTCTTAAAAGATATTTGTTTCATTTCTCACGAAGAACACTACATAATCTATCGGCCTCTCACTTCGAGATGTGTTGATATTGAAAAGGTGGCACTCTGCTCAATGCCTCCGACCACTAAAACCAAAACACACATTATCGAGTCTAGAGCCATGAGATTCATCAAAGATCTCTTAGGAACAATTTCCATATAATACACCTATTTTCACCAATAAGGACACATGGTGTACAAGAGTCTTAATGAGATCTAAGGATCTTGCCGCTAATATCATGATGGTTACGTGCTTCAAATGGTATACGGTCGTGGGGTGATCTCCAGCGACTCACTGAATCGTGGGTACACTTCGGTGTGTCTGTGTAAGCCCTTTAGGGGGTATCCGGTTCAGAACGGCCTGGGTTAGGATTAGAGAAAGTCTACACACTATGCTGTTGACAATCTCAAAGTCTGAACCTGTAAGCGCTGGATGAATTATTGCTAACTGTTTTATGTAGGTACTGACGAAAGTCCATCAACCATCATCTGATATATCCAACATCTTCACCTCCACATACTCATACGTATAAAGATCATCCACTACATAGCTCAAGTGTAAAAGTTCAAGACCAAAAGATCAAGTGAATGACAAAGTGTCACAACAAAGTCAAGAAGCTAATCAAGACGTCAATAACAAATTCATGAATCATGAAAGGATGATTAGTAAGAATTTTATGAGGTATGAGTATGTTGGAGGTCACGACGTTATAATCACATGAAGATGCTGAACGAAGGCAAGATCAACCACAAAGACAATACTTTGAAGATCACATAGCATGAAGGAATGAAGATACAAAGACTATTATACAACGACACACAAGGCACAAGACTATGAAGACTAAAGACCAAATCACACGGAGCATCATTTCTATGACCATCCCTTAGGGGGAGATTGTTAGGATTTATAAAAAGTGATGGTCATTGTCGTTGTAATATTTTTACTAAGTGTGTCGTTGTGTAAATTAGTTAATGTAAATTAAGGCTTGGACTTAAACTTATAGGTGAAGAGTTGTTTATTAAATAGCCCATGTAATAGTCCATGTCAAGTCCAAGCCCATCCATCTCAAGTAAACTATAAATAGCACCTTCTATCACCATTTGGATGGTTGGTGCTCAGAGTTCTCTTAGGTTTGAATTATTTAGTTAAGTGTGTGAATACAAGTTTCTCTCATAATCCATTTTTCTCTCTTTAATCTTATCTAGTGATTAGTTATATGTTAGGATTGATAATAGGGAATAACAATATTACTTGACGAGTGAACTAGATTCAAGTTGTGTATTGTGTTGATGAAGACTTTGAAGTTAGAGTTTGAATTATGTTTCATTGTTTATGACTAGAGTTTATGATAGCAAGCTTTAGTTCAAACATTCAAAGTTCAACTAGAAAGGTTTGGACTTTGCATCAACGTACAAAAGTTCAGGTTTTAATATTGGTGTACAAGGAAATCGATTATTCAAGGAACAACCATGTTGAAATGAAAGGAGTTTTGGTTTAGTCATCACTTATGATCCTTCAAAGATCCTTTAGAGTTTAGATCGCTACCTTAAAAGATCTATAGAGTTTTGATACTTTGAAGATCCTATGTACTTAGATGTCTTGGAGATGGAGAAAGATCCTCCAGGTTCATCCTTAAATTTGTCAATTCATATGGCACCATCTTGGGCTAGTGATATAGTTTCTGCTTGTTTGATCGGTGGTGCTCTTTGAGTCCTATAGCTCAACTCATTACGCCTTGGGATATTCATAATGCGGGTTTTGACATGAATTCTAAGGTTGACCATGTTGTTGGTAATGGGACGTGGATGTGGCCGAATGAATGGCTTCTGAAGTATCCTGCTCTTTTTACGATTACAACTCCTAACCTTGTCCCTAATACTATGGATCGGTTAGTATGGAGAGATCTTAATGATGTTGATCACGGATTACAGGTTGCTCTGATTTGGGAGTTTATTCGGCCTAGGGGTGTCGAGATTGATTGGTTTAACTTGGTGTGGTTCTCACACTATAACTCGACATGCGATTCATCTTTGGATGGTTATTAACCGTAAGCTGAAGACCCAGGTAAATTGAGGCAATGGGATGTTAGTAGCGATACTAACTTAAACCTACTTCAGTATCATCTTTGTGAGCTCCTACATGACACACATGACCATCTTTTCTTTGGGTTTTTTTTTTATCGCAGGTTTGGGATAAACTGAAGTTTTATACTGTTAGCATTTATTTTATGCTATTTAGGAAGTGATGGTAATTTGCCGTTTAGAATTAATGTGTCGTGTATAATATGTATTTTGTTTAGTGGGCTTATAGCATTAGTAATGTTTGTAAGTTAATTATATGTGTAGTGTAATTATTAAGCCCACTTTAAGTCCAAGTCAAAGCCCACCAAAGACCCATTTGGTTGGCTGACTTTCGTATAAACACACACACACCTCTTCACAGTTAGTATGCCTCATTCAAGATAAGAAAAAGAGTGTGTGTGTGTATCCAAGTCCTCCCTAGTCTTTGTATTATCTTTCATATTAATGAATATAATCATTTGACTAGAAATAACCATATGATCCATACAACTCTATTTCTTATTGTTCTTAAGTGATTGTGAGTGTCATCATCTAGAGTGTTTGTGTGATAAAGAGGAGAAGCTTAGGTCCTAACAAGTGGTATACATGAGCCAATCTTCAAGGTAGAAGGTTTGTATATTTGGTTTGTTTAAAAAAAAAATAACCCACTGTTAGTTTTTTTGCTTCTATAAAAAAAACGTGACCAATGTGTTTTTTTTTTGGAATACTCAAAAACCATTTGCAAGGTTGTGGTTGTCATACTCAGTGAGTATTTTGTTTTGGTGAAAAGAAAAAGACACTGCACTTTTGGTGTTCTTAGCCATTTTGATCGAAAGATATTTAAGGATGAAACACTTTATGTGTTTATGAATACAATATATGTATTATCTTTGATATGATTGGTTGAAAGTTGGTACAAGAAGTGATAAGTGTCAGGAATATTGCAAGTTGGTGAAAAGTTGCAAGATATCACGTGGGAAGTGTCTCAAAAGTCAACAAAAGTGGCCAAATAGCAGAATTTTCTCGCAATTGGCCTTCAGTCTCGCAATTCAGGCATTCTGTCGCAATTGCAGTACTTTGTCGCAATTCATCTGCTGACTCGCAATTCATTGTTTCGCAATTGGTCTATCGGAATTGTGTATCGCAATTGAACAATTGTCTCTCAATTCAGTGTTTTGTCGCAATTCAGGCTGGTCTCGCAATTCATCTTATCGCAATTGCATGCTGGTCTCGCAATTCATCATTTTAATGCAATTGAGCACTGTCTTGCAATTGTAGCAGTTTTCTCGAAATTGAGTTCGCAATTGGTGTTGGTTTATCGAAATTGGTCTCGCAATTCACATTTTGGACTCGCAATTGATGCAATTTTCAGAATTGGCAACTTTAGTCCTTGTACTTTCAGCTGCCTTAAGATATCTTTCGGATTTGACACTTTTGGCCCTCGCAATTGTGATTAAAAGACTTCAAAGTTGAATAACTTTCAAGGATTTGATTCGAACGTAATTTCGTCAACTCGAAAGTGAACTCGGTATTTTTACTCTTGTATAAGAGTGTAAAATACTTCGACAAACGGTTATCTAACCTTTTGTATAAAAGTGTTAGATTTTATATAAATTACCGATTTATATAAATTAGATTTATTTCTATCTAAATTGATATTTAGCCATAATTTGTATAAATTTTGGTCAAATTGAAATTTCTATAGAAATTGTCGAGTTTATCTAAATTTTAATTTACATAACTTTTGTCGAAACAGTAAACTTTTGACTTTGTCTTAATTATACTTGAATCAAGTTTCGTAACGTTATTTAATTTGTTACAACATCAACGATCATCAACAACAAACCAAAGCATCACATCATCAACCAAGTTCTAGTTCAACCTTCAACGAATACAACTTCTATTTTGTTGAATCGATCCTCAATCCACTTTATCATACATATTTTTAAAGATGACTACACAACAAGACATTCATGCCGCAGGTTCAGAAAACCGACCTCCAATGTTGGAAAAAGGTGGTTACCTTCCATGGACGAGTCGTATGCTTCGATATATGAGATCCAAACCTAATGGACAAGGTATACTCTTGGTTAACTCCGTTAAGAAAGGTCCATTCCAGCCTAGTGAGATTGAAGAAACAGCTGGAAATCCTACTGCAACACCTCCCGTAGCACCAACGTACAAAATCCAAGAGGAATCGGATTACACTGAAGCAGATTGGAAGCAAATTGAAGCTGATCACCTAGCAATGCATCTAATTCAACTCGGTCTACCACAAGAAATATTTTGTGCTATAGATAGCTGTGAAACTGCCAAAGAAATGTGGGATCGAGTTAGACGTCTTTGTCATGGTACAGAAATCGGCATTAAAGACATGGAAAATAAGCTTCTGACTGAATGGGAGAAGTTCACAGCCAAACCAGCTGAACAAATTGAAGCTTACTATACAAGGTTTTGCACTCTCATGAATGAGTTGATCAGAAACAATTTGTCTCCTAAACAAATTGTTCAAAACATCAAGTTCATCAACAACCTTCCAGAAGAATGGGGACGCTATGTTACTATTGTCAACTAAACACAAGACCTTCATAAGGTGAACTACGATCAACTTTATGACTTTCTCAAACAAAACCAAGAAGAGGAAAATGAAGTCAGAAAAGAGAAACTTGCAAAACAACAAGATCCTCTTGCACTCATAGTCCAATCACCTACACCTGCAACAGTCAGTGCACAACCATCATCACCATCATCTACTCAGCAATTCATGCAACAACAGTATATTCCACAATCACCATTCTACCCACAACAACAACATGTAATCCCACAACAACAATATCCACAACACCCAGATCAAGACGATCAGGATGAGTCAACTGCTGCTTTGACTCAAGCTTTTGCTTACCTATCAAAAGCATTCCAAGGACGTTACTCCACACCCACCAACAACAATCAACGAATCTCATCGAACACTCGCAACAAGCAGATTGCTCAGCCGAGTTTCAACATGGGACAGCAAGGACAGATAGTTGGGGGATATGGGAATCAGCAGGGATATGCTCCAAGATTTCAGATGGGTAATCAGAATGCAGGGCAGTATGTTGGTAATCAGATGGGTCAGTTTGCAGGAAATCAGATGGGTACAGCTGTTGGTAATCAAAGGGTACAGAATGCTGGGAATCAGTTTGGGAATGTTGCTCAGGGAGTTGGGAATAGAAATCAGGGAAATATGATGAAGTGCTTCAACTGTCAGGGTATTGGTCACATGGCTAGGAACTGTCCAGACAAGCCGAATAAGAGGGATCCAGCGTATTTGCAGAAAGCATTAATGTTGGCAAACAAGGAAACGGCTGGGCTTCAGTTGAGTGCAGAAGAGAATGACTTCATGGCTATTATGAATGCTTCAGAAGATCAAGAGGACATCGATGCAAACTGCATTTTTATGGCAAATCTCCAGGAGGCAAAGTACGACACAGACTCAGAAGCACCTCCTGCTTTTGACACTAATGCGGTTTCTGAGGTACAACCATATGCTACATGTCACAATAATGAAATGTTTGATATGTCACCTCAAAATGAACAGCATCCTGAGACTCCTAATCTCATTTATGATACATACATGGACGAACCAAGTTGTAGTAATACTAATTTGGAAACTCCAGATATGGATCCTAATGAAGAATTTGAGTCACAGCATACTGATAATGATGAGGAAACACGTGCTATGTTTGAATCATTATTGCAAAATTGTAGTGTAGAAATTGAAAAGGTCAAAAAGGTCAATCGCGATGTTAAGGCCGCGAATGAAAAATTGACCACTGAGCTTGAGAGATATAAGGTGAATGCAAGAGCTTATGATTTTCATAACAAAAAACAGTCGGAACTTGAGGTTAGCTTAAAAGATTCTGAGTTAAGAGAAAAACGTTTACAAATCAAATTTAACACTCTAGATGTTAATTTGAATAATCAAATCAAATCTCTAAACAAGGAAATTTCTGAACTAACCAACCAGCTTTCAAAACAAAAATCAACTTATTCCAATCTTGAAAAAGAAAATAAGGAGTTGAATGAAAGGTTTTCAAAACGTGAAAAGGATCTTCTTAAAGAGATCAATGACAAAAAGGAAACCATTGCAAATTTGGATGAGTTGCTTGTAAAAACGGGTCATTCTGCACAAACAGTTAACTTGTTAATAAACGATCAAAACCCGATTTTACATACAATAAAGAAAGTGGCTATCGGTTATAAAAACCCTTGTAATCTCAAGAAAGCTCAGAAAGGACAGAATGTGTTATATGATGGTACTCTTATAAATGATGTGCATGATCCTCTAACGGGTCATGATTCTGATGAATCGATTGAGCTTTCTGAAAAGAATAGAATCAAAATGAATCAAATGAAACCAGAAATTCAACCAATTGATTATAATAAGCTTCATAAAGAGTATGGTCTTCATCTTGTTAAAAAGGAGCCACCTTTGTTTTTTCAAAAACCAGTGGTTTTCATAAAACAAAAAGATGTTTCAAAACATCTGCCTAACATCGAACAAATGGCATCTAAAAACACTTATGATTCAAGTGCAGCTAGACTATATTTGGTTGATCTTAAGCAGAGAATTGAGAAACTTCAACGTATTGTGGCTTCCAAAATTAACAATAACAAGTTTGAATGGTTTCCGGGTGTTCAGGATGAACTCAAAAATATTTTTGAAAAGGAAATTAATCCACATGTTGCTGCAATCTATGCGGTTGTTCAAAATGTGGAAAATAATCTTTTAAAAGAGTCTGCAGAATTTGTTAAGGACCACAAATCCTTAGTGAAAGAAGCAAATGAATACTTGGAACGAATAAAGGTTTTGGAACATCAAAATGACTCTCTCTCTTTCGAAGCTCTATCGACCGATATCATGTCTATTATTTTCCAAACATATTCTGTTGAGGATGATGAAACACTTCGAGCTGAGACTTCTCAAATTGTTGAAAAATATGAAAAGGCGCTTTTGAAACTTGAAAAACAAAATTGCACATATTTTAAACAACTTGATACGAAAAAAGAAGAATGCAAGTATGACAAACTGTCGTATGAGCGTTCTTACAAACAGTTGAAAGAACAAATTGATATTTTGAAGTCTCAGCTTGAATGTCAAAAAGGGAAGGGTGAGGAAACTACGGGTATTGCACCATCAACCCCCTTGCCTAATGAGAAACAAAAAGAGAAAGCTGTTGTCACGAACACTAATGTTATAGCACCTGGCCTTTATAGGATTAGTCCCACTACTGCGTCTGCCTCTACATCTAAAACATATAGGGCGATAGACAAAAGTATTAAAGATAATCCAAGCGAGATTAGGAATGCTAAAACAACATCTCAGGACAACAACATAAATTCTAATGAGTGTGCCTTACCTTCTACAGGATTAGAAAGCAACTCTAGGAGCAAAAGACAGACTAGGAGCAATAACAAGAAACCTAGTGTCTCGCCTGTTTCTGAGAGTCCAAGCAAGAAAGTAGAAGAACACCCTAGGAATTTAAAGCTTTCCAAGAAGAAACATGTATCATCTAGTTGTAATGAAAAGACTCCTGTTTCTAATGCATGTAATGATTCTGATTGTTTAATGCAAAAGAAATCTTTGTCTGTAAATGCTTGTGATGATAATGTTTCTAATAAGGTGAAAAAGAATGATATGCCTGAACAGAAAAAGGGTCCTTTAGTAACTAAGGCTAAGTCTAGATACATTCGAAGACTTATTGCAAAAGCTAGGAACACTACTAGCAGCCTATTGCCTAAGGATCACTCTAAGTTTTGTGCATGGAAACCAACGGGTAGAATGTTCACACCTAAGAATGGCACACTAGAAATAGTTCCCACTGCATCTAAGGAAACCATCTCTAAGTGTGATTCACCTGTTACAACTAACCACTTGGAACCAAATGTTACACGGTTTCCGTATACAAATTCTTCTGTTCTTCTCAGGTCATTGAAATCTGTCTTTGGATCGTCGACTCGGGTTGCTCCAAGCACATGACCGGGAATCTGAAGCTGCTGATCAATTTTGTGTGGCAGTTCATGGGGACTGTATGTTTTGGGAATGATCATGTTGCAGCTATTCTGGGTTATGGAGATCTTCGTTTTGGAAACTACTTAATCACTCGGGTTTACTATGTCGAAGGGTTGGGACACAATCTGTTCTCTGTTGGACAGTTTTGTGATGCAGATTTAGAGGTTGCTTTTAGGAGAAACACTTGTTTTGTCAGGAATTTGGTGGGGAATGATCTCTTAATTGGGAATCGTGGCACCAATCTCTATGCAATTGACATAAACCAAATGGCCTCTTCATCTCCGATTTGTCTCATGACCAGGGCAGGTGAAACAAAATCCTGGTTATGGCATAGACGTTTGTCCCATCTGAACTTTGACACGATCAACAAGCTTGCCAAAGACAACATCGTCTCCGGTCTTCCTAAATTTAAATACACCAAAGAACACCTATGTCCATCATGTGAGCAAGGAAAGAGCAAAAGAGCAACATTTAAACCTAAACCCGTACCTAGTTCGGTTGATAGGTTGCATTTGTTGCACATGGACTTATGTGGCCCGATGAGAGTTCAAAGCATAAATGGGAAGAAGTATATTCTTGTAATAGTTGACGACTACTCAAGATATACATGGGTAAAGTTTTTGAGATCAAAAGATGAAGCACCAAGCACCATCATCACCTTTCTGAAGCGGATTCAAGTTCTACTTCAAGCTCCAGTTAGGATAGTAAGAACGGATAATGGCACGGAATTCGTTAATCAGGAGTTAAGAATATTCTTTGAAGAAACTGGTATTACTCACCAGACATCAGCTGTTAGAACTACACAGCAGAATGGGGTAGTTGAAAGAAGGAATCGAACCCTTGTTGAAGCTGCTCGCACTATGCTGATTTATTCTAGTGCACCGTTATTCCTATGGGCTGATGTTGTTTCTACTGCTTGTTTTACTCAAAACCGATCCCTAATCCATCCAAGATTCAATAAAACCCCATACGAACTTGTCAACAACCGAAAACCGGATATTTCTTATCTTCATGTATTTGGCGCTTTATGCTATCCAACAAATGACAGAGAAGATCTGGGAAAGTTGAAGGCTAAGGGTGATATTGGAATCTTTATTAGGTATTCTGAAAACTCAAGGGCATTCAGGGTGTATAACAGGAGAACGAAAAAGATCATGGAGACGATGAATGTGAAGTTTGATGAAATTTCACAAAGGGCTTCTGAGAGACTCGCTCTAGAACCCGCGCTTAACCCGATGACTTCCGGACATATCAGTTCGGGACTCGCACCTCAAGGAGCTCAATCAATTCATGATGAACAACCCACAACTCAAGAAATGGATAATTTCTTCGAGTTCATGTACGATGAATACTATGGTGGCGCTTCGACAAATGCATCTAACCAACATTCCACTGCAACCACTCAACATCAACAACCACCACCAACACCACCAATTCAAGATGCATCCACAACATTTGAAGCTGGCGCACCAACTCCCTCGACATCAACATCATCTACATTTACTCCAGCAACTCCATTCATTGAAATTGTTCTACCAAGAATTGATGAGCAAGAACCAAATAATGTTGTGTTAGACGAAGAAGTCTTTGAAAACCCGTTTGGAACGGAATCTGGTGAATCATCTTCCAGATTACATGAACCGTCTAACATACATTCAAACAGTCCAAGGTACCCTTCAACATTACAGTGGACAAAAGACCATCCGATTGAACAGGTCATTGGTGAACCCTCAAGACCAATTCAGACGAGAAAACAACTTCATACCGATTGCGACATGTGCATCTATGTCTGCTCAGTCAGTCTCATAGAACCTAAGAACATTAGGGAAGCAATGGCAGATAATGCCTGGATTGAAGCGATGCAGGAAGAACTTCTTCAATTTCAAATCCATGACACCTGGGATTTAGTTCCAAGACCAATTGACAAACTAGTCATTGATCTTAAGTGGTTATGGAAAAACAAAAAGGATGAAGAAATGACTGTGATTCGCAACAAGGCTCGTTTGGTGGCAAAGGGATTCAGACAAGAAGAAGGGATAGATTTTGAAGAGTCATTCGCACCGGTTGCAAGGCTTGAAGCAGTCAGGATTTTCTTAGCTTATGCCGCTCACAAGAACATCACGGTTTATCAGATGGACATCAAGACCGCTTTCTTGAATGGAACTCTGAAGGAAGAAGTGTATGTGAGTCAACCAGACGGTTTCGTTGACAAAGATCATCCGGAATACGTCTACAGGCTAAAGAAGGCAATCTATGGTTTGAAACAAGCCCCACGGGCGTGGTATGACGAGTTATCATCTTTCTTGTTGTCAAATAATTTCACCAAAGGAACGATTGATCCAACCTTGTTTACAAGAAAATACAAAAATGAAATTTTGATTGTTCAGATTTATGTGGACGACATAATATTTGGGTCCACTAATCCGACACATTCAAAACATTTTGAAAATCTCATGAAAAGCAAATTCGAAATGTCCATGATGGGTGAATTAAAATTCTTTTTGGGTTTACAAATTCATCAATCCCCGCGTGGTATTTTTCTTAATCAGGCTAAATACACAATTGAGATTTTGAAAAAACATGGTATGGAAAATGGTGACTCTGTTGGTACTCCTATGGTCACTTCACCAAAAATTGGCGCTGACCTATATGGGAAACCCATGGATCCGAAGAAATATCGGAGCATGATTGGTTCTCTCATGTACCTAACTGCAAGCCGACCAGATATACATTTTGCTGTGTGTTTATTAGCACGGTTTCAGGCAAGGCCTACCGAACTTCACCTCCAAGAGGTTAAACGGATCTTTCGATACCTTCGAAGAACCATTAACATGGGACTTTGGTATCCGAAGGATTCGGAGTTTACACTAATTGCCTTTTTAGATGCCGATCATGCTGGATGTCAAGTTACAGCGAAAAGTACATCAGGCGGAGCGCAATTTCTGGGAGAAAAGCTAGCAGGCTGGTCGTCAAGAAAACAAGATTGCACTGCTTTATCAACAGCAGAGGCCGAGTATGTGTCTCTATCTGCGTGTTGTGCTCAAGTTCTTTGGATGAGAACACAACTCACGGATTATGGTTTCTCTTTCAACCGCATACCTTTGTATTGCGATTCAAAAAGTGCCATAGCCATCTCGTGCAACCCAGTGCAACACTCGAAGACCAAGCATATTAGAGTCCGCTATCACTTCATAAAAGAGCACGTTGAAGAGGGTACTGTTGAATTGTTTTTCGTGAAGACAGAATATCAACTCGCCGATCTATTTACTAAGGCCCTCCTAAAAGAGCGGTTTGAAAACTTAGTTCGTCGAATTGGAATGCGAAGCCTAACTCCCGTAGAGTTAGAAAGTCTTCTCGAATCTCATTGATTTACTTCATAAAGCTTCGCATGTAAATATTTCTGTAAATATTTTGGTAAACAATTTTTGTAAATATTTATGTATATATTTTTGGTAAATATATACATACTTTTTCAAAAAACAAAATATAAAAATAGAAAATTTGAAAAAGCCATAAAAAATATAAAACATCAAAAACCAAAAATATTCTTCTCACGACATGTCTCTCGTCTAATCAATATTCTGTACGTACTTAGAAATGTCATTCAACAATGATACGGGTGTTTACAGATGCTTGAGCGAGAGTTATTTTTTATGTTTTTCTAAAACATGTCGTTTCTCAAATTTCTTCATTAAGGCTTTCGTGCATTTCAGTACGAAACCCGTGCTTTATTGTGAAATCTTTTATCGTGGACCGAGTTCTCAACTCGAAAAGATTTCATACTAAAGGCCACACTGATGACTTCTGATTATTTCCGATCAGAACTCGCAATGTTAATGGCAAAAAGCTAAAACCCGTGAGCACTTAATCAAAATTGTTTCAAAAGATTTTTCAAAGTCTTTTTATAAATTTTGTGCTCACAACAACTCCCTCTAAGACCTCTAAATGCTTTTTAAACTCAAAGGTTTAAACCATTTGCTCTGATTAAGGGGGAGTTGAAAAAGAAAAATGTTCCACGTTTCATGCTCAAATCCATCTTGTTCTCCAAAACGTCTTGCTTTTTATCTGTTGATAACAAAAATATCAATGCATGCTATTTTTGAGGGGGAGAAGATGAGATTAAAATGTGATCAAAAAGTTTTTGTGGTTTGAATCTCAAGACTCAGAACAACCCTCGAATTGACGAAACTAAATGTCTGTTCTCGAAAAGACATGTCCTGGACGGGTAATAATTTCAAGCTGGTTTACCAGTGATGCAAGCGTGTCTCGCAAAGGACTTGTCTGAGTAGAATGTACCAATTCGAGAGATGATCTTTGAATATGAGCAGGACGGGTAATAACTTCAAGCTAGTCTAACTAGTGATGTAAGCGTGTCTCGCGAAGGTCATGTTCATTGAAATTCGATCACTTCAAATGTGCGAACTCTACCCAACATGTGCAATTTAGTTCAAAAATGCATGAGCACATGTGAAGGGGGAGTGTTTCATAAATGTAAAACTCTCGATGTGTTAACAAAATGTGTTTTCTCATAAACACGTTGGGATATTTTCACAAGGTTTATTGGCATGTGACAAATAATCTAGGATAATCATGTAGTAATAAGGTGATTATGGTTAGGTTATGTCCAATGATCCGCCAGAACCGGAGGGATCTACCCAAGGACAATTCCAATAGCTTAGCATTAGAAGTCCTTAGGAAAGATTGAAAAAAGGAGTATAATGAGAAAGGAGAAAGAAGGGGTTGAAGAATGAAAAAGAAAAGTTTTTGTAAGGGTGAAAAGAAATAGCCCTCCATGAAAACTTAGGACAGAAACCGGGTCAATACATCTGCTATCGGTATTCACTAAGGTGATACTGGTATTGAAGACAAGACGTCATGGACCCAGTGACGCATTTGCACCACCCCTCCTTGCCACTCAGATATCCCTTAAAAGATATTTGTTTCATTTCTCACGGAGAACACTACATAATCTATCGACCTCTCACTCCGAAAAGTGTTGATATTGAAAAGGTGGCACTCTGGTCCATGCCTCCGGCGACTAAAATCAAAACGCACATTATTGAGTCTAGAGACATGAGATTCATCAAAAGATCTCTTAGGAACACTTCCTATGAAATACACTTGTGTTCATCCAAAGGATACAAGTTGTATGAGTCTTAATGAGATCTAAGGATCTTGCCTCACGACATGATGGCCGAAGGACGAATTATTGCTAACTGTTTTATGCAGGTGCCGACGAAAGTCTATCCACCATCATCATCTACAACGACGACGCAACTGGACAGAAGATGTAGATCAAGGCAAGACAACTCTTTGAACATCACAGTGCATAAAGGAACATTGATTGAAGAATGTTATACATTGACACACGAAGTTCAAGACAACAAATGCAAAAGACCAATCACGGGAGCATCATTGATATGACCATCCCTTAGGGGGAGATTGTTAGCATTTATTTTATGCTATTTAGGAAGTGATGGTCATTTGCCGTTTAGAATTAATGTGTCGTGTATAATATGTATTTTGTTTAGTGGGCTTATAGCATTAATAATGTTTGTATGTTAATTATATGTGTAGTGTAATTATTAAGCCCACTTTAAGTCCAAGTCAAAGCCTACCAAAGACCCATTTGGTTGGCTGACTTTCGTATAAACACACACACACACCTCTTCACAGTTAGTATGCCTCATTCAAGATAAGAAAAAGAGTGTGTGTGTGTGTATCCAAGTCCTCCCTAGTCTTTGTATTATCTTTCATATTAATGAATATAATCATTTGAGTAGAAATAACCATATGATCCATACAACTCTATTTCTTATTGTTCTTAAGTGATTGTGAGTGTCATCATCTAGAGTGTTTGTGTGATAAAGAGGAGAAGCTTCGGTCCTAACATATACAAGTGTTTCCAACATGCCCTCACTCTAAGCTTGATTGTGGATCTCTTTACCCCTGTGTGCAGGAAAAGGTTTGCTGGATGTGTTATTACTAAGCTTGCTTTCGCGGCTTCCTGCTACTTCATTTGGCAAGAAAGGAATAATAGGCTTTTCAAGAATCAGAAGAGGTCTAAAGACAAAGTTATAGTTGTGATCAAGTCTATTTTTCGTCTCAAGCAATTGTCTTGCAAATTCAAGAAGACGAATAGTGTGGAGTTGCTATTACATCGCTGGAAGTTGTCTGGCTCTCTTATCCGGTCTATTCCATCTTGATTAATTTCCATGATGCTTTTTAGAAGATTTGGTCATCTGGAGATGTTATGGCGGTTGGTTGTGATCATGCGTTTGGTTATGTTCTTAGAGTGGCGAGCCATTTGAGAGTTGTACTCTTTTTCCTTTCCAAGGTTTTTCCCACTGGTTTTTTTGGGAGGGTTTCTAAGGAGGCAGTCTCAGATGGCGCATGTTTCTCCTCGTCTCCGGTTGTTGGCTGGTCTTGGTAATACTTGTTCGTTGAAGTGGTTTTTTCTTATTGGTATTCTAGTTATTGTATTTAGCTAGAGTGTTCCTCGTTTGTGGCCTGTCACAAACGTGAGTAGTGGTTTTTCAAGCTTTGCTTGAGGTTAATGTGGTAATTGCAGCCACATTCCATTGTACTTCATTGTTTCCTGTGATATATATATTTTGCTGGGGTAATCCCTTTTACCCAAAAAAGAAATTAACCGGATCTAAAAACCCTTTATCAAAAAAATATATATATATCTATAGTGGTGACTGCGATTATTGTGTTGGATTATAAAATTCTCCGCAAATACAACAACATACTCAATCCCGTTGGGGCAAAGTATGAGGAGGTAGAATGTAGACAAATCATACCATTACCCCAAAAAAGAATTATCCGCAAATATATTGTATGACAAGGCAAAATATTTATAGAGTGTGCATATCATATTGAAAACTAGAGGTGGCAAAACGGGCGGGCCGGGCGGGCACGGGCCACGGGACAAACGGGCTACGGGCTAAACGGGCGCGGGCTAAACGAGCACGGACTAAACGGGCATGGGCCAAACGGATACATGCTATACAAATCGCTTTAGAAAAAAGACCCAAAACGACGAAATAAATTCCTCAAACGTAACACCTCATTTATATTTAAAAAATTAAATATATTATATCTATAAGTTTTTATTTAAAAACAATTGTAATATTATCCAATTGAGAAAAAATATGCGCCCGTTTGTGTCCATTTAACTTTTAAATGGGCAATATATGCCCATTTCAAAAAAAGAGGGGGGTTAAATGTGCCCAAATCCTTTAAAAATTTGCCCAAATTAGCCCATTTTTTGATTTTGAGCACAAATTGCCACTTCTAGTGAAAAATAATAGATCTAGGCTCATATACGGGTTTGAGCCACATCTATCAGATAATACTCTCTTGTATGTTTGTTTTTTGATCGTGTAAATATTGTAATCTTAGGTTGTGTTTGTTTTGGCTCATTCAGATCTGAATACGTCTGAAGTCTGATTCGGTCAGACATTTTCAGATTCAGACTGTTTGTTTATTCAGACATCTGAAGTCTGAATACATCTGAATAGGGTCTGATTCATTCAGACATTTGAATATGTCTGATTACATCTGGAAAACTTAAACTTTACACCTACTTCTTTTCAATCCTTATCTCCTCATCTTGGTCTTGATTTTTTATTAATAATCATGAATGGAGGGTCTTTTGGTTTGTTTTATAGCGAAAAGATTGTTTTTTGTTTATTCAGACACTTTATAAAAACAAACAGACTAAAACAATTCAGATTCAAACTTTTGGACCACTAATTTAGATTCAGACGTGGTATTCAGATTCAGACATAAAATGTCTGAATAAACAAACAGCACCTTAGATAGCTATTTAATCATTTGAATATGTTAGAAATGAAGCTGGACGATATTTACGTGAATTGGAATTAGACAACTAGTTTGCATTTAGTGCAAGGACTTAATGTGTAATACTCTAATAGTTGTCAAAGTGGGCATATAAATACCCTTCAAGTATTCACTTGAAGGGTGTGGCTGTGTGTAAACTTTAAACACAGAAATAATATCCAAAGTTTAACACTCCTCCTTCTCTCTAACTTCTCACTAAAATAAACATGGATCGATCCTACTTTCATCAACCTCGACCACCGGAAGGTGTTAAAACGTGATTCTTGGTCTTTACAATTGGTATCAAGAGCAAACTTGGGAGATTCAAGGTGAATCGTGGTGTGTTTTAATTCTTTATGTTCTGTTTGTTTAAAGAAAAAATAACCATCTGTTGTGTTTTTTGCTTCTAAAAAACGTGACAATGTGTTGTTTTTTCGTGGTCAAGAATAGCAAAAATCATTTGCAAGGTTGTGTTTATTTACATATTCATGATTTGGCTTCTTTTTAAGTGAGTGTTTCTCATTTGCTTGTTGGAAAAACTAGGAAATACTGCATAGTCTTGGTGTTCTTAGTTGTTAGATCGAATGAATTTTAAGAAAGAATCACGTGAGGTGTTTTTATAATATCCTTGATGTGATTGGTCCAAGTGGTTGAAAAGGTGTAAGAGATATATGCAAATTGGGTGAAAAGATGTCAGTGATATCTCTAAAGATAAGGCACAAGTGGGATTTGTACTCAAAAGTCAACAAAAGTGGCAAAAAGTTGAAAAATCTCAGAATTGCTCAGATCTATCGGAATTGCGCTTCTCTCTCGCAATTAAAGCATTCTGTCGCAATTCAACTTTCTCGCAATTGCTGCTTCTGTCGCAATTGGTGTATCGCAATTTCTCTCTCGCAATTGGCAACTGCTATCGCAATTGAGAGTCTCGCAATTCAGCAAGTGTCTCGCAATTCAGTGTTCTGTCGCAATTCAAGGGCTGTTTTGCAATTCAAGTGATTTTCTCGCATTTCAGTTTCGCAATTGGTGTTGTCTTATCGAAATTGATCTCGCAATTCACATTTAGTCTCGCAATTGGAGCAATTTTAGGAATTGGCAACTTCAGTCCCTGAACTTTCAGCAGAATTAAGAGATCTTTCGATTTTGACACTTTTGGCCCTCGCAATTGTGTTTAAAAGACTTCAAAGTTAGATAACTTTTAAGGATTTGATTCAAACGTAATTTCGTCAACTCGAAAGTGAACTCGGTATTTTTACTCTTGTATAAGAGTGTAAAATACTTCGACAAACGGTTATCTAACCTCTTGTATAAGAGTGTTAGATTTTATATATAAATTACCGATTTATATAAATTTGATATATTTCTATCTAAATTGATATTTTGCCATAATTTGTATAAATTTTGGTCAAATTGAAATTTCTATAGAAAGTGTCGTGTTTATCTAAATTGTAATTTACATATCCTTTTGTCGAGATTGTAAACTTTTGACTTTGTCCTAATTATACTTGAATCAAGTTTCGTAACGTTATTTAATTTGTTTCAACACCATCGATCAACAACAACACAACAAGACTTCACAACAACAACCAAATTTAACCATCAACATCACCACGTTTTTGCCGAAAAGATCCTGATCAAGAATCGCAATCAAATGACAATGGCTAAAACTCTTATGGTTAAGAAAATGACTACGGGAGAAGAATGGTATTATTGAATTGATCTTGAAGTAACATTTTTCGTGCGTGTGTACTTATTTATCTCAAAGTCTAGAGGTTGGTTGGATGCATGACTTTTTGAGATACTTGTTTGGGCTCTCATGGGTGTAGTGATTAAGTCTTGGATTATCTAGTTTTCATAGGTCAAGGGGTGGATGGACGAAGACCTAGTTAACTTTCAAAACTGAGATGGAGTACTCAGTGACACACAATGATGTGGATAATTCGAGAGAGGTTCATATACAGATAAGGAAGGTTGGATGGGTATATGAAACGACCTATGCTTTAAGGAGTTACGTTGTAGTGCTCAGTATAGGTTCTTAGTCACATTATCGTACAAGATTAAGTCACATTTGAGGGGGGATGTTTACTTCGGTTTCAAATTGGTCATATCTGATTGTCTCCAAATGTGGTTATTTAATAAAAGCCGTTGATTTGATTCAAGAGGTTTGAGAAGAGATTGATCCTAAGAGAATCGTAGAGAGAATAGTTATCGACATCAACTCATGGGGTATTGATTTGTTTGTTGCTTCTAGTTGATATGTCTATGTACACATATGTAGGATGAGTCCGAAAGATCGTCATCATCCTGGAGGGAGAAATGTATGAAATGTGTACATCGGGGCTGTTTATTGAAGAACTGGAAGCATTCTAAGTGAGCTGAAGATGTCGATAAGATGCTCCCCAAAGAAACCTGTGAAGAAATTACAAGTCGTCAGTCTATAATCCATTTTCCGCTGTGCAAGAGACTGAAGACAATTTGGCAAGTTTTCAGAGAAACTTCTTCTACAAGCATCAAGGCTATATCAAACGGGTTGTCATTTTGGGAGGGAGCATGTAAAGAATATGCCTCACTAATTGGGAGGGAGTAATAAACCAATTAGGTCATTACAGTGATTTTGCATGTAAGTCAAGCAAGCTGAGAAAGATACGAGAAGATCAAGAGCTGTGAAGACATCCTCAAAAGGAGACTGCTCTACTTCAGCATTGCTTTTATCATTGTTATGTAATTGTTAGGAATCATTGTAACCAATTCACGTATATCTCCAACTGGAGGGAGATTGTTAGAAATGAAGCTGGACGATATTTACGTGAATTGGAATTAGACAACTAGTTTGCATTTAGTGGAAGGACTTAATGTGTAATACTCTAATAGTTGTCAAAGTGGGCATATAAATACCCTTCAAGTATTCACTTGAAGGGTGTGGCTGTGTGTAAACTTTAAACACAGAAATAATATCCAAAGTTTAACACTCCTCCTTCTCTCTAACTTCTCACTAAAATAAACATGGATCGATCCTACTTTCATCAACCTCGACCACCGGAAGGTGTTAAAACGTGATTCTTGGTCTTTACAGAACACAATAAAAATAATGAGACATTTAAAGAAGCTACATTTAAAGAAGCTAAAGAATACAGTTATGTTTTGCTTTCACGATTGATATGTCAACCAGACAAATTTTTAAGAGATTTGACTCCAAAAAATCGGTACCACCAAATATCAAATTGGTATTCACAAACCTCCAATTTGATGAAAGATGTGAAATAATGGTTAGTTGGAAGTTAGCTTTATCATTAATTGTTAAGAATATTATAATGTAATGCTTGAATGCTCTTTCCCAAACTTACATCGAAAAGAAAGCAACCTTTAGTTGTCAAATTGAGCTTAGCATCCATCTAATAAAGTATAAAATGACCGATACTAGCAATGGATAAAACGTAAGTATAGAATTATTACAACTCTGATTACACTAACCCGGTTAATTTAAAATAAAAATAATAATAAATAAAAAAATCTACCCCGTATTTATATCAGTAATTTTTAATCAAGAATAACGGTAAACCGTGATTGATCCGTATTCATGCTACCGGATATAGTTGAGTATTTTTCTTCCAATGTATGTATTTTAACTGATTTTCGTATCAGTTTTCCGTTTTTTCTCTGACAATCCCAAAGTATTTACCTAATAAGGTTTAAATTTGGGTCTCTTCTAAAGACTTTAAGATCATCTTAGCACTATGCCAACTTAAGGATAGTAAATTAACTGTTAGAAATGAAGCTGAGCGATATTTACGTGAATTGGAAGTAGACAACTAGAATGCATATAGTGCAAGGATTTATAATATAATATTCCAATAGTTGTATTGTAAGGCATATAAATACCCCACAAGTCTTCACTTGTGGGGTGTGGCTGTGATAACCTTATCCATATTAATAAAATCCGGTTTTCAACTCTCCACCTTCTCTCTACCTTTCCCTCTCTAAAACCGACCATGGATCTCTTCTATTTTCATGAACCTCGACCTCCAGAAGGTGAAGAACACGATTCTTGGTCTTTACAATTGGTATCAGAGCTAACCGGGGGCGAATCGTGGTGTGTTTGAGGTAAAATACGTGATTTTTAGTGTGTTCTAACTCGTTACTGTTCATCAGTCGATTTTTTGAAGTTTTTGTGTTCGGTTTTTGTTCCAAATAATACCCACTGTTGCGTTTTTGATCTTCAAAAACGTGGTTGTTTTGTGTTTATCTTGGAATCGTACACAAAAATAAAGGGTTTAAGGTTGTGTTTTTTTGGTGATTTGGAGCGTGGTTTTGCGAAAATCTCACAGATTTACAGTCGAATATGGTGCTTCAAGTTTGGATTTTTTGTTGTTCTAAGAGTTTAGATCGAAAAAATCATTCAAGATTATGTGAGATTTGTTTCTTGGATTTTTTAATTGTTATTTGAGTGAATTATTGGTCAAGAATTATTGAAAAAGTTGGTGATAGTTGGCAGTGATAAGTCTGACAAAGCATGGGCACAACAAGTGGGCAAGTGGCTAAAAGTCAAGACTGTTATCGCAATTCAGAAGGACCCAGCTTTTATCGCAATTCGCCATAAGTTATCGCAATCTTGTATAAGATTGAGATAGGTATCGGAATTTGGATTTTGACAATTTTGTCGAAATTGCAAAACTGAGCTTTATCGCAATTGATTTCCGATAAAAATATTGCAATTGATTTCCGATAAAAATATCGCAATTGACTCATTGGCAGTCTTATCGCAAATCAGCAAACACAGCTCTGTCCGAGATCTTTCCTCAATTCAGATATCGGACAGACAATCCAATTCAGATATCGGACAGGCACAACTTATAGCAATTCAAAAAAAAAAAAGTTTTTTGGCGGGAAAACTTGAGTAAAAATTAATTCGGAGGAGAGACTTAACGGTCCATTTTTACGCGAGATTCAAATTCTGGTACAAGAGTGAAAATTTTGGCCCAAAATTCAAATTTTTCGGGGAATTTTTGGCGTAAAAAATTTCTTAAACTCAAATTTTTCCAGCATCATTAGAATGTCATTTTATGGCATTTTTCACACCGAAATCACAAATGATATTTCTGGTATACAACCTCAAATCCTACCACGTATAGCCGAAAAGATCCTGATCAAGAATCGTAATCAAATGACAATGGCTAATCTATCAACTGTGACTACAAGGATGATTCATTATTACTTACTTGAAATTGAAGTGGAATATCACGGGTACGTGTACTTAGTATCTTGAAGATATTGGGGTTGGTTGGATGCATGATTCTTAGAGATCCTTGCTTGAGCATTTCTAGAATAGTGATTAAGTCTTGGGTTATCTAGTTTTCATAGGTCAAGGGGTGGATGGACGAAGACCTAGTTAACTATCACTTAAAGGAGATACGTTGTAGTACTCAGTGTCTCACAAAGATGTGGATAATTCAAGAGATGTTCATATACTGTTAAGGAAGGATGGATGGGTATATGAAACGACCTATGCTTTAAGGAGTTACATTGTAGTGCTCAGTATAGGTTCTTAGTCACACTATCGTGCAAGTTTAAGTCACAAGTCTGGGTTATTTTACTTCAGTCTCAAGTTCGTCATAGTGGGCTTCTCCATCAGCAGTCACTACAAAAAGCTGTTTTTTTGATACAAGAGGTTTGAGAAGAGATTGATCTGAAGAGAATTGTAGAGAGAATAGTTATCGACATCCACTCATGGGGTATTGATTTGTATGTTGCTTCTAGTTGATATGTCTATGAACACATATGTAGGATGAGTCCGAAAGATCGTCATCATCCTGGAGGGAGAAATGTGTACATCGGGGCTGTTTATTGAAGAACTGGAAGCATTCTAAGTGAGCTGAAGATGTCGATATGATGCTCCCAAAAACAAACCTGTGAAGAAGTTACAGATTATCAGTCTATGATCCATTTTCTGCTGTGCAAGAGACTGAAGACAATCTAGGCAAGATTTCAGAGAAACTTCTTCTACAAGCATCAGGCTATATCAAACGGGTTGTCAATTTGGGAGGGAGCATGTAAAAGAAAATGCCTTACTAATTGGGAGGGAGTAATAACCCAATTAGATCATTACAGTGATTCTGCAAGTAATTCAAGTGAGCTGAGAAAGATATGAGAAGATCAAGAGCGGCGAAGACATCCTCAGAGGAAACTGCCCTACCTCAGCATTGCATTCATCATTGTTATGTACTTGTTAGGAATCATTGTAACCAATTCACGTATATCTCCAGCTGGAGGGAGATTGTTAGAAATAAAGCTGAGCGATATTTACGTGAATTGGAAGTAGACAACTAGAATGCATATAGTGCAAGGACTTATAATGTAATATTCCAATAGTTGTACTGTAAGGCATATAAATACCCCACAAGTCTTCACTTGTGGGGTGTGGCTGTGATAACCTTATCCATATTAATAAAATCCGGTTTTCAACTCTCCACCTTCTCTCTACCTTTCCCTCTCTAAAACCGACCATGGATCTCTTCTATTTTCATGAACCTCGACCTCCAGAAGGTGAAGAACACGATTCTTGGTCTCTACATTAACAAAGAAGAAAATTCAAAATTATTTCAAGTCACTGAATCATAGTTGTCATTCCACTCTTCATCTTTGTTAATAAGTATTACTCGACCAGTGAACTAGATTCAAGTTGTGTATTATGTTCAAGAGTTTAAAGTTTGAGTTTATGTTTCATTGTTTACGACTAGACTTTAGATTGCAAGCTTGGTGCTAGATATGCAAATGATGCTATTGTTGCTGATATGATTCTGAAAGGTCAATGGAAATTGCAAAATGAGTCGTCTTTTAAATTTCTTGAACTGGTCAATTTGAATGTTCCTACTTTGGTTGACTGTAATGATAAGGCAGTATGGAGATGTAATAGTGGAGATACAAAAAAAATTCTGTGAGGCAAGTATGGGAAGATTATAGATACAATTACCCAAATGTTTGTTGAAGTAAGCTTGTATGGCATTCCCAATATGTTCCTAGCCATATGTTTGTGTTATGGATGGCTATACATGGAAGATATGATTGCAAACTCAAGATAGAATGTATGTTTGGAATAAAGATGATAACATGAGGTGTTCTTTATGCAATTCATGTATGGACACTCATAGCCATATGTTCTTCCAATGTACATATGTTGAAAGGATTTGGAGTGCCCTTAAAAGGAAGATTCATGTTTCCAATATATGTCTGGAATAAAATGATTTAGTTAACTCAATGGCTACTAAGTTTCATAACAGGACTATTAAAAGTGTTGTTAGTAGGATTGTTCTTGGAGCTGGTGTTTATTATATTTGGCAAGAAGGGAATAAAATATAGTTCACTCAAGGAAAGAGATTTGTTGATGCTATACTTGAAGTCATTTTGGAAAATGTTAGATTGAGACTAATGAGTATTAGACTCATCAATTCAGCTCAAGTTATCTCAGTGGCTAAAGAATGGGATATCATGTTGGAATTTTAATATCATAACATGTATATATTAAACAAGTAAACATCAAAGCATGCAGCGGAAGACTAGAATCAAATACTTGTAAATAGTTAACCGAAACATAAAAGAAACGTGTACCTTTTAGCGATCGATGCAATTAGGATTTATAGAAAAACCCCCCAAATTAAGATCAAATCACAAACCCTAATAAATTAGGGTTAATGAAAATCGACTAGAATAAAGTCGATAAAGCTTCACTACCAAGAATCAAATTGTAACACCCAACCCGACAAGGGTCAAAATGTCAAATTATGGTGTCAATCAGAACATAATAAATGCAAGCGCAAGACTTAAATAAATAAATACAAGTCATGAAACAAAATCACTTCCAAAGAAATACAAATCAAATCCAACTCTAAAATGAAATAAAATAACCAAGACATAAGTCATAAACTAATTCCAAAAAGATAGGGAAACTAAGATTAGGTTGGTCCTCTGAAAAGCTCCTACTCTCATCACTCAAATCCCAGCATCCCGCTTGAATACCTGCCGCAAGAAAAAGAAAATGCGGCTGAGCTTAAAAAGCCCAGTGAACGGATATAAACAAATAATGAACAGAATATAAATAAGTATATGAAATGAAATAAAAAAGAATGTGCCGAAGAAGATGTCACAAGTCATGAGAATCAAACGAATAATAAATTAAGTTAAAGGTAATGAAGACAATGAATCATAATAAATTATCCACGAGTTCACAAAGCTTGCCACCTGCTTATCCACATAATCATATCATAACATAACAAATGGAGACATGACCTCCCAAAGGTGACATGGGGTGTATGGCAAACACAACCATTCACTAAAAAACCATAACATAATCATATCACAAATCAAACCTAGGATGCATCCATACGCTCCCTGCAAAACAAAGTTATACATACACCACCATACACCTCTACTTAGACAAATATATTTGCGTACCAAAATAGCAAATAAGTGCACGAGCTCAATAATCATATACATATCAAAAGGGAATGCCATGGAACAATCACACTGCCACAGATAGTGTCATGCCATTGGTGCCTCAATGACATGGCCATGGTACCTCCATTACTAGTTAGCTCGGGTAGCAGAATAAACAAAGCTATTACATCATAATGAATTAATTATAGTATCTCCAGACAGTATAACAACATGAATGAATGATATATCAAATGACATAGAACTAAATATCATATCATAAGAAATCAAATCAAACGGAAATCACCAACGAATATCATAACGAATGAAATAAAGTCAAGGATCGAAGAGTCATGTGAAACCCTTACTGAGAAAGGGTATAATATCCGTATCTTAGCGAATGAAATGAAAGGAAACGGAAAAGTGAACACAAGGAAATAACGTCACGCCTCCTTCAACGAATCTTCACGGATTAGGGTTCATATGATACTTATTAGGTAGAATTCATAATTAATCAACACACTTAGGGTTTTATTCTATTTATGGAACTTTTTGGTAGAATTCATAATTCATCAAAGTTTAGGGTTAAAAATGCTAATATGCCAAAGTTAGAGGTTAACCATGATTTATAATCAAACATAAGTTATTAGACTTCAAAATGATATTTATCTTATTTAGGTTTCAAATACACCAATATTAGGTTTATAAATGTTTTAATTAATGATTCAGGATTCTTATATAAATCAGGTAGGAATCTTATGATTTTTAAAACACCTCAAACAAGCTCATTTAATTCTATAATTTTACCTAGTGATACAAATATATCTTAAGTATTTTCCAGAAGTTTTCCAGATTTTATTCACTCCTTACACGACTGTCTAGAAAATAAACTGCTGAAACACCCAGAAAGTTTGTAATTTATAGGCATATCAAAACACTTTGGAAAAATCTACAAAATTTCCAGGAAGTCACACATAACTTAAATATCACCCCTGAAAAAGAAGAGATCTTAACTCCATGTGGTTTGAGAACTAAAAATCCTAAACATCGACTGATTTTCTAACTCAGATTCACCGTTTTGACACTTAATCTAGTAAAAATTAAAAGACCACCTTCACGACCTCCAAAAATTATGAAATTTGATATCTAGATAGCACACATCCTGAATTTAGTTTTAGCCTCAAAAATCTTGCAAAAACACATTTGTATCATTAACTTATGACCCTTGCAACACGACCCAAAATCTGGACAGCATACAAGTGAGACAGATTTAACACAACTCTAATCCTGATACCTACAAGTCCGATTAGTACACATGTTTATATGCTCAATTCAACACATAACACACATGTTTAACAGGTTTATGGACTCATGCGAACATCATGCAAAAACAGCCCATACACGCAAGATTTAACGAGTCAAAACATCAAGAAAACCTTCACATAAAATTATAGTATTCTCAATAACAATTTCGGCCTAGGGTTTCTATTCTTGTGCGCCAATTAATTATCAATTATGAAAGATTTTTAAGGCTTGTTTATGATTGTATACAGGTCGACATAGGGCTATTAAGGTGACATAAAAATAGTCCACAAAACTGACACCAAGCAGTCACATAAAATGACACAAAATAAGCCCTTACTCGTCTCATTAATTAGGTCTACGCCCCATCTTTATTTTCTAGGGTTTTTTCCAGGTTCGATTAGCCATATTAATGGTGCAATTAATGTTCATATACAGGTTCAATGATTAATGATTTGGGTTATAACAACCAAATTAGATCGACATAGACATAAACCAGGGTTTAATGTGGCGTTTAATTCATATGTTCGTAAAACGAGACTAGTAAACAATCAAGGAGATTATAACGAGTATGCAAGCAAGGTTCTGATTGAGTTTATCATAGTTTAGTCGTGTATATCTAATGTGTGAAAAGGGGAAAGACACGAGTACCTTTGGCAGGAACGAGAGGATCAAAGAGAACAAAAACGAGAACACCACAATCAAAATAGACACAAGCTGGAAACCCTTAACCACCAATGACCGATCACCAAAGCTTAAATCACCTTCGACCCTTTAACCTTGTGGAGAGAAATTTAGTATGCTGGAACTTGTCTGTGTTTTATGAATGTCGTATTATGAGAATGAGAGAAACTGATTGTTATAGGAGGGTGTTATTAAGAAAGGAAAACCGTGTAACTAGTTTGGTAATGTCGTGTGTTTTTAGAGGAAAGATAGGCCACAATCGTATCTTTATTTTGTGAGGATAATGGGCTTGGGAAAATTCGGTCCATGTTAGAATTAAGGGGCCAAAACAACATACAAAGGACTAGGCCATATTAGGATTTTAGTTTTCGGAAAAACTTAGGATATAACTATTTAGTTTAGGATTAAATTTCTATTATGTATTATTAATTATAATGTATAGTTTTAGTGACATATAAATAATGTTCATACTTAGGAAAATTTCAAAATGATGCAGAATTTTATGGTTCAAAAATTTTGGGTTTACACAAATAGTGTTGATTCCTCTAAGTTTGCTCACATTACACGTCAACCAAGACCACTATGATACTAGTGCTTAATGCACGAATAAACAACGAACACGATATTCTTATTTTGGGTTTATGCGTTCGAATCCCACAAAGGGAATATAATACCCATCGTCTGTAGGGATGGCAACGGGGCGGGTTTGGGGCGGGGCGGCCATCCCAATCCCCAAACCCGATTACCAAGGTTCTCCCCAAACCCGCCCCGATCCCTATCGGGGATCTAATCGGGGCTCCTCGTCGGGGCACAATGCTCTCCCAAACCCGCTCCGTATTAATCGGGGATCTTATCGATGTGTCTTCTTTGGGTGCAATTCTCGACCAAAGCAACACCATTTAACATTCATTATTATTTTTAGACCGTTAACAATAACTTGAAAAATTAAGAACCTATTAATAATCAATTACAAACAAGCCTTATTATGTTTTCAACGATAGTATTATACATAAATAATGATAAATTATACCGCCAAAAATTAATACTTAAAATTATGACATTAAACGAGTTTCTATAATCACAATTTTGCAATCTTACAAAGATAAAAAAAACTAACAATATTAGAGTAATATATTTTTATTACGTAAATACTAAGAAAATACTATATAGGTATAGATATATTTGTGTATTTATATATATTATTCGGGCGGGGCGAGGATTCCCCACTCCCCGCCCCAAATCCGATTAAAATCCCCGTTTAAGCCCCAAACCCGCTCCGTAACCCGATTAGCATGACCCGCCCCGCCCCAGTTAGTTAAGGTTTTGGATTTCCCCGTCTGGTTCGGGTTTTTTTGCCATCCCTAATCGTCTTACAAGGATAAAGAGTAACACATTTCATGCAAAGTGTTACATATAGGTTTGCATGTGTAAAGTAAAAACTAGCAATCTGTTTTCTTTCATGCATTATGAATTCACCATGCAATGTGGTTTTCATTTGTAGGTTTTAGGGTTGCATGTGTGTAATGAACAATAATCGGGATCTGGAGGTCGCGGTTGATCAAAATGCACGATTATTCTAGAGAGAGAAAGTAGAGAGAGAAAGCTGAAGAAAGACTTAGTATGTTAGATTAAAATGAATGAAAGAATACAAAGTTTTCCCACACCCCTCATGGAGAGTCATGAGGGGTATTTATAGGCCCTTTACCTTACATCTTTGCCATTTAAACATAAGTAGTACCTGCGTGTGCTACTTATTACAAATCTAGTCCAATTCACTTGAGTGATGATATCTTATAAAAAAGCGAGTCTAACAATCTCCCTCCAAGATATCGTCACACGTGAATGGTTACAAAGAGACCTATAAACAAAGTAAATTACAATAATAATAATTTTTGACGTTGTTGAAGTGCAGAGTCTCTGTAGTCTAGATCTTGTGGCAGACTTGAAGTTCTCTTTTCCAACGATCTCGGCGTACGATCTTAGGCACTGATGGCACTAATACTTGTAGCTCTGAACTTCAACTGTAATGGTCTAGTTAGGTTATTAATCCCTCCTAACTAGTGAGCCCTTATTTCTTCTCTGCTCCCTCCTGAATCGACAACTCTCTTTAGTCTTCAAACACGCAGCGGAGACTGTAGATACTAAAGGAAGCACAATGGTTGTCGTTCGGGAGCATCATAACAACATATCTCACAAAGTATTTGCATCCAAGTTGGTAATAAGCCTCAATGAACCTACAAACCAAAAGACGAGACATTGCTTTTTCCTTCGTGCACTTCTCCCTCCTGCTGGTTGTGAGTCATCAGAAACATCATAAACTTGTGCACATGCCATGATTACCTTTTACTTGATGCAATATTAAAGCCATAACAGCCTGTTGACACATAATTTCGTGAGAATATGTTGGAAAATATGACTCTCTTTTTCTACAATCTCATCTCTTTTCTTCAACCTATAAGCGACCTCATCAAAATCCAACCAGCTAGTAACTGACCACTGTATGGAGACAACCCAATATAACCAATCTGAGAATGAAGTAAACACCCCTTAGATATGTGACTTAATCTTGTACGAACGTGTGACTAAGAACCTATACTGAGCACTACAACGCAACTCCTTAAAGCATAGGTCGTTTCATATACCCATCCAACCTTCCTTAACTGTATATGAACCTCTCTCGAATTGTCCACATCTTTGTGTGACACTGAGTACTACAACGTATCTCCTTTAAGTGATAGTTAACTAGGTCTTCGTCCATCCACCCCTTGACCTATGAAAACTAGATAAACCAAGACTTAATCACTACACCCATGAGTGCCTAAACAAGTATCTCTAAAAGTCATGCATCCATCCAACCTCTAGAATTTGAGATAAATAAGTACACATGCCCATGAAATGATCTTTAAACCCAGATAAGCAATATCGTACAAAAACTCCGTAGTCACAAAAAATCTGATACTAGCCGTTGTCATTTTATTGTGATTCTTGATCAGGATCTTTTAAGCTATACGTGGTGTTTTGAAGGTGTATACCAATAATTTTCTGATTTTGGTGTGATGTGTGAGTTTGAAATACATCATAAAATGCAATTCTAAGGATACGAGAAAATTTTGATTTTTAAAATTTTATGTCAAAATTTCACCATAAAAATTCGAAGTTTGACCTAAAAATTTGAATTTTGGGCCAAAATTTTAATCGTTACACAAAAATTTGAATTTAGCGTAAAAATTGACCGTTTAGTCATTCCTCAAAATTAAATTTTACTCAGTGGTGTTGGCATACTCGATAGATTGTGAGAAACTCGGTAGGTTCTGAGCAAACTCGGAAACTTGAGAAAGTCGACAACTGAAAAAAGTTGATAGCTTGGAAACTCGACAATCTTCACAATCTCGATAACTTTCGAGAAACTCGACAATCTTCATACAAACTTGACAACTATCAGAGAAACTCGATAAGATCAAACTCGATAGCACAAAGTCGATAACCCCAAACTTGATAGCCACAAACTCGATAGGTTTTGAGAAACTCGACAACTATCAGAGAAACTCGATAATCTTACAAGAAACTCGATAACTTTCGAGAAACTCGACAATTATTACCAAACTCGGTAACAATAGAAACTCAAAAATTATTACCAAACTCGGTAACAATAGAAACTCGACAATTATTACCAAACTTGGTAACAATAGAAACTCGACAAAGTTACCAAACTCGGTAATAGTATTAGAAACTCAGTAACTTCGGATGAACAGTAACGAGAAACTAAAACACACCACAAATCACATTTTTTCACCTCAAAACACCACGATTTGCCCCTGGTTAGCTTTGATACCAATTGTAATGAACAATAATCGGGATCTGGAGGTCGCGGTTGATCAAAATAAATGATTATTCTAGAGAGAGAAAGGTGAAGAAACACTTAGTATGTTAGATTAAAATGAATGAAAGAATACAAAGTTTTCCCACACCCCTCATGGAGAGTCATGAGGGGTATTTATAGGCCCTTTACCTTTCATCTTTGCCATTTAAACAAAAGTAGTCCCTGCGTGCGCTACTTATTACAAATCTAGTCCAATTCACTTGAGTGATGATATCTTTATAAAAAAGCGAGTCTAACAATGTGTCAGATGATTTTAGGGATAATATCTTTTTGTTTCGTGTCAAATTTTGAGCTAATAAGGCTTATATATAGGCTTCAAACTTGCTCTCTAAGTTTGAGTCCAACACCTCCTCAATTTTCAAAACCCGACACTCAACCCCCTCATTTTTCCATGTTCAACCATATAAATATTTCGTGTATTATTATTTAATATAATTAAAACATCCATTATATTAATTACATTAAATAAAGTGTTCTCTAAATGTATATGTATTTGCCCCCAATAGGCTCGAGTTCGAAACCGGACATACGTTTATAAATATGTCCACAATCCAACATATCATATTTAGGAATGTTCATAATACATGATGATGAAGCATGTCTGTTTGGGGCATTTGGTTATTGATCAGTGGTGTTGGTATTGTGATGAAATTACGAAGGTTTAGACCGGAGTAGTAAACTAAAATAACATTACAACAATAAAAGCAATAGTTTGTTGATGAAGAAATTCGAAAGCAAGCGTGTTAGCCTTATTAAAAGTGATGGTCATTTACATTTTTATATATTTAATGTGTCGTTGTTTATTTAGTAAGAATAGTCAAAGGGCTCATGGATTAAATCTAATTGGTTAAAAGTTATGTTTTATTTAGTCCATGTACAAGGCCATAGATAGCCTAAGCCCATTTATTGTAAACTACAAATAGTCCTCCTCCTCCTCATTTTAGAGGGGTGCTTAAGAGTGTAGTATGTGTTTATTAATGAAAGTTTCTCTCTCTAGTTTATCTCACTATAATTCCAACGCCATTCTATACTCTTGATTCACCATTAGTGATTGTAGTAGTGTGTGATAGGATTGATCTAGGCCTTTACAAAGCGGAAACAATTATTCATGAAACAACAAAAGAAAATAAATGTGAATAATAAATTTGTTGATAAAGTCATCAACAACGAACGAAAATTAATTTTCATCATTAAGCAACAACAATAGCAAAAGCAAAAGCAAAGCGTAGACTTTTTTTGCGGCACTCGGATTCCAGCAGCACGCCCAGAGGCCACCATAGTTGATCCTGGTTTGGTTTTTTGCATAACTAAAAAGCTAAAAGATTGCCGCTATCGGCGTTAGTTAACCTTAAATGGTTAAAAGGTTATGGCCAAAACAAACAGTATGCGTGTTTTGGCCAAAAATTGCTTTCTTTTTTTTCCCTTTTTTTTCTCTTTCAATAGAGAAGAAATAAAAATGGTTGTGGCTAGGGTTCGAAGGGTGGTATTGAGGCAATGGCTCATAGCGGACGACTAGGCTACGGATCAAACCCTCTCATAATAACATGTTGGATTATAGAATTATGTTCATATATATTGTGTTATTAGGCAAAGTATTTATAGAGTACACATAATATAATGAAACTCTAACTTACTCAAGAACACACAAATGCTTAGGCCGTCTATCAGCTAATACACTACTCACCTTGTCACCTCAGCGCAACAAACTTTCTCACAACTTTTGCATACAATAATCATTGTGAAGGATTATACAAAAACTTGGGATGTTAATCTTAATAATGTTTTTGGGATATTTAGGAATGAATGTGTTTTAGTACGCGGAATTTACTATAACACACTTAAAGGAACAAAGGTGGTGAATATGAAAACGTGAATTATTTAGAATAATGAACACAACGTGAATAATACAAAATGATTCAATATTATTTATGAGATAATACGGGTGATCTAAACTATCACCGGGATTACAAAGGTAACCTTGAATCTTTGATTTGTAAAAGGGATTTGTGAATTTGTAACTAAGTTACTAGAGAGGTTGTGGTGTTTTAGGATATTACAAAGTTTATAGTTAAAGAGTTATTTATCTAAGGTGGTGACTAAGGGTTCCTTTTATAGGATAAGGAACCCTTTAACATGTTGTCAAGTTGCATTATAATAAGATAATAAGACTTTTCTAACCTACTATTACAACTTCCAATGTAAAACACTCAACATTATCTACTGCACGACATGGAAGACTGTACTACTTTTACTTAACGTGTTACAATGTACAAAGACTAATAATACAACTAAAATATCTACAAATAAAATATCTAACAACTTGACATTCAAACTGGCAGGACCTTCTTTAACTAGCAGTACCTTCTCACCCAGAAGGTACTGTTAGTTTATCTTCAACTTCTTCAAAATGAACTAGCAGACCTAATACTTCATCTGGCAGGCTCTTTGACTTGAGCATTTTATTCCCAACAATCCTCCCCTAAACTTGTTATTCCCTTTAAAATAAACAAGTTTCTTATGAATAAAATCCATACCTTGAGGATCTGAGAGAACTCTTCTAAAAACTTCACGCTCTATTCTTCCTTTTTCTTTTACATTGTTCAAAAATACTCATCAACAAACTTTGAACAACTTCTGACATTTCTTCATTTTTATCACACCTTAACCTCTTGGAAATCATGGTTGAAAAAACTTCATAGCTCAGTGGATACTCTTTTTCAGCTAACATAAAGAGCTCAATCCCACTTTGTGTAAAAAGATGATGCACACTGCTAAGACTTAGGAGTTCCCATGTGGTGGTAGGATCATGGTATGGAAACTTCCAATGAACATCCTTTGGATCAGGATCATACATCCTATTGAACTTTACCCAATGTTCTTGTTCCTTAACATCAGTGTTATTCTTAGTGTTTAGCCTGATTTGAACTAAATTCCACAACTCTTCTAAATCAGCTCTATCACATGCCCCTTATCAGATTCTCAAAATTTTTGAAGATGGCAGTTTGACCCCCAACCCTGGTTATCTTCCATGCCTTTCCTGACCTATCATGGTGAATCTCCCAATCTATAATAGGGTGTCTAGACCTAATTGGATCAGCATGTATAATTGTTGGTAAAGCAATTATCATTTTACTTACTTGTTCTGGATCCAATTCTGCTTCTTGTTTCTTTTGAGCACCTTTCTTTTTCTTTGAAGGTTTAGCATCAGATGAGATCTTGAAGTAACATGTCTTGTAGGCATTAAGATAAAGGAAGTTGATCCAGAGCTGCTTCTTTATATTTGTTGTTGATAAAAGTTTCAAGCTGTGCTGTTTTCTCTTCAGTGTTAAGATTCTTGTCATCCAAAATTATGTTAGCTTGACCTCTCACAATTGGATCATTGGCAATGATCCATTGCATCTGAGCATCAAATGTTTCCTGAGCAGCTTGAGTGTCAAGAAGAATTTGAGCAGCATCCTTTTGCTCTTGCATTTCTGCAAGCAGTCTTGAATCTTCTAAAGCTTTTTGCATTTCTTCTTCATGAAGCTTTTTGGAGACTTCCTCATCAAAAGCTATCTGTTCTTGCTCTCTTTTCTTCAATCTTTTGGGCCTAGGTTCATCTTCTACCAGAATTTTCTTGCCCTTTTCTTTTGGTGTTGGTTCTTGACTTGGAGCAGCAGATTGTTCCTCAGCAACTTATAACCTTCCTTGAACAAACAAACTCCCTTGAGGCTGTGATTCCCTCTTTATTTTGTAAACATTTTCAGCAGTACCTCTATAATCCATAGCCAACAGCCTCTTAATCTGAGCAGGCTCTTTTGCACTAACAGGCTCTTGCCCTGCACCAGCAGGCTCTTCATCATATACTTGTGTTCCTTCATGAAATTGAAACTGAGCCTCCTCTTCACCTTCTGAACTACCCATCCTCCCCTTTTTGGAAGAGAGACCCATGCTTTCTGCATCTGAACTTGAAGAACTAGATAAAACCAACTGTGAAGATCTTTTACCCTTCAGCATCTTCACTTCAGCCTCCAATTTCTTAACCCTCTAAACTAGCTTGGTGTTGATCTTAGAAAATTTTGTGTTCTGACTTTGAAGAGCATTTTCCAAGAACTGCACTTACTCCTTTAGTTCCTTCACAGTCTGAGAATCCAGACTTTGATGTTTAGGTGATTGGGATGGTGATGCATGATATGATGGTGATGGTGTTGTTACAGATGGTACTGGTGATGGGATTGGTGATGGATGATGAGATGGTGATATGTATCCAGGTGAAGAATTTGGTGATGATGATTCAGATGATGTGGATGTTTCTTCAGCATTTTGTGGTAACATTTCCTCAAAAAGTGGTACTTCTTCCCCATTAAAACCAATTTTCATATTTGAAAACACCTTGTGTGTAAGTTTTGGAGTTTCATAAGGAGAGTGTGGGGGAAGTAACAAAAGTTTTGATTTGGTGATGATGCATTGAATAAATCTGGGATACATCAAAAACTTTGTTTGGCTATCCACATTTTTAACCAATCCTTCAAAAATATGTTTTGAAAAGTTGAATTTTCTGTTTGTTGCCAAGCAAATGAGAGCTGTAGCCATGTTACCACTAAACTGCTCCCATGAGGTTTTCTTTTGGCTTAAAAAATGAAGGATGGTATGGATCAAAAATCTCCATTGTGGGGTAAAATGCTTTTTAAGAAAAGTGAGTTTATTGGAATTTACATTATACCCCATTCTTTCTAAATTTTCAAAGATTTCAGTATCAGGCAATTGACTAATACCATCTGAATCATCCAATCGAAGATGTCTTCTAATGGATGACTCGGTAAGAGTCAAGGTTTTGTCATCCACTTTGGCTTTTATCTTTTGGTCCCCATTTTCAAGAGTTTTAACTTTAGCCGTTTCCCAAAATTGTAAAATTGGTGATTCATAAATAGTGGGATTTACAAGTAAGGCAAACCTTATGTAAGAATCATTTAGAAAGTCCACTATTTGATGAAAAGATTCATTGTCCTCAGACTTTTCCAAAAATGCTAACTGGTTGTGACGTTTAACAAAAATTAGATCAGCCATGGTGAAAATTAAGAAAAAACTTGATTAGGATGGTGGGATTTGATTGTGGTACTGGTAGAAGATGAAAGGTGAGTGTTAATTGTGATAAGGATTGAGTAAAGATATTATGAGAGATTTACTTTTAACTGACTATGAGAAAATTTATAATAAGTAAATGAAGAGGCGGTTAAAAAGATCTTTTATATGAGAAATATAATATAATTACCAGACCCTTAAATCGAGGAAAACATCAGAAATTACAGAATTACCCAAACGGCTAATTTTAACTACCAGACCTAACGGCTATAATTTTAACTGACAGACTCAACGGTTATTTAGCAGTACCATTTTACTTTACCAGTACCAAAATTTGAACTACCAGTACCTTTGAGTTTGAAAGAAAATTTTACTTAGCGGTATCTTTGAAATTTTAGCAAAAATCCCTTATAGTTTTTAGCAAACTATCAGCTATCAACGGATTTATCTTGTCTTTACCAAAAGCCGTTTGCTTTGGACTAGTCAACTATTTACTGTAAAGTATGGTTAGTTAAATACCATATAGTTTTTGGTAAACTATCAACCATCAACGGATTTGATGTGTCTTTACCAATAGCCGTTTGCTGTTGGACTAGCCAGCTCTTAAGTTTGTAAAACTTTGTGAACTGAATACCATCTCCACATCATGATCCTTGTTTTGTTATCAACTTGAGTAACCTGAAATTTGTTAGTTGCAGACCAAAAGAACAGAGTGCAAAGCACCTGTTTTATAGCATTGTAAACATTTAAGCATCAAGATGAACAAAACATAGCAAACTTTATACTAGCAGGACCAATTATGAACTGATAGTACCTTTTGACTAACTAGCAGTACCATGTTAAGAGCCAGTACCATTTATTTTATGTACAAAAACACATGTTTTTCAAAGATTAATCATTCCAATACCTGCTACTAGGTATTTAAATCTACCTAAATCAAAAGCTTTGGTGAGAAGGTCTACAAAATTATTTGCAGAATCAATTTTGACAACTTGTATTAACCTTTTCTCATTGCAATCTCTTATGAAATGGTGTCTGATTTCAATGTGTTTTGTTTTTGAATGTTGAACTGGATTTTTAATGATACAAATAGTACTGCTATTGTCAATGTAAATAATGGTGTTAAGAAAATTGTACCCATAGTCAAGCAATTGATTTTGGATCCAAAGCACTTGCCCACAACAACTTACACCAGCAACATATTCTGCTTCAGTTGTAGAGTTGGCCACCATTGTTTGCTTCTTGCATTGCCATGATATGAGTCTGCAACCAAGAAATTGACATCCACCAGTTGTGGATTTTCTGTCTAGGGTTGCACCAGCATAGTCACTATCAGAATAAGCCACCAAGTCAAAAGATGATTCCCTTGGATACCATAGACCCAACCTAGGTTGACCCTTGAGATATCTAAAGATCCTTTTGACTGCTGTGAGATGAGAAACTTTGGGATTTACTTGAAACCTTGCACATACACACACTGGGAACATGATATCTGGTCTTGATGATGTAAGGTAAATCAAGGACCCAATCATTGATCTGTAATTGTGCAAATCCACATCTTCACCCTCAGCATCCTTGTGTAACCCCTTTTCTGAATCCATTGGAGTACTTGCAACCTTAGAATCTGCAAACTGAAACTTCCTCAGAATCTCTGCTACATACTTATCTTGGCTGATAAATATGCCTTCATTTGATTGTTTCACTTGGAGACCCAGAAAGAAAGTAAGTTCCCCCATGGAACTCATTTCAAACTTACTATGCATAAGTTTTTCAAACTCCACACACAACTCTTGGTTTGCGGATCCAAAGATAATGTCATCTACATAAATCTGCACAAGCAAGATGTCTTTCTTGGTTTTTTTGATGAACAAAGTTGGATCAATCTTGCCTCTTTGAAATCCATTTTCCAATAAATAGAAAGCCAATGTTTCATACCATGCCCTATGAGCTTGGTGTAGACCATAAAGAGCCTTGGTAACCCTATACACCTTGTCTGGATATTCTGCATCAACGAAGCCTGGAGGTTGAGAAACATACACTTCTTCTTCAATAGTACCATACAAGAAGGCACTCTTAACATCCACTTGGTAAACAGTGAAGCCTATAAAAGAAGCATAGGCCAAGAATAGCCTAATTGCTTCAAGTCTTGTAACTTGAGCAAAAACCTCTTCATAATCCACCCCTTCTTCTTGAGTATACCCTTGGGCCACCAATCTTGCCTTATTTCTGATTACAATCCCCCTTTCATCTTTCTTATTCCTGAACACCCATTTGGTTCCAATTGCCCTGTGACCTTTGGGCAAATCAACCAGTTTCCAAACCTTCTAAAGCTTGAATTGAAGAAGCTCTTCTTGCATTGCTTCAACCCAACTTGAATCATCTAAGGCTATGTTAATGTTTTTGGGTTCAGCCTGTGAGAGAAAACATGAAAACAGGCATATGTTGGCAACTTCATGGTTCTTTTCTTCATAGACAGATGAGATAAACCCTTCTTGGTCTGAAGATAAGACTTGAGTTCTTGTTCTAACACCAGAATCAATGCTGCCAATCACATTATCAATGGAGTGATCTTTGAGAATTCTTGTGTTGTGTGTTGTAGGAACTTCATAGGTAAGTAGAAGATTGCCAACCCCCACATTTTCTGGTAAGAGATCATATGATTGAACATTTAATGGTTCAGCAGTACCAACTTGTGAACTGCCAGTACCATCTGGTGAACTGGCAGTACCATTTCCATCTGCACTACTTTCTTGATTCTCTTGACCCTGAGTTCCATGATCATCTTCAACACCTTCATTTGTTGTATTTGAAGGTTCTTCATGACTTGAAGATAAATCCAATCCTTTTCAAATTGGCATCAAGATGTAGTCTTGATCTTCAGCTGTTTCAACATTGTCTTCAAAACCTGCATTATCATTAGTATTTGTACCTGTAACAGGCACATAATTCATAGATTCTGAAAGCCTATCAATGTCAAGAAGCCAATCTGGCCCAATGCCTACAACATTTGGTAGTTTCTCTTGAAACTCTATGTGCAGATTTTCTTCCACTAACCTAGTGCAACTATTATACACCCTATAGGCCTTACTTTGCAAAGAATACCCTATCATGTAGCCTTCATCAGCTTTTCCTTCAAACTTTCCTAGATGATCTTTGGAATTGAGAATAGTGACATGACATCCAAAAGGTCTCATAAAACTTAAAGATGGTGTTCTACCAAAGAAAAGTTCATAAGGAGTCTTTTTATAGGGTTTAATCACAAGAACCCTGTTCTGCACATAACAAGCAGTACCTACAGCTTCAGCCCAAAATGAAATAGGCAACTTAGAGTCTACTAACATTGTTCTAGCAGCCTCTATTAGTGATCTATTTTTCCTTTCTGCTACTCCATTTTGTTGTGGGGTTCTAGCTACACTAAATTCTCTTTTTATTCCTTTTTCTTTGCAAAATTCATCCATAACCCTATTCTTAAATTTTGTCCCATTGTCACATCTAATTACTTTCACTTTCTTATCAGCTTGGTTTTCTATTTCAGTTATATAGGACTTAAGGATCTCACTAGTTTCATCCTTAGTTCTTAAAAGAAAACCCAAGAAAATCTGCTGTAATCATCAGTAACTACAAGACAATATTTTTTACCATTCAAGCTACTGATGAAGCAAAAAGTGTACCGCTTTTAAGGGGTCATTTAAGCCCTAAATCGTATTTATTTGATCAAATATTGCCCTAAATCGTTCCTTTTGTCATTTTAGGTACTTTTGAGGAGAAATCTGGAAAAGGAGGCATTTTGGACGTTTTTGGAGCATTAAAGTGAAGAAAACGACAAAGTCTCAAAAATCGGCTAAAAGTTACCTTTGACGGCGTCAGACTTTACTCTGGACGGCGTCATGGCTTGGCAAGAAAAGGTGGACGTGAAATTTACTCATGATAAGCCAGTGAAAATTGCATGTAAATTCTGACGGCGTCACGCTTTAACCTGATCAAGGGCGTCACGGCTTAATTCAAAGAGGGACGGCGTCACGTTCAAGGTCTGACGGCGTCAAGCCTTGATAAGCCAGAACGGATTTTGGAGAGCTAAAGAGGGACGGCGTCAAGAAGGCCATCCGGGAACCCTAGAAGCGGTGAGGTGACGGCGTCACACTCCATAAGGTGACGCCGTCAGATGTAAAAATCTATATATAGTTTTCTAATTTTTTGTCATTAGGGAGAGAGCTTAGTGTGGAATTTTTGGGAGAAAACCCTAAGACGATTTTAGCATCTTTTTCAAGGCTTTTTGCCTTGAGATCTTCCATGTTACATTGAAAGATAAGTTATCAATTAATCATTCAATATGTCTATGTGTTGTTTGATTCTATCTTGTTCTTGTCTTTTGTTTAACATGTTAGGCTAGATTTATCTTGTGTTTGCTTAGATCTAATGAAACCTAGCTATTGATTATTGGTTATTAATGTGTTATTAGTTGTATTGGATGATTGTTTATCTATGTTAGGCTTAAGAAAACTGGCTAACTTCCTATTCGGTAACTTGCTTGAACGTCTTAAGAAACATGAACCAAATGCGTACTAAAGGTTTTTATGGTTGTATTTAATGCACAAGCGAATTCTAGTGATCCCATGTTAGGAGCTTCCTAGCCGGCTCGACATAGGAGTGAAGTAGGAGCTTGTAGAGTTGGGGAAGTACGTACGCCACCCCACGATTGGTATTAAGGAATACACCCGTCATCCACGCAACTAATACACACTAATCAACCGGTAAAAGATAGTTATGGAGTAAGGAAATCTAAGTAAACACATTTCTCTACACATAAGTTTCTCACCAACTTTTTATTTTCAGTTATTTATTTTATTTGCATTCGTAGTAATTTGGGTTAGTTGATTAGCAACTAATTCCGCCCACTCCTTCAAAACCCGAGATTTTACTTGCTTTCATAAAAATATAAAAACATAAAAAAGAATCTTCCTCAACCCTTAGACCTATTAGAGTAGTCTTTCATACCTAACGAACACTATTCCCTGTGGAGAACGATCAATCCCCCGTACTTACCACTACACTATACTACATCGGTCAGGTACACTGCCTGGTGGGGTTGTAAGCCTCTTGAGATCCCTCGATAGGTAAAACCTGTTGTAAGGTTGCAAAACCACGCATCAAGTTTTTGGCGCCGCTGCCGGGGAGTAGTTATTGCTTAGGTTGAAATTTTATTTTTATTAGGTCTACTCACAAGATTCCTATCAAGTGAGATATTTTCTTTTTATTTTGTAGCTTTCTCGTAGTCTATCTTTTCTTTGTGATTTTGTTTGTAATTTGCTTCAAATGGACTTTTCACTTAGATTTCTAAGATTGCAAGATATGGTTGAGTGGCTAGAACACCAAGAAGTTCAAAATACGTCATTTAGAGACACTTATGAATCATATGAGCCTTCACCTAGGATAGATTCTTATGAACAACCTCCATGTTTAGGATCTTGTTTTAGTGAGGCTAATAGGAAAAGCGACCTAGTTTGCCAAGGAATTGTGGATAGAGCCGTATCAATAAACCATAAGTTGGATGAAGCACTAGGTTTGTTATTATCACTACCTAAGAAAACAATTGATGAGGATATAGGTGATCTTGACACGTGGAATGATGAGGTAAATAACATAAGCCCACAAAATACTCAACCATCATTTGAGGCACCCACACCGCCCGTGACTTACCCGGAAGAAGTAGAAGAGACTTTAGGAATCCCGATGGAGGTAGAACCCTTGGACCAAGCACAACTAGAGGATATAGGTTTGCACACTTTTAGTGATGACCTTACTCATAGTTCTAGGGAATTTCCTAGTGTTGATGAATTGGAACCTCAACCTTTACACAACTTTTCATCCTTAGATTTACATCTAGGAGAAAAAAGAGGAACCGACCCACCCATCAACCAATATTATCCGGGTAGTTTTAGGATGAAGGAAGCCATTCACTCACCCCCTTCACCTCACGTGGCATATTCACACCCTAAGGGTGTGTATCGCTACTTTCACCCGCACTTAATCCTAAGTGTAGGGAAAACCTCCCCTATTTTTGTTAAATAAGGGTAGAGTCAGGCTCGTGACTCGAACAAAAACAAGCGCTTATTGGGAGGCAACCCAAGCTTTATTTGCTTTATTTGTTTGATTGTTTGTTTATTTAATTTTATTTGTTTCCGTATGCATTTCTTATTCTTTTTGTTTACTGTTCATGTCTCAAATATAAATTGTGAAAATGCTTTATTTTGTTTTTAACTTCGTCTTAACTACATATAAAGGTATTTTGCAAAAGATAAGTGTAAGGGAAATCCAAATTTGTTTTTAAGAACAAGATTGAACATGAACGATAACAATGAGATATAAGCATGCATATTAGTATTTGTTTGAGTCAAATGCTTGTATCGAGTCATAATGAAGTTTTGCAGGAATTCCAGGAAGTAAGGTGTAGGTTTTTCCAAAATTTTCCGGAAACGTAACATGAGAATTCTGTCAGATCATTTCTGACGGCGTCAGGCTCTACAACCTGACGGCGTCAGGTTTAATTTTCTGAAAATTTTTGAAAGTTTTGTTTTCATAAAAAGTTTTTATTAAATCTATAACTTATAATCTCCAGGAATCTGCAAAATTATCATTCCACAAGCATTATATCCTTATATATAGAGTTTTTCCCGCCGATGTTATGCAGGTTTTCGTGTTTGTTTTCTCAGGTTTAACAGGTTATTTTGGACAAGGAAATGTTTTTGGATCAAGCTTTTGGCGATGCATTAGTCATGGAGCTTCAACATTCTCTTTGGAAGAAGATTTAACCATGTTACGTCGTTATCCACCAAACGAATCAGGGGAGTATTTGATTTCATTCTTTTACTTTATACTTTTACATCTTGTTATTTGAACATTGGGGACAATGTTCATCTTAAGTGTAAGGGGGGGGGGGGGTAAAAGTACGATTAGAGAATGCTATTGCGCTTGATTTTTGTTTGTTTAATAGTAGTTGTGTAATAAAACTGAGATAAATACCTGTTAGGGTAATTTTAGTGCCAAATTTAAAATTTTTTACAACATATAGGAGTGAAACTTTGATCTGAATGAGCGTCTCACGGATAGGAGTTATATGACTAGCACAAAAACCGTACCACTAAAAAAATTTTCCACCCCCAAATATGTGAGGTTCGCCCCTAGAATTGGTAGGAAAAGCATTTATGCTATGATGTGTGTACCGGTAGCACTTAGATTCTAGAACTTGCGTTAGGACCATTCCGAGGCCACAAGTGAGACTACGTTCGTGTAGTTAGATTTACTACATGATAAGAGGCATTAGGATTAACCCATTGTTTTACACCTGTGTTTTTGTTATAATTACTTTGGCTACATTGGTCAAATAATTCTCCCACACCCTTTGCGTTGTACTCATTTTTTGTACACGATACCCCTAGTACACCCCTCAGAGCCTATCTTTTCGTTTTGACCTTTAAGCATTTTACTTAAAGGAAGAATTTGTTACACCCCACTAAAATGTACACCCAAATCGCCTTAGCCTACCTTGTATGCACTCATTTTTAGTGCATTATTGTTACAACATTTGTTTAAACCCAAGTTAATTATCTAGTTGATTACATGGTTGCTAAGTCGAGTCATATCCTTGTACATATTGTTTTGGGACAATTGGGACTCATGGGTAAAGTACTAGTGTAATGGAGTAATGGGGAAGAACATCATTTATTACCCCCATATGTGCTAAATGTTTTAAAAGTACTCCAAGTGTTTTAATTATCTTAATTCGAGTCATTAGAATAGTTATTTGTAAAGTTATGTAAAAGTTCAAGTGTAAGGGGAATGCAACGCCCCTATGATGTATTATTTTGGATGGTAGGGCAAGAGTGTATGAAAAAAAAAAAAAATAAATAAATAAAAAAAAAAAATTAAATAATCAAGAAAAATACAAAAAAATGAGAAAAAGAAAAATAGAAAAAAACATACGGACTACCATCCCGTTTCATTTTATGTTTATTTTTATGTTTTTGTTATTTTGTTATTTTGTTTCTAGCTTAAGATTGAGTCGAGTCTTGGCTTAGCAACATTGTATAGTACATGTAATTAATCAAGATCTTTAACTCGCCACCAGTAAAATATCCTTTATCCAACAAAACCGTGTTTTCCTTTTCCCTACACCTAACGTTATAACCCATTTAAAAGCCCTCTTTGATAGTTTATCTTAGGTGCTTACGCCTAGTGGAGGAGGTTTTCGATCCTTTCCCAAGCCTATGGTAATCTATTTGCTATGACAGGTAGTGAGAGATATTATCCGTTTTCATTTATGAGATTTATTTTGATGACACTTGAGAGATGTGAGTATCTAAACACTACTTGTGAGGTGCTAGTTTATAATCTCCGTGCTTATTATGATTGAAGTGGAACGATTATTTGTTGTAATTACTTTTATGTTTGCATTAAATGACCCCTAACCTGTATTTTGATTAGAATAAAAGCGCATTTGCTTGAGGACAAGCAAATCTCAAGTGTAAGGGTATTTGATGAAGCGAAAAGTGTACCGCATTTAAGGGGTCATTTAAGCCCTAAATCGTATTTATTTGATCAAATATTGCCCTAAATCGTTCCTTTTGTCATTTTAGGTACTTTTGAGGAGAAATCTGGAAAAGGAGGCATTTTGGACGTTTTTGGAGCATTAAAGTGAAGAAAACGACAAAGTCTCAAAAATCGGCTAAAAGTTACCTTTGACGGCGTCAGACTTTACTCTGGACGGCGTCATGGCTTGGCAAGAAAAGGTGGACGTGAAATTTACTCATGATAAGCCAGTGAAAATTGCATGTAAATTCTGACGGCGTCACGCTTTAACCTGATCAAGGGCGTCACGGCTTAATTCAAAGAGGGACGGCGTCACGTTCAAGGTCTGACGGCGTCAAGCCTTGATAAGCCAGAACGGATTTTGGAGAGCTAAAGAGGGACGGCGTCAAGAAGGCCATCCGGGAACCCTAGAAGCGGCGAGGTGACGGCGTCACACTCCATAAGGTGACGCCGTCAGATGTAAAAATCTATATATAGTTTTCTAATTTTTTGTCATTAGGGAGAGATCTTAGTGTGGAATTTTTGGGAGAAAACCCTAAGACGATTTTAGCATCTTTTTCAAGGCTTTTTGCCTTGAGATCTTCCATGTTACATTGAAAGATAAGTTATCAATTAATCATTCAATATGTCTATGTGTTGTTTGATTCTATCTTGTTCTTGTCTTTTGTTTAACATGTTAGGCTAGATTTATCTTGTGTTTGCTTAGATCTAATGAAACCTAGCTATTGATTATTGGTTATTAATGTGTTATTAGTTGTATTGGATGATTGTTTATCTATGTTAGGCTTAAGAAAACTGGCTAACTTCCTATTCGGTAACTTGCTTGAACGTCTTAAGAAACATGAACCAAATGCGTACTAAAGGTTTTTATGGTTGTATTTAATGCACAAGCGAATTCTAGTGATCCCATGTTAGGAGCTTCCTAGCCGGCTCGACATAGGAGTGAAGTAGGAGCTTGTAGAGTTGGGGAAGTACGTACGCCACCCCACGATTGGTATTAAGGAATACACCCGTCATCCACGCAACTAATACACACTAATCAACCGGTAAAAGATAGTTAGGGAGTAAGGAAATCTAAGTAAACACATTTCTCTACACATAAGTTTCTCACCAACTTTTTATTTTCAGTTATTTATTTTATTTGCATTTGTAGTAATTTGGGTTAGTTGATTAGCAACTAATTCCGCCCACTCCTTCAAAACCTGAGATTTTATTTGCTTTCATAAAAATATAAAAACATAAAAAAGAATCTTCCTCAACCCTTAGACCTATTAGAGTAGTCTTTCATACCTAACGAACACTATTCCCTGTGGAGAACGATCAATCCCCCGTACTTACCACTACACTATACTACATCGGTCAGGTACACTGCCTGGTGGGGTTGTAAGCCTCTTGAGATCCCTCGAGAGGTAAAACCTGTTGTAAGGTTGCAAAACCACGCATCAGCTACTCACAGAAGTAGGACCAAAAAGGTCCATATGAAGCATGTATAAAGCTTGAGAAATTGAGTTATGGGACTTGGGCTTACAAGAAGCTCTATGTTGTTTGCCTTTAAGGCAATCAACACAAGTTTGGTCATTTTGAAAAATCTTTTTGGGTAAACCTCTAACCAAATCATATTTTACAATTGTATTGATTGTTTTAAAGTTTATATGACCAAGCCTTCTATGCCATAGCATAGATTCATCCAATGAGGCTTTTGCTACTAGACAAGTTAAACTCTCCTTAGGAACAATGTTCTTTAAATCAACACTGTACATATTGTTCCTTCTTGAGATTTTAAGAAGAATCTGACTTTCATCAGGAATTTTAAAATCAGGAGAAAGAACAATGCATTCATTGTCAGTAAAAAGAACCTTGTTCTTTTTGTCACACATTTGTGAGACACTGAGGAGATTAAACTGAAGTTCTTTCACAAAGTACACATTTTCAAAATCTAATTTACTGGTTTTGATTGTACCTTTACCAGTAATCTTTCCTTTGATTCCTCCCCCAAAGGTAACATATTCTCCATCAAATGATTTGAAGTCTGTGAGGTAAGACATGTTGCCTGTCATGTGCCTTGAACATCCACTATCTACATATCCTTGATCAGCAATATCATTTGAATGTTCCTGCATATATATAAACATATTAGTTTCCTTGGGGTACCCAAGCCATAACTGACTTGGGTTTGCCTCGTGCATCAATGAAATCAAACCTCTTTAGGACTGTTGATGCACCTTTTGATTGGAGTGGTCTCCATATCCAACATGCTGAGGACTTAACAGCATTTTCCCTTTTAACCCATTTTGTGGTCCTTGGTCTGACAGTACTAATTTTGGCAATACCATTTGGTCTAGCAGGACCATTTGGTCTAGCAGGACCTTTTGGTTTTGGTCTCCAATCTTGTGTTTTAACCACAGATTTCTTTTCAATGGGACTTTTCACAACTCTTGGTGCATGTTTGAAAGTATTTCTTGCACCCTTAGTAGTTGGTTTTGAGTTAACAGGCTTATTTGGTCTAACAGTATGATTAACTTTTGGTGTGTTAGACTTCACAAAACTTTTTCTGGTGTTTGTTCCATTTGTTTTAGACCTTGATGTACTCCCAGAAACCTAATTGTTACAATAAGCATGAGTATGATTAAAACTACCACAGTAATAGCAGGCCTTATTGTACATAACAAAATCATCACCAAGTTGGTGTGACTTAAGATTGTTCCAATTTCTCTGGCTACCTCTAGGTTTGCTATTACACTTAGCACAACATTCAACTGTTTTCAGAACAGTTTTAGCCTTTGTCTTAATCTCTACACTTTTAGGACTGGGTGGTCCTACTTTTTTTCCTTTCTTTGAAACAGTCTCTTTTTCCTCATCATCAGATGTCCAATCTTCAATAATTGGAGCATCTGAGCTCTTATCAGTGAGCACCTTTTTGTTAGAGAGTGAAGCATTACTAGCACTCTCAAAAGGTTCACTTTTCTCTACAGGTTTCTCATTATCTAGTGGTTTATTGGTGAATTCATGTGAACCTGATTCTGCAAGATCTAAACCTGGGGGACAGGGGATTCCTCTGTAAGGAGGTGGACAAGTCTTGTATCCAATCCCAGATTTGATTCTCTTGTTCATTTGATTTTCAACTATCCTTCTATTACAGTCAGAAGCAGTTTCTAATGTGGTAATAGTTAGTTGAATATTATCCTTTGCCAGTTTCACTTTAGCAAACTCAGTTCTTAACAGGTTTATTTCAGCATCTTTCAAAAATATTTCCCTATTAAGAATGCCTTTTGTGTCAGAAAAAGTGAGTTCATTTTCCCTAAAGTGGATTATCTGCTTCTCAAGTTTGGCCATACCACACTTATGATTAACTAGGTCTTGATGAGTTTTTCTTTGTTCTACTTTCAGTTCATCATAAAGTTTTATTAAAGTTTCTAATTCTTCAAAAACTTTACAAGTATTAGAACATTTAGTAATTTGTACCTCAGGATTGGTGAAAGCCATGAAAGCCATTTCATTTGAAGTTGACTCCTCTTCACCCATAAAGCTCCAATCAAAACCCAGCCCATCAATAGCTACCATAGCTTTAGGCTCAGTGATTTCCACAGCCTTGCTCTTGTTCTCAAAGCTTTCCTTGTTCTTGTTCTCAAAACCTCTTCCCTTATCATCCTGCTTCTTTGGTCTTCTACACTCTCTTGAGTAGTGACCCTTCATGTGGCAGTTGTAGCACTCCACTTTAGACTTGTCATACCCAGCAGGCTCATTACCATTGATGGTAATCTTCTTTCCAGTCCTCATCAGAAATTTCTTAGCCCTCATGCTAAGAAGTGAAATTTGCCACTTTATGTCCATTTCCTCAAGATCTTCATCATTGATCTCTTGAATATCTTCAAAAGTCAATATGGAACCATTGTGTTGTGATGTCAGGAAAGCACAACCAATTGTTTCATCTAGAATTGTTTTGGTACTGCTAGAAGTATTGGTAGTACCAAAATTTGTGTTGGTAGTACCTTCTTCTCTACCATCTTTTTCTTCATCTACTATCCTTGAGGTGCTGGGAGATGACACAAAGGCCATATTCCCTGAGCTTGAACTAGTAGACTTCTTCACTTCATGCTCTACTATCTTGAAGTTGCTGTAAAGATCATTAAGACTCATGTAATACATATCTGGTTTGTTTTTCCAGACAATGACATGCATGGCCCATTCAGAGGGTAAACTCCTAAGGAATTTGGAGTTTAGGTCTTCTTGAGATATCAGCACTTCATGAATGGCTAACTGACTTGAAAGCTTTTGTAGTCTATTGAACATGTTGTCCAAAGACTCATTTGTTGTGGCTGAAAAGTTTTCAAACTGTTGTTTGAGGAGAGTTTTCTGAGTTTTCTTGGTGGCATCATTTCCACCAAATCTAGCCACAATAGCTTGAAAGAGGGTTTTAGCACATTTGTACTTGTTGAAGATCAAAAGCTGGTCATTTGGAATAGACATCAGAAACATACTCCTGGCCTTAAGATCATTTCTCTTTTGGATTCTTTCTTCTGCGGTAGTTGGGTTCACTTGCACATTTGTTACTATTGCATCGTTTACTGTGGAGGTGGTGATTGTAGGTTTGAATGAGTTTCCTTCTTCAATAATCTCCCAAAGTGCATAGTCTTGCACTTGGAAGTATTGCTCTACCCTCAGTCTACACATCTCAAACTCATTTTGTTTGAGTAATGGAAGTTTTGCAGCCACATTGGTTTGAATGTGTTCAACATCCATTGTTCTTTTAAATAGTAAATATCAGCCTAGCTCTGATACCACTTGTGAAGGATTATACAAACACTTGGGATGTTAATCTTAATAATGTGTTTGGGATATTTAGGAATGAATGTGTTTTAATACGCGGAATTTACTATAACACACTTAAAAGAACAAAGGTGGTGAATATGCAAACATGAATTATTTAGAATAATGAACACAACGTGAATAACACAAAACGATTCAATATTATTTATGAGATAATACGGGTGATCTAAACTATCACCGGGATTACAAAGGTAACCTTGAATCTTTAATTTGTAAAAGGGATTTGTGAATTTGTAACTAAGTTACTAGAGTGGTTGTGGTGTTTTAGGATATTACAAAGTTTATAGTTAAAGAGATATTTATCTAAGGTGGTGACTAAGGGTTCCTTCTATAGGATAAGGAACCCTTTTAACATGTTGTCAAGTTGCATTATAATAAGATAATAAGACTTTTCTAACCTACTATTACAACTTCCAATGTAAAACACTCAACATTATCTACTGCACGACATAGAAGACTGTACTACTTTTACTTAACGTGTTACAATGTACAAAGACTAATAATACAACTAAAATATCTACAAATAAAATATCTAACAACTTGACATTCAAACTAGCAGGACCTTCTTTAACTAGCAGTACCTTCTCACCCAGAAGGTACTGTTAGTTTATCTTCAACTTCTTCAAAATGAACTAGCAGACCTAATACTTCATCTGGCAGGCTCTTTGACTTGAGCATTTTATTCCCAACAATCATGACCCACCACAACTGTTGAAGTAAAACCCTGCGGATAGGTCCCACTTCTGTGTAGTATCCTTTAGAATGATTCCTCCGGACGTTGCGAGTTCCTACACACAATAAAAACGCACGTTAGACTCGCCTTAGGTTTTATCCCAAGACCAACCTCCGGCGTGAAAGTAAGTATGTGATAATTATTGAAGGTTGAACAGTAAAATAAGCGTAAATGTTGTAGGTGTAAAATTGAATGCAAATCATAAATGAGGTGTAGGTATTTATACTACCAACACATGTTACCGTTTTACCTTGGGACTAAGCGAGCAGGCCTAAGCCTATCTTAGTAGGTAGGTGTCAGATCACGTGGGGGACATAATCCCTGTAGATCTGACATGGCGGCGTTGGCAGCGGTTGATGGGATTGCTAAGTGGATAAACGGCGGCGGTCCTTTCGGGAGATGTCCGAAGTTAGTGAATAATCGGACGATAAGTATCGCCCAGACACGTAGCTTAGTCCGGACGAGCTTAATGTCCAGACACATACGCCAACATGTTCCCCCCCCCCTCCACGTATTGGACTATCGGCCTCAAGTCGATAGTGAAATACCTAAAACTTGCGTCTTCCGGTACTTCTTTGTTTTGTCCTGCGGTCCAGTTATGTAAGCATTGTCCGGATGTTAAGGCTTCTTGAGTCTCGTTGGGCTCGTTAAGTACTAGGCCCATGGGCCGAATAAAATAATATTATCCGTTGTAGACAGTTGTATGCCACACGTAATTTTACCGTGGAGATCTAACGTTCCACAATCTGCCATGTCAGCGAGTGGCAGACTGACGTGACGTTTTCACTACTTTCTAGGTTTTTCTCTATATATACCGCTTTACCCCTTTTCATTTTTTCACTTTTACTGTGCATTTCTTTTTCTCATCATCGGCGCTTTACATTTTTCAGTGACCGGTCGTCCGTTGTGCAATCTCGAGAGGTGCGTTTTATTCTTTCTTGTAATTATCTTTCCTACTTGTTCCCCGACATCCTTTTAGTTATGGCCGCTGAGATGAACGTATCGGAGAACCCCTCATTAGTCAGTAGACTTGGCCCTCAGTCCGGTAGGGTCGTCCTTAAATTTGATATGCATGTACATACTTCTAAAATGACACAAGAAGAATTAGATGGTGTGGTCAGGGAGTTTGGTATCCCTTTGGATTTACGGCCCACACTTCCCCCGGATGACATGACAATGGATAGGTTACCGAACGATAAAATAGGTGTTTACGTTCACCAGTTGAGGACGGGGGGTGTTAGGATTCCTTTCTCCACATTTCCCAGCTGGTTCCGATAGGTTTGAATAGGGTAACAATGTTTGAGATCCGTTGCTATAGTCTGGACGTACGGCCGATCGTTCTCTTGTTCAGGGTTTTCTATAGATTGTGCAAACAAGGCCATTGGTTTTCATTCGAAAACCGGACAGGGAGGAGAGCCAGGAAGTGTTTTGAGGAGGTGTTGACCGGGCTGAAGCACTAGAAAGATCATTTCTTTTTGATAGACCGGAGGGCAATTCCACATGCCATGCCGTGGAAACATAACGATTCTAAGGTTACTGATGATTTTCCGGAGACACATTCTGATAGGGATGCTGAGATGATTGCTAAGAAAGTGATTCTCCTCAGGAAACCTTCAACTGCCCTTCTATTGATGACAGGTCTTGGTAAAGTTTTTCAGTATCCCGGATATGAGGGCGTTCTAAAGGATGCCGATGGGCATGGTAATATAAATTTTTCTCGACTTAACATTGTGTAGCGTCTGTTTGCTTCTCGTTTTGATCTTATCTTATTATTATTTTCTTTTTGCAGTTCTTACCATGTCGGAATACTTGGAGCTTCTGGAGTTGGATGGAGTTCAGGTTAGCAGGGGAGATCCTTTAAGGGAGGAGAGGGAAAGGCCGGTACGAACTACTGAGCCATTGGTACCGGGGAGTTTGGTTCCTGAGAAGACTTCTCTCCAGACGGCAGTTGAGAAGCCTGACCCAAATATGGTTGCAGTGAAGGAAGAGAAGGAAAGGAAGAAACTGGCGGCCGAGCTGGAAAGGAAGAAAAGGAGTGCAGAGGGTTCATCCGTTCAACAGGGGAGAAAGAAAAGGAAGAGCAGACCGTCTGAGGGAAATGTATCTTTCGAACAAACTCTTGATGTCTCTTGTTTTTCCTGTCGGATGAATGTAATAAGAACAATTATTGTAATTAAGTGTTTGTGTATAACAATTTGTTCGTGACCGATGTTGTCACGCTTTTGTATCGTCGGATAATTTAGCAGAATGATAATTTGTTGTTTTTATTTTTTGTGCAAATATTGTTTGATCTGCTTGTACCCTCGATGACGGAGTGTTTTCACGATCCACTCATTGGAGCCGAAGTATTTTCCACCATCTGTTTGATTTATCAACAGAGTGTTTTCACGATCCGCTCATTGGAGCCGGAGTGTTTTCCACCATCCATTTAATTTCTGTCGACGGAGTGTTTTCACGATCCGCTCATTGGAGGCGGAGTGTTTTCCACCATCCGTTTAATTTTTGTCGACGGAGTGTTATCACGATCCGCTCGTTGGAGTCGGAGTGTTTTCCACCATCCGTTTAATTTCTGTCGACGGAGTGTTTTCACAATCCACTCATTGGAGCCGGAGTGTTTTCAACCATCCGTTTAATTTTTGTCGACGGAGTGTTATCACGATCCGCTCGTTGTTTTAATGTAAACACAAATATAACACAATAGATTTGAAAATTGTTCCTCCTGCTGCCGGGGAACTAAAGATTGTCATAAATATTAATCAGTTTTAGTTTACTAGTTCTACATAAAACAATTCCGGAGATTCATTGCATGCCAAGTCCGAGGTACTTCTCGGTCGTCCATTTTCTGAAGCTTGTACGAACCGTTATGGTAGGCTTCTATTATCCGGTACGAACCTTCCCAGTTAGGTCCCAACTTCCCCTGGTTTTCGACCCTGCTGGCTTTGATCCTTCTGTATACAAAATCTCCCACTTTAAATGCAACAGGGCGCACCCTTTGGTTGTAATACTGTTCGACTTTGGATTTGTACTTGGCTTCACGAATGGCCGCCATTTCTCTCCTTTTTTGAAGCAAATCAAGGTTTAATCGTTGTTGTTTTTCGTTTTCTTCCGAATTGTAAAGCATGGTACGGTGAGTGGGCATTCCAATTTCGGTCGGAATAACTGCTTCGCTTCCGTATGTCAGGCTAAAAGGAGTCTCTCCATTGCTTGTTTTCAATGAAGTTCGGAAAGCCCATAGAACGTTCGATAATTCATCAACCCATCCGGCACTTTCCCTTCCTAGCCGGGTCTTAATACCGTGCATCAGGCTCTTGTTGGCCCTCTCAACCAGGCCGTTGGCTTGAGCATGTGCTACCGCCGTGTTTATTTGCTTAATTTTCAATTTTTCGCACCAGCTTTTGAACGGATCATTGACGAAGTTCGTTCCATTGTCTGTAACTATTATTCCCGGCAGGCCGAATCTACAGACGATGTTTTCCCACACAAATTTCTTTACGTCCTTGCCTGTGGTCTTGGCGAGGGGTTTGGCTTCTATCCATTTTGTGAAGTAATCAATGGCCACGATAACAAACTTTACCTTCCCTTGAGCCTCTAGTAGAGGACCTAGCACGTCCTTTCCCCATTGGTAAAAGGGCCATGGTGCCATGATGGACGTCATAATAGTTTTTGGCAGTTTCAGAACCGGAGCATGAATCTGACAGGAGTCACATTTGTCAATTTCCTACCTAGCGTCTCTATGCATGGTCGGCCAGTAATAACCTTGTCTCATCAATTTAGCCACAATCGACCTTGTTCCGGGATGCATTCCGCACGCCCCTTCGTAGACTTCCCGTATGATATAATTTGCTTGTAATGGGACTACGCACCTTAGCATCGGACTTAGGTATGACTTTTTGAATAAAACGCCTTCTTCCATCACATACTGGGGGATTTTCATCCGCAACGCCCTTGCTTCATTTGGGCCATCCGGCCATACACCTTCTTCTAGACACCGGATGATTGGTGTCATCCAGTTATCTTCTTCTTCTTCCACAATCGCCCCAACCTGCTTCTCTTCGGTCGAAGGCTTTTCCAATACTTCGACAAGAATCTATTTGGTTAGATGATTGAAGGCTACCGAAGCCAACTTGCTTAGAACATCCGCCTTTTGGTTTTGTGCCCTCAGTATGTTATGAATTTTAAATTTCTTGAAGTTTTTAATGTATTCCTTTGCCTTTGCCAAATATTGTATCATACTTTCCTTGGTCGCCGTGAAGTCTCCGTTTATCTGACTTGCTACCAACTTGGTGTCTACTCTGACCTCCAATGCTTTCACGTTCATCTTTTTGGCAAGTCACAAACGGCGAGAAGTGCCTCATATTCTGCCTCGTTATTGGTGCTTTTGAAATTGAGGCGGAGAGCATACGTGTGTTCAGTTTGGCAAGGTCCGATCAATACAAGACCCGCTCCGAACCCCTTCTTGTTAGATGCCCCGTCCGTGTACAATATGCATTCATTTGGATCGGAGATATTGATGCGCGTGTATGTCGTTGCGGTTTAGCAGTATTAATGCCTACTCAAGTTTTAAATTTATATTTAGCCGACTTATCAATAACACACACACTTAATGAGCAGTGTACCCGGTCAGTATGAATATAATGGTAAGTAGAGTGTCGATCACTAAGAGTGGAACGTATTATCTAGTTATTCTAATCAGTATTTTAATATATTAAGTTAGCTATACAACCTAATCTAACGCAAGGGGGTTCAGCCTGAGAGACTGGCACGATTTGGTTGCAATTAAATAATAAACTAAACCAATAGGCACGAATCAGCAAGTAGCACACACGTACACAGAAAAATACTTGAGACAATAAGAGGGCTGTCCTGATAGATAAGTAGTTTGTCACTTGTTTTATTGCTAGTTTTATATGAAGTGTATAGTTCGATGCAACGCACCGAGATTAAGTCCTTTCTTGTTGGTTCTAATCTTATCGGCGAGTAAACCCTTAATGATTACTTATGACTATCCTATTTATCTTTCTTCCTACTTTTCTACAGACCATAGAATGCACAGGCGATCTAATAAATAGGCGAGGGCAGAGGCATGGCGACCCGATCAACGCTCAGCTAGACACAGAGGTTATCAATGCACTAATAAAAGTCACCAAAGACATCAACATATAAACTTTAATTAATGAGAAAGCAGTTTTAAGGGAGTGCAATCTTTCCGTTGTCACATTACACAAGCCACCAATCTTGATGAATTAAAGTTTACTAATACAATAAAACAAAACTACTTAATGAATTAAACACATGCAGCACCTTCTTACAGCTCTTGTATCTTCGTTTGGGTGTGTCTTGTGCTGCTGCCTTGACTGAATTCGTCCTAGGGTTTCTGTACTTCGGTCTCGTATCTAATATATATCTCTCGAATTCGTCTGGTCTTGGGGTATTTATAGTTTCTGTCTGAGGGTAAGATGCGGCGCATCTAGTAAGTAGATGCGGCGCATTGACTTAACTTCGCGTGGGGTCCAAGATTATAATATTCAGGAATATTCGTACACCGCCAGAAGATGCGGCGTAACTCCATAAATAGATGCGGCGCATGTCCTCTTGTATCTTGGATCGTATCTGGTGAAATATTAATAGTGATGCGCCGTATGTGATAAGCAAGATGCGGCGCATCTGGAGCAGATTTGTCTTGATCTTGTACATTTCAGTAGACTCTTAACTTCTTGCATGTTTTGCTCCATAATTAGTCCAAAATCGCCAAGTTTCACCAAATGCTTGTTTTTACCTGAGAATTACAAAAGTAAACGATTAAGTATCAATCCTCATACATAATATAATAAAACAAGTCAAATAATTAGGATAAATGATAGTAATAAAATGTACTTATTTGAGTTCATCAAATATCCCCCCACTTGAACTTTACTTGTCCCCAAGTAAACCTTAGAATTATTCTTATGAAAATGTATCCTAAAAGATATTAGGATTTATTTTTATATTTAAGCATGTATTCATTTTGTCATAATCACACAACTAAACACTTAACGAATTAGAAGTAAAATAAAATAATTTGATAAAAGCAAATCTAATCGTTTAACTGTCCAGTCGTGACGAATATTCTATCATAAGCTTGGCAAGTATACACATCTCCCCCACTAAAGCCAAGGAATAACAAGTCTAAAGCAGTAAAAAGGGTTTTTAGGCTTAAGGGTTAATTATTCTTAATCTCTATCGATCTCAAATTCCAGAAAAGGCGACAAAATCACAAATACATGATCGAATCCACGAACACGATACTTGCAATTGCTCAAATCCTCAACTCGAACAGGCTAAAGATAGGTCCAAACTTCACCAATAATAATATATCAAAAAGGGCGACAAAATCATAAATACATATCCGAATCCACGACTACGATACTTAAGATTGCTCAAATCCCTAATCTCAACAAATCAAAGTTTTGGTTGGATAAAGAATAATACAGGGTATGGATAATATTTGGGATATAAATTGGTGTAAAAATGAAAAATAAACAAAACAAATAAATTAAAATCCTAAGTGTGGTTAATCACTATCCCAACCATCCCATGAATAAGATTCATGTCATTGAATAACTCACGCTTTAACACTTGAAACACACGCTTTAGGTAGACACGAATTATACTCAACAAGATCTCAATCAAAGAATAAACCTTAGTCGGAGCTCCCATAACTGCCAACTCCCATTCAATCCATAGATATAGTATACAACAAATAGTGGTGATATCGACCACTTAATACAAAACTTTACATAAGTTGGTTAAAACAAACATCCAACTCTTCCTTCTTTTTTCTTTTTCTTTTCTTATTTTTTCGATTTTTTTTTTTTTTTTTTTTTTTTTTTTTTTTTTTTTTTTTTTTTGACATCAACATAGATCTGTAAAATTTCACCACATCACTATAATGATAATTCTGGATAATTTTTCCATGCTTTTCATAACTTCAGAAATAACGGTAATAGTGAAAGTAGTAAACACACGAAAAATAAACTCAAAGATATACAATATTTACTTTCACTCCAATTGCATTGTGCAATTTCCCGACCTAACCATAGATAATGAATTACGCACGCGAACACAGGTAATGTAAGGAAACACACTTTGCCTATAGCAATTAACCAACCACGGATTTTAATCTACAGGGTAGGCTAAGGTGTAAGGTTGTAACGAAACATTTTAAACATAGGTGTAAGAAACGAAAGGAATGGCTCTGAGTGTTTTTCTAGGGGTATCTTACTCTAAAAATGAGAGTAACAAAAGGGTTTATACGGGGGTTAACTAACCAGTGTAGTTAGCTAATAACACGTAACATATAAAGGCTTTTTGGGTGTAATCCTAGAAATTTACCAATTTAGACAAGTCATTCCAATTATATAAATAATACTTATTATGGTGGTCTCGAATAGTATACAAGCCAAGTTCTAAAGTTTACAAGTCACCGGCACACTCATAGATTTGTGAATTTTGAAAAATCAAAATTTTTGAAAATAACGTCATGTGTGCAGCTATGCAACTTAGACTTTTAAACAAAAACATGCTAAAAATTTTAAGTTTTGATATATTAAGCACATTTTAAGCATATTTTGAAAAGTTTAGGACAAGTAAGTGTTAAGTGTTCTAATTCTCCAATCCCCCCACTTAAGTTAAACAACGTCCTCGTTGTTTGTTTCAAAGGTTAAAAACTGGAAAATAAAAGAATTAGAACAGAAAAACTCCCCTGAGATTTGCTCGGTATGATCCTCCATTAGTATAAGAGCAAAAATCATCTTTCTTGTGGATGAGAACGTTTAAGCTTCATAATCAATGTATCCACAAGAAATGCAGGAATCTATAATACCACCAAGGCTTTAAAAACACACCTAAGATAAGAAAGGTTCAAACTTGCATAACACATTAGTAGTTAGATAAAACATAAAAATTAAAAATGAAAATCATCAGGTCAGTCGATGCGCCGTATCGAGCCTGGAATAAATACGGATCAGAATAGAAGATGCGCCGCATCCTTAACCAGGGATGCGCCGCATTAAAATAAACTGATAAAAAGTTTTAAAGTCGAAAATAAAAGAATGCAGAAAAATAAAGATATGACCATTGCAGGAGATGCGTCGCATCTCAGGATTGAGATGCGCCGTATCCTCTGCGGCCTGACTGACTCGACACAAAAACAGAATAATAAAAATAAATCCGGGTTGTCTCCCGGTAAGCACTTGTCTTTATTCCAGAGTCTTCAAGTTAGACTCACGTTCAGCTCTTTAATATCGATCATTGAAGGAGTCGGAAACATCGCGCTCCCTCATTCCCAATTCAGTAATATTGAACATTCCTTGCTCGTACTTAATTTCCACGCCGTTCTTCTTTAATATCTGTATAAACAAAGTTCTGTCCCTTTCGGGCAGAGATGACAAAATGATAGACGGGAAATTCTTATTATCATATAGGCATAAATAAGCAAGGTGGGGTGGTAGTTTAATAAACACATCATTATTCAAATTCGTTTTCTCAACTATTCTCCTACGTTTGTTAATTACTACGCAATCATACCACTCATCATCAGAATCATTGACAACATCGCGTCTAAGTTCGGTAGGTACATTAAGGTCAATAAATTCCTCAAAGTCCACATGATTAGGATTAGTTGAGTTGTTTTGAATCAATGTTTCTCCCATAAGCCTAGCTTCAAGATCGAGGTCCATACGCTCTCTTAATCCTAGCACATAGACTCCTCTAATTATGCTTTTAACAGGATCTTGGCACTTATAGACTAGTTTATTATTCTCTACCCTTAACGAGATTTTTCTCTTAAACACATCAATCTTAGCATGGGCAGTAGACAAGAAAGGTCTTCCAAGGATTAAAGGAATCTTAACATCCTTGGGCATATCTAATATAACAAAGTCTACAGGGAAAATAAACTTCTCAATCTTAACTAGCACATTATTAGCAATCCCTTCAGGTCGTTTTACCGTTTTATCAGCCAATTCAATAAGTAACTTAGTTGGTGCTAATTTTCCTAGTCCTAGGGTAGTGAATGTCTTAAGAGGCATAACACTAACACCAGCTCCTAAGTCAGCTAACACATTATTGAAAGATATATTATTAATTGAACAAGGTAGAGTAAAACTTCCTGGGTCTTTTTCTTTATGAGGCAAGGCATGTAAGTCGGTTGCAGGGCTCTCCTCTTTCATTGTTGCCTTGATCTCCTCTTCAATCTTTGTCTTCTCTTTAAATAGTCTCCTTAAGCTGATTGAAGAATTAAAGAATAATTCGGGTCTTGCACCATCATTACCATTCATCGGTCTTCTAGGAAAAGGAATGTTAGGAGTGACTTCTTCAGTGGTGTTTATGGCCTTGACATGATCTCTTGGGTTGGTTTCAGTTGAGCTAGGTAAACTTCCATATCCCCTTTCTTGAAGAACTTTGCTCATTTGACCAATTTGTTGTTCCAATGCTTTGATCGAAGCTCCTTGATTTCTTGTAGTAGTGTCCGTTGAAGCTCGGATTTCTTTGATCATAGCAGTATTCTCTTTATGTCTTTTAGCAGCATCGGCCATAATTTGCTTTAGAGTGTCATCTAAAGTCTGCCTCCTTTCTTGATAAGCGGGATTGAAGTTGTTCTTTTGATAGAATCCCGGGGTAGCTTCCCTAAATCTTCCTGAAGGTCGGAATGGTTGTCCAAATTGGGTGTAATATGCTTCTTCAAACGTCTCACTTTCATTCTTATTCGGGCAATCTTTAGTGTAGTGAGGTCCTTCGCACTTTTCACATCCAACTTGGGCAGCATACACTCTTTCATCACGCTTCTTCATCTCTCTACTAATTTTATCCAATTGAGCTTGAATAGCAGCAATCCCGTCAAAATTAGTGCTGCTCTTAGATCTAGTAGAGGTCCCATCGTGCCATTTTTGAGAATGATCAGCAGCTTCTTGGATCGCTTTCCTAGCATTGGTTGCACTCATTTGGGGCACAGCTCCCTTAGCGTCCAAGATTTGTCTAGTAGGCACGTCCAATCCTTGATAAAACAATATTATCTCCTGCATAGGGGTTAGATAGTGTTGAGGACATTTTACCAGTAAATCTTTAAATCTTTCCCAAGCTTGATAAAGAGTTTCATCAGGCTCTTGCTTGAAACTGTTGATAGCCTCCATCTTTTTAGCAGTCCTAGCAGGTGGACAATATCTCTTTAGGAATTTGCTCTTCAAATCTTCCCATGTAGTGATTGAACTAGCAGGTTCATTCCTTAGCCACTTGTTAGCAGCTCCTTTTAGCGAGAGTGGAAAGATTCTTAGCATGAGTTGATCGTCAGTGACTCCTTCTGAAGTAAACAAATCCGCAATCTCGAGGACCTTTTCAACATGCTCATTAGCATCCTCATGTTGCGATCCACTGAAAGCATTCTCTCTTAGCTCCTTGAGAAACTGACCCTTCAATTCAAACTTTGACTTATCATCAAACTTTGGTCTAGCAACTCCTGAAGTGTAATCAGCACGGGTTTTGTTCATGTATTCCTCCATAGTTGTGTTTTCGCCCATTGTTTCTGTTTCTTCTTCCTCTTTCTCTTCAGAAAAAATAATCAAGCTCGAATGAACTTGAAGTATCAAAGCTTTTTGTGTTGAAAAGCCTTTTAAGCGAATGAAAGACGCGTTCAGGATCTTCAAAAGGTTGAATCAAGTTCTTCGTAGAACTCCTGGTCATGCACTTCCTGAAATCAACACAAAAATATCAGTAGGGTATGCTCGAGAAAGTAGTATATCAGAAAATTAACAACGAAAACGGAATACGAAAAATTAAAGTTACTGATATCTGCAGACGATGCGTCGTATCCAAAAAGTTGGATACGCCGTATCTTATAATCGTTAAAATTAAATCAGACTTTTATTCAGAAAATAGATACGCCGCTTAGAAATTTGAATGCGCCGTATCTGTTTTTAATTATCAAAAATCGATATTTATTTAAAATTAAATGCGTCGTATTAACAAAAGTTAATGCGCCGTATCTTCGTTACGTTTCAAAATATAAGATTGTTGATTCAGAAGATGCGCCATATCGATAGAAATTGATACGCCTATCTGTTTAATAATTCGAAAACTGTTTTTAATTAAAATAATAGATACGTCGTATCTGCTAAAGCAGATGCGTCGTATGGCGTTAACGTTTAGAAAAAATTTTTATCAAAAACAGATACGCCGTATCTTGGGGAAAAGATGCGTCGTATCGAATTAATTAAACGCGTTGTATTTTATAAAAATTAAATGCAATACGCCGTATCTGAGAAATCAGATGCGCCGTATCATTCGATTTAGCCCAGTACAACGATAGCAGAACACAACAAATATGAAAAATAAAAAAAAAAAACAAATAAAACACACGAAAATAAACACAAATAAAAGCAAACAAATAACACACAAAAACAGAAAATATGCAAAATAGTACAATGAATGCAAATTAATCTAATACACAACAGAATTAGCGGCTAGATAAAAAAAATTAAAAACCTAATTAAAATACTAATTAAATTAACAGATAATAACAATTCACTCCCCAGCAACGGCGCCAAAAACTTGATGCGCGTGTATGTCGTTGCGGTTTAGCAGTATTAATGTCTACTCAAGTTTTAAATTTATATTTAGCCGACTTATCAATAACACACACACTTAACGAGCAGTGTACCCGGTCAGTATGAATATAATGGTAAGTAGAGTGTCGATCACTAAGAGTGGAACGTATTATCTAGTTATTCTAATCAGTATTTTAATATATTAAGTTAGCTATACAACCTAATCTAACGCAAGGGGGTTCAGCCTGAGAGACTGGCTCGATTTGGTTTCAATTAAATAATAAACTAAACCAATAGGCACGAATCAGCAAGTAGCACACACGTACACAGATAAATATTGAGACAATAAGCGGGCTGTCCTGATAGATAAGTAGTTTGTCACTTGTTTTATTGCTAGTTTTATATGAAGTGTATAGTTCGATGCAACGCACCGAGATTAAGTCCTTTCTCGTTGGTTCTAATCTTATCGGCAAGTAAACCCTTAATGATTACTTATGACTATCCTATTTATCTTTCTTCCTACTTTTCTACAGACCATAGAATGCACAGGCGATCTAATAAATAGGCGAGGGCAGAGGCATGGCGACCCGATCAACGCTCAGCTAGAGAAGAGGTTATCAATGCACTAATAAAAGTCACCAAAGACATCAACATATAAACTTTAATTAATGAGAAAGCAGTTTTAAGGGAGTGCAATCTTTCCGTTGTCACATTACACAAGCCACCAATCTTGATGAATTAAAGTTTACTAATACAATAAAACAAAACTACTTAATGAATTAAACACATGCAGCACCTTCTTACAGCTCTTGTATCTTCGTTTGGGTGTGTCTTGTGCTACTGCCTTGACTGAATTCGTCCTAGGGTTTCTGTACTTCGGTCTCGTATCTAATATATATCTCTCGAATTCGTCTGGTCTTGGGGTATTTATAGTTTCTGTCTGAGGGTAAGATGCGGCGCATCTAGTAAGTAGATGCGGCGCATTGACTTAACTTCGCGTGGGGTCCAAGATTATAATATTCAGGAATATTCGTACACCGCCAGAAGATGCGGCGTAACTCCATAAATAGATGCGGCGCATGTCCTCTTGTATCTTGGATCGTATCTGGTGAAATATTAATAGTGATGCGCCGTATTTGATAAGCAAGATGCAGCGCATCTGGAGCAGATTTGTCTTGATCTTGTACATTTCTGTAGACTCTTAACTTCTTGCATGTTTTGCTCCATAATTAGTCCAAAATCGCCAAGTTTCACCAAATGCTTGTTTTTACCTGAGAATTACAAAATTAAACGATTAAGTATCAATCCTCATACATAATATAATAAAACAAGTCAAATAATTAGGATAAATGATAGTAATAAAATGTACTTATTTTAGTTCATCAGATATCATGGACTTCTTTCTCCGATTTCCCTGGATGTGCTTCTTCCTTTCCGACAGAAATTTCTGAAATAAAGTCCGCTAGAACTTGCCCCTGGACTGCATTTCTCGGTACGTAAGTTATATTGTAGGCTCCCAACTCTACGCCAAACTTGGCCAACCTCCCGAACGCCTCCGGTTTATTCAAAATTTGCTTTATTGGTTGATCCGTTATAACTTGGATAGGGTGAACTTCAAAATACCTTCTTAGCTTTCTGGACATGTGTAATAGAGACAATGCGAGCTTTTCGACAGGCAAATAATGTTGGATCGATATACTCTGACCAAACTAACTTGTAGCTTGTCTACGGTTTAACAACTTTGAATGAATTCAAAACTATTAATAATGAAACACTGATATACTTTGCTAAGTATGCGGAATCTACTTCAACAAAGCTAAGAAGAATTAATAAATGACTTTGAATATTATTAAAACCTTGAACCTGCTTTCTTACACAGATTCACTAACAAACTCTAAACTCTAATACTTCTAATAATCGACTAATACTTCTCTCTAATCGCATATATTCGTATCTCTCTAAAATCGTATCTCTAATGCCAACCTAGGGATCCTTTTATAGGCACAAGGAAAACCCTAGTCGGTTTACAAACTTGAATAACAAGTAATTCTAATTATAACTCTAATCTAATACGAACATTCTAGAATTACATATTAGTCCTTAAACTATTTGCATAGCAGTCCTTCAACGAGCAGCAGTACTTTAGTCGAACAGCAGTACTTTGACTTGAGTAGCAGTACTTTGACTTTCATAGCCCAACAATCCTCCCCTAACTTGAATTCTACTTGCTTGATTTCAAGTTCCTTTGTATGTCTTTAACTTCAACACTTTATCTTCAAGGAAAGGTTGTTTCTTTGAAATCTGACTCGTTGTTGTTTTGTCATCATTAATGCAATCAGTATCTTCAATCTTCATCAGCAACAACTCTTTTCAGCATCATATCTTTTCCGCAACACAGCATCATATTGGCAATATGTACATCAGATCTTAAAAGTTTCATACTATTCTCATCACTTCCAGGTGTGTTAACTCCTGTGAGAGTTGAATCATTGAAAACTTAATGGATTTTGATGTCTCTTTACCAAAGCCATTAACTCTGGAGTAGCCAATGTTTAGATTTAGGAAAAACCATGGTACATTGATAACCATATGATTTTTAGCAAATCATCAGCTATCAACGGATTTGAGTAGTCTTTACCAAATAGCCGTTTGCTTTTGGACTAGCTAGTTCTTTTAGTACAATCACTACCATGGTGAACTAATTACCATATAATGGTTTTCCACAGCCTTTACCACAAAGCCATTATCTTGTGGGCTAGCCAACTCTTCACTAATATAGATATGGTGAGTTGAAAACCATACAATTTTTAGTAAATTGCCAACTAAAAAGGATTTGATAATCACATCAGAGCCGTACCCTCATGATGAGTCAAACTCTTTCTTGTTTATTAAACATGGTGAGTTGATTACCATTTGTTGTGTAGTACAAGTACTAACACCATGCTGTTGCTTTCAAAACCATTTGTTGCTGTTTAATCTTTGTGCTTCAAAATGTTTTTGCACTTATCAAAAATTACTAATTTTATCAAAAGACTTTACTGGTTTTATGCTGCAAGCAGTACTTTGAGAAAGTACTGTCTGACCAGCAGTACTTTGAAGAAAGTACTTATTTTTCAAAAGATTTATATAATAATTAAACCATACCAGTAGTTATGCATTAATCTTCAGATTCTGTTGTCCATTTGATGAATAATTTTATGACCATCAATGCTACTTCATCTTCTTGTTCCACTTCCATTCCATGCTCTAGCATTCTGATCATCAGATCTCTTGTGAGTGGATATCTTTGTTCTGCTAGCATATGAATCATAGTGCCATCTTCTAACTCCAAAACATGTATTCCAACTGATTCAAAGAATCTCCATCTGTTAATCTCCCAGTTGTCTTGATTTTCCCATAAAGTACTGTCCTTTGTTTCCTCTGTCTCCCAGATTGTTGTGAGATCTCCTAACAATATCAAACCTACTCCTTGTGGTGGAATATGCTCAAAATAAGTTTGCACTTGGAGATATAACTGAAGCATATCATCTCTATCAATCAGATGTAGTATATCCCATAATGAATTGAACACTCTAAAACTTCCATCTTGTCTATGAAAGATCAGATAATCTCCTTCTTTAGATTCTACAACTGAAAAAGTAGATATCTTTGACTTCTTATCAGTATCTTCTTTCAATTTTGGATTTTCAAAGTCAACAACTCTAAGATAATTCCTGAGCTCATCAACTGTGTCTGTTCTCAATTCAAAGTTTCCTTGAACTTCTTTGATGGCTGTTCATCAGTAGTTCTTTTCCTCTTTGAGCTTCTTGTAACAGCTATTTCCTTTCTTTTATCTTCAAGCTCCTTATCTTCAAAAGAAATAATGCTTGCAAGATCCTTTTGAATAGCTTCTCTAACTGCATCATACAGATCCTTCATCTCTGTATATATGTCAATCTAACTAAACCTGTATATCCTTGACCTTTCAGATAAGCCATCATATCATTCCTTTCTCTAGCTTTACTAATTGGCCTTTTTGATTGAACACTCTTCCTTGATTCTTCAGCATCTATCTCTGCTTGCAATATTCTAGCTGCTTCCTCATTTTTGGCAATCTGAATTTGTCTTAACTGTGCCAATGTTATCTTCTTCTTCTTCTTTTCTATCAAGATCCCTTTGCCTTTATCTTTTGGATCTATCTCTTGTGCAGGTTGAGAAGAAGCATGATGTTGTTGTTCAACCTCATGAATACTGATGCCTCTTTGACTTGACATATTAAGCATGATGTCAGCAATTGTTTCATCATCACTGTTAGTATGAGCTATAACATCTTCTTCCTGAGCTGGTTTAGAAGGGCCAACTTCCTCTTGAACTTGAATTGAAGGACCAATATCTTCTTCAAAATCTAAGGTTCTAGGTGTAATAGTGAATTGCCTCTCAGTACCTTGTTGAGCAGTACTTTCAGCTTCAGCTCCTTCCAAGTTTATTTCCTCAGTATCACCACTTCTTACTTCAACAGCAGCTTCTTCCAAATTTATTTGCTCTGTTTCATCACTCTTCCTCTCAACAGTATCTTGAGGAATATTTTCAGGTGGTGTCCTCTGAGTATCATCCATAAATCCAGCATCTTGTTCAAAACCAGCATCTTCATTCAAATTCTCTAAATTCCTCCCCAATTGGAATGAAGATTGCTTCTTTGACTTTTTCTTCTTTGACTTAGAAGACTTCGTAGGTATCCGACCACTCTGCTTCTGAGACTTTACCCATAATCGATGGTGTTGAACTAGTGGCCAAACATACCTCTTTAATCTTTGAAACTTAGTCTTTAATTTGACTATCTTAGCAGCTTGAGCCTCACTCTCCTTTTTCAGCCTCTTTAACTCCCTTGTTAAAGCATAGTTATCCAATTCTGCCTCTTCTTCTTCAAAGTGCTTAGACATATTTGTGGAAGAATAATCATTAGGAGATGGTGGTTGATTCATACCTTGGTCTAACTCCTCATGAGTAGGAATGTCCATAGGAGCAGTATCTTCCCTAGGAGTAGAATGTGGAGAAGCAGTATGTTGAGAAGCAGTAGGTTGAGGAATACTAACTTCTCTTGAAACTGGAGACTCTTGGCTTGCTGATTCAGAATTTGCTTCTTGCTCTTGCTCTTGCTCTGCATCTCTAACAACTTGTGCAACTCCCAATATATGAGCAGTCAAAGGTGTGTTGGTTCCAGAAAACTTGACACTTTGTTTAGATAGAAAAGTAAACACCTTTGATGGAAGTTTGACAGTGGGTAAAAAACTTTGAGGTTTAGGGACATCCTCAAGTTGATTGTTCAAGAATAACTGAACAAACCTTGGATACATCAAGAATGGTGATCCATTAGCAATATGTGTAAGCATACCATCAAGAATTAGTCTTGAAAAATTGAATCTTCGATCGGTAGCCAAACCCACTAATGCAGATGCAATATTTTGACCAAATTGATCAAAAGAAGTACTTTTGGGACTTAAACAATGAAGTAAGACATGAATGAGTTACTTCCAATGAGAACAAAAATAATGGCTTTTGAAAAGTAAGTTTCGTCAGATCGCCTTCATAACCTATATCACTTAAAGTGTCCCAAAGCACTTGTTTTTCAAAACGAACAGCCCCCCTTCATCATTAAACATCAAAACATCCCTAATCGTGGCCTCAGAAATCCAAATAGTTCGTCCAGCAACCGTAGCCCTAATCAACGAATCATCTTCAATCGTTGAAGTAGCCCAAAATTCTTGCATCCAAGGACCAATAACATCAGGGTCAACTAAAATAGAATAGTTGATGGAAGACCCAGTTAAGAAATCAATGATCGCATGAAAATCAACATTATCCCTTGTCTTGTCCAAGTTAGCGATCATATTGTGTTTGCTAACAATGAGTCGATTAGCCATGATGAGTGGTAGAGAAGAATTCGCTTTGAGTGTGTGTTTCGATAAAAAGATTGTGGTGTAAAAGCGAATGAGGGATCTCAAATACGATAAAAGGCGGGGAAATAGGTGTGAGTTGCTTTAAATAGGATGGAAATAAATCAAACTCATAATAATAAAGTTACCGTTTAGATTAACTTATTATCTCCGCCGTAAGGAATTAATTAACCGTAGCCCCACAATTTTTTGACCGTTGGAACAGTACGTCCACGTAAGCAGTACGTTGAAGCAGTACGTTGCTGAGGCAGTACTTTAAGCAACAAAGCAGTACGTTCCATCTTTTTATCCATAATCAATACTCCAAACTAAAACCAAGAACTTGTAAATGGTTCATGCTTAAGTTCTAACTAATAGCTTATGTTGCCTCCCCTCAAATACAACATATAGGCTAAACTAAATTACTAAAAACCAATACTTTAATTAAGAATTAATAGAAAGTATACTAACTAATACTAAAGCCTCCCCTCAAATGTAGCCTAGTAGTTAATCATCCCAATGCTCACAACTAAGTGGTTGAATCTTGAAACATCAAATCCCTTAGTGAGTAGATCAGCTACATTATCATCTGTGTGAACCTTGACCACATTTATAAGTCTGTGCTCATAACAATCCCGAATGAAGTGATGCCTAATCTGAATATGCTTGGTCTTGGAGTGATAAACTCGATTCTTCACAATGCAGATGGTACTCTCATTATCAATATTGATAGGAGTATTTTTGAAGTTGAATCCATAATCCAAGAGTTGATTTTGCATCCACAAAACTTGTCCACAACAGCTAGCAGCAGCAACATATTCTGCTTCAGTAGAGGAGGTTGCAGCAATGGTTTGCTTCTTACATTGCCAGGAGACTAATCTTCTACCAAGATATTGACATCCTCCTGAGGTTGATCTTCTATCATAGTTATCCCCTGCATAGTCACTATCTGAAAAGGCTTCCAAGTGAAAAGGTGACTCCTTAGGATACCATAATCCTAACTTTGGTTGATGCTTGAGATATCTAAAAATCCTCTTGACTGCATACATATGGGAAACCTTTGGTGTAACCTGAAATCTTGCACACAAGCAAACAGCAAACATGATGTCAGGTCTTGATGCAGTTAAGTACATAAGACAACCAATCATAGATCTGTAAAGCTTGACATCCACAGCTTATCCAACTTCATCCTTGCCTAAGGGTTTATTTTTATCAATGGGTGTGGTGGCAGGCCTGAGATTTGGAAGGTCAAATCTTTTAAGTATGTCTGCAACATACTTTTCTTGGTTAATGAAGATTCCATCTCTTGTTTGTCTAACTTGAAGACCCAAAAAGAAAGTTAATTCTCCCATAGAACTCATTTGAAACTCCTTCTGCATAAGATCTTCAAATTCTTTCACCATAGACTTCTTTGTGGCTCCAAATATAATATCATCCACATATACTTGGACTAACATAATGTCTTTCTTATCCCTCTTGATGAACAAAGTCTTATCAATTGCTCCTCTCCTATAACCATGTTGTAATAAAAAATTTGAGAGTCTCTCATACCAAGCTCTGGGAGCTTGATGAAGGCCATACAGTGCCTTGATCACTTTGTAGACATTGTTTGGATGAGCAGGATCTTCAAAACCAGGAGGTTGTTTAACATAAACTTCCTCAGAAATTGTGCCATAAAGGAAAGCACTTTTCACATCCATTTGGTAGACAGGAAATCCCATGTATGATGCAAAGGCAAGAAATAACCTTATTGCCTCTATCCTTGCAACAGGAGCAAACACTTCATCATAATCCACTCCTTCTTCTTGGCGATATCCTTGTGCAACCAATCTAGCTTTATTTTTGATAACATTCCCTCTTTCATCTCTTTTGATTCTGAAAACCCATCTTGTACCAATGACTCTTTTGCCATCTGGTAAATCACACAATACCCAAACTTCTTGAAGCTTGAATTGTAGAAGCTCCTCTTGCATGGCTTCAACCCAACTTTCATCAGCTAAAGCTTGAGCTACCTTCTTGGGTTCTTCTTGAGATAGAAAGCAAGCAAACAGGCATGTTTGTTGATCCTTGTGATTCATCCTGTTTTGTTTGTAAACAAAGCTAAGTAGAGCAGTATGTTGCTTAGAAAGTCCTTTAACTTTGTTCCTTGTAATCACTCCTGAAGAGGGTAATCCAATAATATTACTTTGAGGATGAGCTTTATGAACACTCAATGTAGGAGTTGGTGGTACTGGAAGATCAGACTCCAAGTTAGTAAAATCAATGCCTTCATTGGAGAAAATGCCTTCTGGATTAAGCTCATCATCAACTTCTTCTAATCCAGGAATGTTAGCATTAATCAAATCATCATCATCAACATTGGAATCATCAGCATTGTTCCAATTTTATTGCTCTAACACACCAGAAGTACTGTCAAAAGGATCAGCAGTATTTTGATCTAAAGTACTGTGGGCAGTATCTTGAAATTTACCCTGTTTCTTTGCAGCCTCATAAGCCTTCCTTTGTTCATCTTCATAGGATTGTGCTATAGTTTCTTGAAAAAGCATCCTATTAAGTTCATCTTGTATGGCTTGATCTTCATCAGATACTGTATTAGTTGGTTGAGCAGTACTTTGTTCCTCATCAGTAACTTCAGGTTCTTTGTCAGGAACTTCTTCTGGTGTAACATTGACTCCATGAACAATGTACTGTGAATCATCTTCTTTGTAATTAGCCTGATTCTCTTCTCTAACAGGAACATAATTCATAGATGGTGTGAATTTGAGATCAAGATCAAACATCCAATCAGGACCTTTACCTTTTTGAGTTTCCTTATCTTCCAAAAATTCAACATGAAGACAATCTTGTACCTTTTTGGTATTCCTGTTATAAACTCTAAATCCTTTGCTATTTGTACAATAACCCAATAAATATCCTTCATCTGACTTACCATCAAATTTTCCCAGAGAGTCAATGGTATTTAGAATAGTCAGAGAGCAGCCAAAAGGTTTTAGAAAATGAATGTTTGGTTTCTTTCCCATTAGTAACTCATAAGGTGTCTTCATCTGAGGTTTAGTTACTGAAACTCTATTTAACACATAGCAAGCAGTACTTATGGCTTCAGCCCAAAAGAGAATAGGTAATTGGGAATCTGCAAGCATTGTTCTAGCTGCTTCTATCAAAGTCCTGTTCTTTCTTTCTGCAACACCATTCTGCTGTGGTGTTCTAGCAATACTAAACTCTCTCTTGATCCCTTTCTTGGCACAGAATTCATCCATATGCTTGTTCTTGAATTCTGTTCCATTGTCACATCTAATACCTCTTACTTTGAGTCTTAATTGATTTTCAAGGGCTACTATCAGGTCATGGATAGCATCAAAGGTTTCATCTTTGAATCCCAAGAAAAAGACCCAACTAAATCTGCTACAATCATCTGTCACTACCAAGCAGTACTTCTTCTTGTTTAAACTTTCTACTGAAACTGGTCCAAACAGATCCATGTGTAGCAACTCCAAAGGTTCTCTAATATCTCTTTCCCCAAGCTTCTTACATGAAGCTTTATGTTGTTTACCCTTCTTGCAAGCCAAACATGAATGATCAGTCTTGAATGTTTTGGAAGGTAAACCTCTAACTAAATTTCCTTTGACCAGCTTGTTGATGTTCTTAAAATTAACATGACCTAGTCTTCTGTGCCACAGATGTGCTTCTTCTAATGATGCCTTTGCTACTAAACATGTTGCTCTTCCAGCAGAATTGAGACTCTTTAAGTCTAAACTGTATACATCATTGGTTCTTGGTACTCTCAATGTTACCAAGTGATCATCAACAAATTTAAACTCAGGGGAGAGAATGAGACATTCTGTATCATTGAACAGAATTGGGTACTTCTTGTCACAAATTTGAGATACTGACAAAAGATTGAACTTGAGCTCCTTCACATATCTAACATTCTCAAAATCAATACATCCAGCCTTGATTATTCCTTTGCCAGTGATTCTTCCTCCATCAGGATCATTACCAAATGCAACTCTTCCTCCATAATATGCCTTAAAATCTGACAGGATCTCCTTGTCCCCTGTCATGCTGCCAGAGCAACCACTATCAACAATAATATGATCTTTAAGCTCCTCCTCTGGGTTGCCCTGCACATTAAAGAAAAGGGTTAGTTTCTTTTAGGAACCCAAGCCATTACTGACTTGTGTTCCCCTTGTGGAGTGACATACTTGAATTCCTTCAGTATGTAATCTCCACTGGTTTTAAAGGCATGGTCAATGATTATTTAAGTTGGTCCCATGTCCTGTGTTGTAATATCAACAACACTCCCTGTTTCACCCTTATTTGATGAAAGTACTTCTTGTTCCCCATCAGTACTTTCTTTCTTAACCCAATTTCGTTTGACCTTAGGTTTCTCTGATTTAGGTACTCTGTTTGAATTGTAAGACCTTTTATATGAATTGAATCTCTTAGGTCTTCTATGTGAAAAAGTGTTAGCAGTACCATGAGTGGGTGAAAACTTATCAGTCCTTTGAGAAGGTACTTCTTGAGACTTATCAGTGTGTGAAGGTACTGGTGATTTGGAAAACATTCTTTTCTGGTGAGGGTACCTATAGTCTTTTGAGAAGTTACTATGGTTGACCCTATTTGAGTGATTCCAAACTGGTCTAGTCTCTCTTGGCTTATGGGTGGTAGATCTATTCTTTGGAAACTGACTTAAGTATTCTGAGTGTAAGTCACAGTGCTTAATCAAGTGATCAGGACTATAGCATACATAACATAACTTTCTCTCTATATTCCCAAATCCTCTTCTATGATTAAAAGATTTCCTATAGTGAGCAGTATTTTGAAAAGTTTCTCTTGGAGGTACTGATGAATGTCCAGCAGTACTTTGAAAAGTTTTTGGAGGTACTGCTTGTTTTTGAAAAGCTGTAGGAAACTTTTGATCATTACCCCTTTGAAAATCATTCTTAGGTTTCTCAGAACTAAATTGACCATTAAGCTTCTTCCTAAACTCTAGGTTGTCTACACCATAACGAGAAACATCTGTTCTAAGAGGTTGAAACTGACCTGTGGGTGGAGGAACTGAGTGGTACTCCTTATCTTTCTTAAACTCAGGAGGTGATTCACTAAGTGGTTCCTCATTCCTAGATGTGTTTTCTTCTGAGCTTGTAAGGTCATCATCACTAGGTGGAATCTCTTCCTTAGCACTAGGTGGGGTCTCTTCCTTATCACTAGGTGAGGTCTCATCTGAACTACTATCTTCACCATAACCTAGTCCAGCTCTACTGTTTATGACTCTTTGTTTTTCAACAAATTGAACATGTGATAGACCAGCCTGTTTAATACTACCATGTTTTTCTAACAAAGCATCTCTTTCCTTAGTAATCTTTTCTAATTCAGACACCTTACATCCTAATTTCCATTCACTTAATTTCAATTGGTAATCTTGTTGCTCATATTTTTCTGCCCAAGCCATTTCATTATTTTCATGTGTTAATATTTTGGCTTCCATTGACTCTAAAGTTAATTGATAACCAGCTACCTCAGACCTAGCTGTTCTACAATTATCTCTTTCAGTCACATATTCTTTAAGCAACTTTTGATAAACATCATTACACTTAGAGCATACCTCAGAGACATTGGATGAACTTGGTGAAGTGGCTACCATAGCAATCTGAACAGGTTCATCTTCATCCTCCATGCTCCAGTCAAAGCTTCCAAGACCATCTCTTGATTCCAAAGCAGCATATCCAGGTTCCTCATCAAAAGCTGTGCCCCAATCAAACTCTTCCATTGCAACCATAGAATAGGTTACAGGTTCATCATCAAATTCAGCACTCCAGTCAATCTCTGCTAAATTTTCTTGAGCCACCAAATCTTTTGGTTGTGATTCAGTAATAGGAACCTCCTTTCTTTCAACCTTGGGTTGTTCAATCATCCTGTTTGCCTGATATTTTGCAAACTTGCATTCCCTTGCAAAGTGTCCAAGCTTTTGACAATTGAAACATTCAATCTTGGATTTGTCAAAAGTTATAACTTGTTTGGCTTTAAAATCAATTCCCCTTCCTGTCTTGTTCATGAACTTCTTGATCCTAGCAGTGATCATAGCTACTTGCCACCTTATGTCAATCGCTTCTAAAGCATCTTCTTCAATCTGCAACAAGTCTTCTTGATAGGTGACAGGTAAAGTGGCTTGTTGTGCAAAGAAGGAACATACAACTTCATCAGAATTGGTATTGTTTGTTGGTGATGGGTTGGGAGTAGTTGTGGTTGTGAAAACATGCTGTACATGCTGTGAATCACCAACAGTACTTTGAGAAGGATAAGCAGTACTTTTAGTGGAAGTACTGCTTCTATTTTCAGAAGACACAAAAGCTATGTTGTGAGTTTTCTGAGAGCTGTGACCATTCATCTCTTGCTCGTACACTTTCAAATTGTTATAGAGATCATCAAAGTCCATAGACTCCAATCCAGGTTGTCCTCTAATCATAGTAGCAACCACATGCCAGACAGATGGCAAACTCCTTAAGAACTTCAAATTTGCATCTTCAACAGATACCTCTGCTCCATACAGTTCTAGCATACTAAGTAGATTTTGAAATCTGTCATAGGCAGCATCAAGACTTTCTCTTTCACCAACAGTGAAGGTTTCAAACTGCTGCTTCAATAAGTTTCTATGCATCTTCTTTGAAGCATCATTACCTCCAAATCTTGTCTTGATAGCAGCCCATAATTGTTTTGCATCCTTAGCATCATGGAACTTCAGTAGGTGACCATCAGGAATAGCAGACAGCAGTATGTTGAGAGCCTTATCTTGATTTCTCTTTGTAGCTGCTGGTAAGGTTGGTTGAGGTGGTTTGGGTTGTCCTTCAACTTGTAAAGGTTCATCAAGAACAACATTACCATTGACAATTACATCCCATAGAGCATGGTCAGTAATAGCAAGGTACTGCCTCATCTTCATGCTCCAGAGATCATATTCTCCCTTCTTGATGATAGGAATTCTGAGTGAGGTGATGGATGGGATAGGTGCAGCTTCAGTCGACATTGTTGAGGGTTTGTTGATAAATCGGTTTTAAGGGTTTCTTCTTAATCAGAGTCTCCACACAAGCTCTGATACCACTTGTTGGATCGATATACTCTGACCAAACTAACTTGTAGCTTGTCTACGGTTTAACAACTTTGAATGAATTCAAAACTATTAATAATGAAACACTGATATACTTTGCTAAGTATACGGAATCTACTTCAACAAAGCTAAGAAGAATTAATAAATGACTTTGAATATTATTAAAACCATGAACCTGCTTTCTTACACAGATTCACTAACAAACTCTAAACTCTAATACTTCTAATAATCAACTAATACTTCTCTCTAATCGCATATATTCGTATCTCTCTAAAATCGTATCTCTAATGCCAACCTAGGGATCCTTTTATAGGCACAAGGAAAACCCTAGTCGGTTTACAAACTTGAATAACAAGTAATTCTAATTATAACTCTAATCTAATACGAACATTCTAGAATTACATATTAGTCCTTAAACTATTTGCATAGCAGTCCTTCAACGAGCAGCAGTACTTTAGTCGAACAGCAGTACTTTGACTTGAGTAGCAGTACTTTGACTTTCATAGCCCAACAAATAATTTTGTTCGGCCTCTTGTAGTGTTCGGCTAACATAGTGAACAGCCAACTGCTTTTCGTCCCTTTCGGTTAACAAACCTGCACTGATTGCATCCTTCGCTGCCGCGAGATAAACATACAAAACTTCTTTCGCCTTGGGCGTTGACAAGGACAGGAGATCTAGTATCAACTTCTTGAGAGACTGGAATGCCTCTTCGACTTCGTTGGTCCACTTGTACTCCTCCTTATTCTCCTTGGTGATATCTTTCAAAGTTTCAAAGAACGGAAGGGATCTTTTAGCTGACTTCACCAAAAACCTATTGAGGGCCGCCAGCTTGCTACTTAGACTTTTCATTTCTTTCAAAGTTGTCGGATATTTCATTTGTGCAATTACCTTCATCTTATTTGGATTCGCCCTGATACCTTCGGACGTCACCATGTAACCCAAAAACTTCCCTTCTTCGACACCAAAAGAGCACTTCTTCGGATTTTGTTTCATGTTAATCTTTCGTAAGTTATAGAAGGTTTCGGCAATATCCGCCAACATTTCTTTTTCTCCTTTACTCTTGATTACCATATCATCTACATAGGCCTCCAAATTTCTTCCGATCTGACTCTGGAAAGCCGAATCAATGAGCCGCTAGTAAGTGGCTCCAGCGTCCTTTAGACCGAACGGCATTTTAATATAGCATTAGGTTCCCTGCTCTGTGTAAAACGCCGTCTTCTCTTCATCTTCTTTTGCCATCTGGACCTGGTGATAACCTTTGTATGCATCTAAGAAATATTTATACCTGAACCCCACCACTGACTCGATCTTCCAGTCGACTTCCAGAAGTGGATAGTAGTCTTTCGGACACAAGGAGTTTAGATTTTTGAAGTCAATGCACATGCGCCAACTTCCGTCACACTTCTTTACCAGTACAGGGTTGGAGATCCAAGTCGGGTAACGAACCGGCCTGACAATACCGGCCTTTAACCATTCATCCACTTCCTTCAGTACCACCTGATTTTTTTTCCGCGGATAGATTACACTTCGTTTGAGCTACCAGTGTGTCAGCGACGTTGACATTCAGATGGTGCCTGATCAGACGGCGTGGAACTCTGGTCATATCAGTTCGATCACGGTTTCCAAGCAAATACGTCCTTATTCCTGGAACTCTGGTCTTAACAGTTCGATCAGGTGTTTTCGGCACTCCCTCGAGAATCCTGTTCCTATCGTGACCAGCTGTTCAGGATACGCGGGGTTTACCAAAATTTCCTCCGTCTTGTCCATCTCCGGATTAATGATTTTAGCCTCTTGCGGCACGTCCTCAGTCTCTCCTTTCTCTAGCCTCTGTCATTCTAATACCATGGTCGGCCGTGCCGCCAAAGTTGCTACTCCTTTGGGCGTGGGGAACTTGATCATGGAATGTATTGTCGAAGGGATGGCTCTTAGTTCTCTCAGCCCGGTTCTACCCAATATCACGTTGTAGGGCGACGGAGATTGAACCACATAGAATTTCATGATCGTCCTCAGGAACATCCCATGATCACCAAAGCATACGTCTAATTCGATCTTTCCCATTGGTCTACTTGTTTCTCCGGAGAAACCCACTAGAGAAGTGCTTGTTTCTTTGATCTTAGCTTTTATCTCCGAACTGAGGTTATTGAAGAAATGTTCGTACATGATGTTTAGGGACGACCCTTCGTCCACATATATTCTTCGGACCAAGTATCCTTCGATATCGCCTTCAATGATGAGAGGTTCGTCCGACAAATCCCCTGTCACAATGGGGGGAAAAACTATTGGGGCATTCATCCAACCCTCATCGTGACCTCCGAACCTTCCCTTCCGACTATTCGGTAAGCCCCTTACCATGTTGATTACCTTGGCTTTTCCCGTATCATTTCTTTTCGATTGATCTCTACCTCTTCCAGCGTCCCGCTGCCTGAAATCTTTCAAAAGATGATCAAGTTTTCCAGATTCCAATGCGATCTCGAGCTGCTTCTTTAATTAGAAGCAATCGTTAGTAAGATGCCCTTTCTCCCTGCGGTATTCACAGAATTTATCCATGCTTTCCTTTCTTGGTCTACCTCCAGTCGGGGGAGGTGCGGGTAGATTCAGGTGATGTTCCGTGGCAAGGATTTCCCTAGGGGGTTTTACCAATGACCCTAGACCGGGGTGTTGATTACCCTGTCTTGGGGGGTCGTTTTAATGGTATTCTGGACGAGAGTAGGCGTTGCGATTGTAGTTATTCTTGGGGGCAACGTAGGGGTGGTACAAATCTTTCTGGCGGTGATCATTCCGGCGATCCCCTCGCAGCTTATCATTTCTGAACCCCTGACTTCCTTTTCTGTTTGAATCGAACCCTTCGCCCTTTGGTAACTCCGTGCTACGGTATGCCTCTTCCGACCTTATGAAATCGTCCACTCTGGTGAACATTTTCGAAACTGTGCGTGGAACCCTATAAGGGAATTTTTTGGCGAGGGCCGGACATTTGTGTGCGCTCATGAAGCCGGAGATCCTCATGATTTCTGGCACTCCGCTGATGTAACTAGCTTCGTCCGTCCATCTTTCTTTAAAATCCAGAAGGGATTCATGAGCTCGCCGGACAATTTTTGTAATCTCCGTCGGATCCTTTGTACATTTCTTTCTAAGTGCAAATCTCGTCGAGAATTTTTCCCTCAACTCATTCCAGCTATCGATGCTTCCTGGTTCCAACCGTTCGAACCATCCTCTAGCTGCCCCATCTAAGGTTTGCAGAAACATGCGACACCAAACTGGCATCGGCCATTCCCCCTAGTTGGCCGCTCTTGTAAATCAAGTGAAGTGATCATTCGGGTCCGTCGACCCATCGCAGAATTTCATGTTCAACGGCATTGTGTGATTCGGACCAGAGAACTCCCCGATCCGGCGGGTAAACGGCGACCTCGATACTTCCTTAAAAGGTTTGTGAAGGTCATCATCCTTCTTCTCGTCAACCCTTTCTTTTCCCTGACTCGTATTTCCTTCGTCTTCAAAATTGAGTCGTATCGGTTTGAGAGTACTCCCGGTTTGCGCGGTATGCTTCTTAATTAGTTCCGTTAGTGATGCCACCTGGCCAATGATCAGGTCCTAAACACTGGGAGAGTCTTCGGCCGAAGTGTCGTGCTGGTTGTTATTATCGGTTTCGTATTGGTTGTGATTGTTATTGGTTTCATCTTCTCCGTCTTCAGTATGAAAAGAAGGACCAGCCATTTCAACTCTTCGGTAGATTGAATTGCGGGTCCCACGGATGGCGCCAATTTGTTGAAGTAAAACCCTGTGGATAGGTCCCACTTTTATGTAGTATCCTTTGGAATGATTCCTCCGAATGTTGCGAGTTCCTACACACAAGAAACACGCACGTTAGAGTCGCCTTGGTTTTTATCCCAAGACCAACCTCCGGCGTGAAAGTAAATATGTGATAATTATTAAAGGTTGAACAGTAAAATGAGAGTAAATGTTGTAGGTGTAAAATTGAATGCAAATCATAAATGAGGTGTTGGTATTTATACTACCCACACATGTTACCGTTTTACCTTGGGACCAAGCGAGGAGGTCTAAGCCTATCTTAGTTGGTAGGTGTCAGATCACGTGGGGGACACAATCCCTGTAGATCTGACATGGCGGCATTGGCGGCGGTTGATGGGATTGCTTAGTGGATAAACGGCGGCAGTCCTTTCAAGAGATGTCCGGAAGTTAGTGCCTAATCCGGACGATAAGTATCTCCCGGACATGTAAGCTTAGTCCGGACGGAGCGTAACGTCCGGACACATACGCCAACAACTACCCAAATTCAATGGCTCTGTTCATCCAAAATTATAAGTCCAGTCTCATATAGCAAACCCTTCACGAAAAATGTGGACCATCACGTTATACATCAATAACATGTCATGTTTATCTTTCAGAATCATTTTGATGGGCTGAAACATACAAGCTGACACTTATATATTTAAAAAAGCAGTCGCATATGATTTGGGGGAAGTAAGTTTTAAATAACAAAAACAAAATAAATTCTCTACTCCGGTATAAGTACCCACCACGGCCTTCTTGACCACGAGATCATCGCGATGCTGACCACGACCCACCACAACAACGAGTATAATTGACAAAGAGAGAAAATCAGCCACTGCGTATGCTCTAAGAAAAGAAGAAAAAAAATAACACTTCTCTTTCGATGTATCACTCGATATGGAGTTTCACTTTCCTACTCCTACAAGCAGAACGTACAAAATTAAAGTAACTAGCAGCTTATTGTGGAAGTATGTCTATATACGATAAAGTTAGAGGTAAATTAGAAAAGGAATTGAACAAAAATAACAATTTGTATGATTCATCAACTTAAAACATCAAAACATGAAAACGCTTCTAAGAGAAAAATAACAATTCCAAGTTACTGTTCACTGAATGTCATGCTTTTCCTTTCTTATATTTGCTTGAAAGCACAGTGTATCCTAGAGCCAGGGAACTCGTGTCGTAAGAAAAAGTGCTACTATTTCAGCATTTTCTGATATAACTCAAAACCGACAACATAACCCAAAAAAACCCTCCCTCCATCACTGAATTTTTAAGACACCCCTGGCCCACACTTAAGGCAATAAAACACAAATACAACACACACAAAGAAAGGGAAAAAAATTGTATAACGTTGGCTGGTCATGACGGCGCGAGACCTTATGGTTTGGGGTGGGGTGTGGGGCTGAGTTATAGGGCACTAGCCAACCCTATAACTTAGGGCACCAGGTGCTCTTACCGTTAAATGTCACTCATTTTATCAAACTTTTTTGAACCTATTTCTATGCAAGGCCTCCAATCATGCTCCATGAGATATTGAACGAGATACAACCGCTCTATCAAACATAAAACCACTGTAATGGCACCTCTTTTCCCACCGTGAAGGCCATAAATTAAATTGGGTGAATTTGTGGCAGTGTCTATGTCTCAAGCATTTTTCCTTTTTTCATTTTTTTGTGTGTTTACTTGTTTTGAGGTACGCTTGCGTTTAAATAGATATAGGTAAATGGTAAAGAATGCAATTACTCTTATAAGGGTAAAGGTGATGAGAACGAGAGATATTGTCACATTGATTAATTGACATAAAGATGGTCAGCACCACAACGATTATTGTTTATAAGAAATTATTTGACCATGAGGAAAAAAAATGTAAGAAAAAATTGCTGACGTTTATAAGAATATAAAGATATCACTACTACACAAAAGCTTATATAGATCGGTGGAAAACCCACATATAGATCGGTTTTGAACCGCTCTATACAAAAGTGATCTTTATGAGCGAGTCACATATAGATCGGTTGAGAACCGATCTATATGAACCATATATAGATCGGTTGATACCCAATAACCGATCTATATGATACCACATATAGATCGGTTGATACCCAATAACCGATATATTAAGTCCATTTTCAAAAAAAAAAAAAAAATGGATATCCCGTTTGCTTTGTCCATATATCCATAAGCTAACTCGAATAGTCATAGAAAATAAATGCATCTTTGGTCTGAGAACGTGCAAAGTTGGCAATGACTGACAAACCAGCTATCAACAAGAAAGCAAAAATACAATAACCATGGAACGCTACCCCGAGCTTACAGATGACACATAAAAAATAAAATGCAGACCCAAGAAGTCCAAGTAGCAGCAACTCCTTAGCAGCATCCGTAACAATAACCATGAACTTAACATAAAAGGAGCTGAGATAAATTTAACAAGAGATTGCATTTGTTACAGATGCTAAAAAGGAGCTGAGATAAACAGATAAGTTTCATATTAGACTCACTGATTGTTCTCACCTTCATGTAAGCAGCGACGTGCCCTCCGTAGATGTACTTGCGATGGACATCAGCATCATGGCTCTTACTGTCATTGCTGAAACCAACAAACCTATTTTCACTGTGGGGAATGTCAAGTCCACCATCCAAAGCTCCCTGTATCGTTTAAAACATAAAGCCACTTAAATTATATGATGTTGATATGTAGGAAGATGGTTAAATGTAAAACAAAACATACCTTAAGGGCACCAAACACACGGTTTCCAATGGTGGTCCTGAGAAGACCAACATCAAGAAGAGCACGGAATGACCTGCTCTCTGCGGGTTCAACTGAGAAATCTTCTCCAGTTGCCTGCAATTACAATCATTTGATAAAAATTAGCAATCGTATAATACAACTAAGTAAACAATCACATGCACCATAAGTCAGATGGATGCCTCAATGTTACCATGGTACTCCTCATCCATTTGAAGCTTCTTCAAAACTCGACGAGCAAATAGAAGACCAGTACAGCAAGCTGAAATCCTGAATCATTGTCCAAAACTAACTATGTGTCCCTTAATGATCACATACCAAAATAAAACTAACTATATCTAAACGCTACAGAATACATATCCATAACTAGGAAATGTATTAATCAGACAATCACTTACAACTTGCAGTGTCGCCTCTCATATATATATAACTACGGACAAAATGTATAGTCTTGGCCTCATTCATTACATATCTGCTTCTTCTCAACTACTCTGTATCACATGAAGAAAAGAAAATCCTAGTTAATCTAGCCAATAATCACACACCGTTTAAAACAAAAAGATTCCAAGGTACAATTAGATTAAAACCAACATCTATGGAATTAGTATTTTTCTACATGAAAAAAAAAAACTATTTTTTACTTCAATTTAATCGACCGACAAGTAGAAAGAATGTTAGATGTTAAATTTACCCCCAAATGATAAATATGTTTCTTGATTTATCATGGTTAACTTGTTAGCTTTTCAAACAAGTTAGAAAATTCCAAGCAACATGCAAAAGGCCAAGTCAACGAAGACTAATCCTATATCTTGATAGCTCTATCAACATTATTTTTTTTGAACATGTTATATCTAATAGTCAATAAACTTTTTTCAAATGGTAAGATTACCCTTCCTGGTACAAATGAACTGGAGACATGTCATCAAAAAGCACACTCCTTGATTCTATGGTAAGGTTCTCAGACATGATGTGTTGTACTTAGTTGAGTTAGGACTTCTAGTTGTAAACGTATTAATTTCACTCTCTAATGGACCGGAGTTAGTCAAGTTCTAATCTGGTCACTTCATATTGTCCGGTGTTGTCATTAGGAGTCATGGTAATGCTTTCCGTCAATAAGATCCTATTACTCTATTTATATCTGTATTACTTTAATAAATTTTTTTTTTATCATTTAGAATAAAGCCTGTGTATATTTAGGTTTAAACTGCAAATATAAGTATTTAACTAGGTTTCCCGCTACCGCCTTATCACTATATGATCATTGTATGCCTAAACATTTTCTGATGGCATATATTTATGTCTGATATATCACTTACTGATGGAGTACATTTATGTCAGCTATATCACTTACAGATGCATCTTATTAATATGTTTCTGGAAAACAGAAGCAACAAAAGTAATTGTTAACAGAAATACAACATTTAGTGAGAAGCAAAAGACAGACCTGAATTCCATTTGCCGGAACAGAAGGAGGTTGGAATTTCCAATGCAGAAGAGAGGATTCTATTCAAAAAGTTCCAAAACTGCTAAGTGTCGTGTATACCATTTCTAAAGGGCAGTAAATAGAAGACCAGTACAGCAAGCTGAAATCAAAATTACAAAAGTTATGTGTCAAATACATGTACAAGTGTACAACAACATGTGGTAAATGATGAAATTTTGAAGAATGATAAAGAAAACAGTACCGGCAGACGGCTAGTTATGTGAAGGTACTGCTTGTATGCTAGCGTTGTTACCTGCTGCTAGTTATCAGCCGTGCAAGTTACACGTGTCTCCCCCATAATCACGCCATTCATGTAAAGTCGCATAAAATCAGTAGTTACCTGATTTAAACCAAAAACCAACTAACTTAAACCAACGAATTCATCAGAGATATAAACGTAAACATGTCAACATTCAATAAGAATTCTGAAAATGAGCTTATGGTTTACCTCACAACCAATGTGAACCCACTTATTAAAAGGTACTTCATTCTTAGTTCTTGCTACATCATTAGCAACCGTTGCTCCTTGAGGTACAACACGAATAGGGTAAAGCACCAATTCCTTATTCACATTCAACTCAAGGAACGGGGTAGCACTAGTTATATCAGAAGTGTGCTGCAAAACCAAAAACAAAGACTTGAATGATTCCAGTAATCACAATGTTGCAAAACACATTATGCTAATCATCAAAAGACACATTCCATTAAGATTTCGACCCATTACAACAAACATCACAAGTAACAAAACCATCAAATTTCATCATGAATACACATATAAAACTAACCATTTCAACCCGTTACAAGAATCATTATAAGCAACAAAATGATGTGAAACCCGTCAACTTTAACATACAAAAAGTAAAAAATTTATGCTCTTAATCACCAAAACATACTGCATCATCTGTTAAACACTAACAAACATATTTCACTGGAAGATTTCAACCCATTCCAAGTATCATCATTAGTAACAAAACCCATTGCATATCGATCAGTAACGAACCAGGACTAAAATTGACCCGGCGCATTTAAAAAAACTAAACAAGACTAGAAACATTTTTTTTGCATTTTCATATCAAGCTTATTTAAAAAAATTAGCAATACGCAACAAAAACCATGGATATTCCGGGGACCCACACTTGTTCCTTTCCTGATACCATGGTTTCAGACCTTTTGCACAATTTTCTTTTGTATTTTCTCAACAACAATTAATGTAGTATTAACGTGATATTTGTATAAGAATATGTATGCTGATACCCTCTGATAAAATATGTGTTTAACAGAACAAGCTAAAAACTTTTATTATAACTAAAAACATGTAATATTGAAAATAAATCAGTAAATAAGAATATAATACAAGAGACTACCTTGTAAATTAGCTTCATTTGTAGAAAAAAGCATGTTCCAAGCTCATATAGATTGGGGCTTTCATGAACCCTAAATCCTAAAATCATATAAACAAGAAATTGACTCATGACCACCTCAAATTGATGATTAATTAAGAAATAGTAACACATAAAGTACCTGATATGTGACTTGATTTCACGTGTCACGATGGTGAATCGCCATGGTCTGTGGTGGGTGAGGATGCAACCGACGACTGGCAAGGATCGATGGCAGTGATGTCGACGACCGAGAGAAAGAGGATGTGAGATAAGATGAAGATGATAGGGTTTTTTAGGGCGGAAAATTTGATAACTTTGTTGTGAGGATAACTGAAAATGTTGAGAGGGATAAAATAGATGAAAGGTGGAAAATTTGATTTTCTGTGAAATTTAGGGCGGGATAACTCAAAATGTTGAGAGGGAGATTTTTTTTTAAGAGAGTATATAGATCGGTTAGTTATTTATACCCGATCTATTTAATCAATTACTTTATTTCAATTACTTTTGCTTTAGTACATAGATCGGTTTTTTAGTTAATAACCGATCTATTAAATTTTGAAACTAATTAGATCGGTTATTAACCAAAAAACCGATCTATTTATTATTTTTTTCCCCTCTTTTCTTTTACATAGATCGGTTTTTAACATAACCGATCTATATGAAGTGATCTATATAGCCTTTTGTGTAGTAGTGTATCGCTTTACAGGATGAACTATGAATGTGTATTCTATTTATTATTCTTTATATTAATTAGCATGTCTATGTGTGTTTGTGTACACATGCATACATACATACGAGTTAAAAATAAATAACACTTTTACGACAAGGAAGACCGATCTTGTACGTCTTTGAGAACTTCATATATATGGAGTTAAAATTTTATTCTTCTATATGCAATCAATAATATTCTTGTTACCTGCAAGATCTAGTTCTGCATATAACCTATTTCGGATTACTTGACTAATTATTATCAGTGTCATTTAATTGACTATTTTTTTTTTTTTTTTTTGTAATAGCTAATCAATGTCATGTTATCTTGCAATTTTCTATAAATGTAAATTTGATGTTAAGAAACATGAAATCCTACCACCTGAAGTAAAGTTTGGAACCGATGCGACTGTTTTTTAAATATTGTGCACCTAAAACAGCATCAATTGTTTTTTGTGAACCGAGAGGACAAAAAACATGGTCAGCCTCAATTGTTTCAAGTGTGATCCACTATATAACATTTTTTCACACTCTTTTCCTATTTTGGTCATTCTCGACTGATCAACTGCTCGACTCCACCCATATTTTGACACGTGTCCCTTGCAAGTACAAGAGAGTTAGGTAGAGATATTTTTTTATTTTTATAAAATTACATATATACCCTTATGCATTATTAATTATATTTTTCAATATACTTCTGCTTTGTGCTTACATACTTGTACCCCACCTACCTCAACTATCTCTTTCATTATTTCACCACCACCCACCCAGATTCCGACCACCACCATCCCCAGATTCCAACCACCACCATCTCTTTCATTATTTCAACCGCTCAACCACCACTGCTTAACTGGTCAACCACCACTGCTTAACCGCTCAACCACCACTGCTTAACAGCTTAACCGCTCGACAACCACTACTCAAACGCTCAACCGCTCAACCGCTCGACCACCATTACTCAACCACCACTGTTCAACCTCTCGACCACCTCAAAATACTCTAAACATTTCCAAACCCACACATCTGCTATGCACATCATCAAAATACACGATATATATACACAACATTTTTAGCAAATACACAATATATATCATCATTTCCAAACCCACACATCTTGGTCATCCGGCGGCGGCATGGCTTGATCTTGGTCATTCGGCAGAACAGGTGATTTAGTTGGGGTGGATGTAGGGCGGCGGTGGAGTTATGATGGGGACGACGGTGTAGCAGTTGGGGCGATGGTCGGTGCAGTGGTTGGGTTGTGTTTATGTGAGTGGAATAAATATGAGGTGTTAGTGGATGGATAAGGTAGGTAGTGGAGATAAGAAATATGAGGTGAACAATTAATGTACAAGAAAATAAACATAAAGTACTATTAATAAAACATAAGGTACAAGTAAGTTTAAAATATATAAGTAATAAAGCATACGGGGGTAATTGTCATTTCCTAATAAATGAATAAAATATCTCCACCTAACATTGTACTTGCGTTCGACACATGTCACAAAAGGGGTGGAGTCGAGCAATTGATCAGTTGAGTATGACTAAAATAGGAAAAATATGCTAAAAGTGACTAGATAGAGGATCAAGCATGGATTTTTCTACATTTTTGGTAATATTTTTTACAACATTCATGTAGAACCGTTTTAAAAAGGTTGTCAAAATTTAAAATTAAAAAAAAAAAAAAAAAAAAAAAAAAAAAAAAAAAAAAAATTGGTCATCGTGCATTATTTAATACGTTCACATTTCAAGTTTTATAAGTGTTATTGTTGTTGGTCAATGACCATCTTGCCACACTACTACACAAAATTTCATTTCTTATAACATTTTAGATAATTGTTTTGGGGATAAAGAAAGAGAAAGAATACACGGTTGTAGATATAAGAATGTGAAAGAAAAAGTGTAGAGTTTGATTATATAAACAAATACGGAGTAAAAGATAAGAGAGGATGAAAGATGAAAAAAGATGGGAGGGAAAATTCTCGCTTCTTTGATGTGAAAATTTTTTGAAAGGAAAAAAAGAATTTTTTTTTAGACGGTTTACTATGTACCGTTCTAAATAATACACAAATAGTAAGAACCGTTATAAATAACTTATTATTTATAGCGATTTGTGATATAACCGTTCAAAATAATGCTTTTATATATTTTAAAGCGGTTAAATGTAACAACCGTTTTAATTTGGCGGTTCTAATAAATGCTTTGTGTAGTAGTGAATAAAACTGTCATTTTGTTACCTAAATTGAAATGCACATATTTACTTATATAGCGGATATCATATTTATAGCTCAACTGAAACGCACATATATACATCCAAACACACTTGATAATTCATGAATATCATGTCGAGACGTTGAAAATGATAATTAACTCAGTCGATGAAGGATGAAATGGCAGAGACGAGGGATATACAACCATTTATAGCATAACCAGAAAAGAACATTACATAAAACTAAACACAATACATAGAAAAAGGAGACATGTCCTTTTCCAAACAAAAGGAAAACAAGGTTCTCCATTTTTATTATACTAAAAAGATGTTTTTAAATCTCTCACACGCCAAGTGAACAATCCATGCATTTAAGATGCAAACTTCACTGGACCCTGCAAAAAAACAACAAAAATGTTCATCAATTAGAACCTTATAAGCCGGGACCCAATGGCTTTTGATCTGGTGTTAAATTAGTTGACCATTAACCTAAAGGTTGTGAGTTCAAGTCTCGTGAAGTCATTTAAAGATATATTGTGTAAAGGTTTGAAATGATATATGCAAATTATGAGATATAAGGTTTGAAAAAAATTTCTTTCCAAAAACTATAATAAGTAATTAAATGAATATGATGTGCATAAGTTTGACATACTTGGAGCAGTCAGTGTTGGGCTGATCTTGTAGGGAATGTAACTCCACACTTGCCGGGAAGGCGGCGGCGTTAGCAGCATTGAGACCACGGTTAGACGAGTAAGCACTCTTCAAGCAACCCAACAGTTTTGCGGTCAGGGGTTGTTTTTGCAGCAGCGAAGTCTTAAAGACCTAACCCGTTGCAACACGCCACCAACCACACCACCAGACCTCAAGTAGCCGAGGCATGGTGCCAAATTACTAATCAGTGACCACACTAATAGCCTCAGTGTAGAGAGCTGACAACACCATGAAGCCACAAACAATAAAGCCTTCAATCATATTCTCTGCCATTGGTGTTCAATTTTGATAGAACTCGAAAACCCTAAATTGTTAGAATAATTTGGTGTTTTCCTTTAGTGTATTGAGTTGTGGTGAGAAATGGAAGATTAGATGCAACCATATTTATATGGATTTCATGCTTTTGACACGATAATGGTGTGGTTGAGCAGTTGAGCTCATTAAATTATTGCATACATTAACTTATGGGAGGCTATTGTGAGATTAGCTTAAAGTTCTAATATAAGACCTAATCTAGACCGTTTGATCTTTTTATTGTGTTAGATTAGATTAAACATTAAATAGAAGTCAATTATAGTATTAAAATAGGGTTTTCAAGGTATATATTGGAGAATTTAAATCCAAATTGGTCAATATTTTCAAATATTTCGTCTATTTTTTTATACAAAAAAATTTTGGTTCTCATTTTATATTTGATACATTAAGTACACAAATTTTTTAAACACTGTTTTTATTATATGATAACAAAGTACCAACTGGATAAATCTATAATACGCGAGTACACAACTGGAACAATTAATCTATCAGCGAGTACACAACTGATAAATTAGGTGAACAACCAACTGATTACAAAACCAAATCAAATTGTCAATCTTTTTCATCTATTTGTTATACAAACAACTGAGTATAAATCCCTTTAAAAAAATAAAAATGTACAGATCTTATAAAGATCCAAACAAACAGCAAATAGACAGAATTCTAAAACCAAAATATTTGATACACGAATGTCCTAAACTTTTACATACTTCTGAAAATACAACAAACTAATACAACCCAAATCAATAAACAACCCAACTAGTAATACACAAACTCAAATTGATAATCCATGATCAGTTTCTGGGTACCAAACATGTTACAAACCCAGCAACCCACCTGATAATCATGTATCAGGCTTGCGATCTGAAACCAAAACACCAACTCTCACTTTACATCGTTCATCGGCACAGCACGGCACCGGTGACATCCATTATGTATCCACCGTGTCGGCGAAAGATACCATGATGTATCTGGTGTACTGGTCGTCGCTTTGCCTTGCGTCACAACCATCCAGTGTACCTGGCGACAACAGCAGCAATTACCCACACAACTACATCTCTACAACAAAAAATTACCCACAAGAGATTTAAACCAGATGTATCAATGGTATCTCGCAGATCGATTTTTCTGTTGATGAAAAACCAGATCTGTTATGGCTTCCGGCATAGCAGCGACCACCTAAAAACGTGGCTCGCTCTCAATACGCGGATGGCCCTAAAGATTAATCTAAACAAGGTGAGTGAACATAGAGCCGTCACCGGAAATGAGACTGGCGTACTGCAACAGATCGTGATTCAAGATCTGAGATTGCATCATCAAAATAAAACCTACCCGTTACCAAAACTCGTCGCGACAGATTCTGTTGGAGTGGTGTTTGGCCTTAGATTCGATAGGGATAGAGGTTTGTAGATCGAGAAAACCGTGAGTCACAGATCGAAATATGGAGAGAGGCGTCAAGGTTTGCAGGAGAAAATATCAAAGATTTTTTTGGAGAGAGGCGGTTGCTATGTGGACTGAAAAAAAGAAGATGAATAAAGTATATTGGGTAGAGTAATTTAAGAGGTAGAGAGATTTAAGGGAGGGTTCAAATGTCTAAATACCCTTATGTGGTTATTAGTGAATTTAGTTTTATTTAATTACTAATTTCCACATGTTACATGTTTATTGGCTCTTTCAAAGATCTTATTTTTGTAATTTTAAGCTTGATCTTATTTGAACCCAATTCTATACATACTTACTTTATTATATTATTTATTATTTATTATGACAGAAACAGACATAAATACGTCCTTGCATTATTACTTCGTATCTTTGTAAACATTATTTGGTATTAATAATGTACCATGAGTACTAAACTGTGTGTTAAGTTAACTTTATAAAGTTTCAAGGACGAACATATCACGAGTACGTTTTATCCTTGTAATAAGCTTGGATAGCTATTAAATCATATGAAAACAATAAAAACAATGAGACATTTATAAAACAAGAGGTTTGACTCCAAAAAACGGGTACCACCAAATATCAAATTGGTATTCGCAAACCTCCAATTTGAGGGAACACGTGAAATAATGGTTAGTTGGAAGTTAACTTAATCATTAACTAAAAAATAAATATTGTAACGCTTTGATGCTCTTTTCCAAACTTACATCGAAAAGAAAGCACCCTTAGGGGGGAGAGAGTCTTCATTCCAACCCTCCAACCCTCTCAAATTTTAACAAATTAAATCCTTCCACCTCATTTCAACCCTCCAACCCTCAACCCAACCTTTTTTACTGACGCCCATCACTTTCAACCCTCCCAAATCTTTTTTTAAATATTCATAATTTGTCCTTCAAAATTATAAATTTGCAAAATTAACCCTTCCAATACTAAACAATTATATAAAACAAACAAACATTTTATTCATAACTGAAATTAAAAGTACAATTCATAAAACAAACAAACATTTTATTCATAACTGAAAAGAAACTACATAACTTAATCTTCCGGGTCATCGAGATATGGTAAATCTTGAGACACCACATGCTCCGTAAGATCAAATTGAAGACGATGATGGATTTGTTCATCTAGTAACTCCGGTAGTGCGTTGTCGTCATAAACGGGTTGCACCGGCGGATCCATTATATGAGTCCCTGATATTGCCCTCCCGTCATCTTTTATAATCATGTTGTGCAATATACAACACGCATAAACGATGTTAGTGATCTTTTCGATGGTCGTTTGACGGATCTTGCGATTCAAAATACCCCATTTTCCCTTAAGAACACCAAAACATCGTTCGACATCTTTTCTTGCCGACTCTTGAACTTTCTTGAATTTCTTTTCCTTCGCTTCAGTCGGATACGGGAATGCTTTGACATGAGTTGAGTACCTAGGATAGATTCCGTCGGTAAGATAATATCCCCGTTTGTAGTTACGCCCGTTGACAACGAATGATGAGTCGGGAGCAGTTCCATTTCGCTCCCTAAGATACAAAGTCGATTGATACAAAACATTGACATCGTTAAGCGACCCGGGAGGACCAAAAAAAGCGTGCCAGATCCACAAATCTTGTGAAGCAACGGCTTCAAGCATAATTGTCGGGTATGGATACCTCCCACTCTTGTATTGGCCTTTCAAATGTTTAGGACAATTTCTCCAAACAAAATGTGTACAATCAAGGCTACCTAGCATACCCGGAATCTTGTGTCTTTGTTCATGCGCCTCGTACAAGCGTGCAACGTCGTGACTAGTAGGCCTACGTAAGAACTCGCGCCCATATATCTCGATGATCGCGGTGCAAAAATGATCAAGGCATTCGCGTGACGTTCTCGCTGCCATGCATAAGTAGTCGTCAAAGTTATCCGGAGGGTTGCCCGTTCCGAGTTGTTGAATTGCGGATGTGCATTTTTGTAGAGCCGTAAAGCTCTTTTTCCCCTACCATCTGCACCCTCTTGAAAATACTCGAACCTCTGCTCAATATCACCAACAATTTGTAAAAACAACCTTTTTGACATCCGAAACCTCTCACGAAACAAAGACGGGCCAAACTTCGGTTCGTCAACGAAATAGTCACGCATTAGTGTTTCTTGAGCTTCTTCCCGAAACCGCTCGATATAGGTTCGAGTTTCTTGTGTGCTTGCCGTGTCTTCTTCGAGCTCGTCAACCACGGAGCACAAAAAAGGTAGCGTACTACCCGTGGATAAGTCCGGTAAGATCGGCGGCATCGGTAACGCGGACAAAAAGGAAGAAGAAGATGATGATGATGATGACATTTTTTTTTGGTTGTTAATTTGTTTTTGAATGTGTTTTTGTGGTTTGTTTGATTTTTTTTCTGAAAAATGTGTTGTGGTAAAAAAATGGTTGTTTGTTCTTCTATTTATACCAAAAAAAAGGGCTGTGGGAATTTTTTTTTTTTTTTTTTTTTTTTTTTTTTTTTATTTTTTATTTTTTTGTTTTTTTTTGTTAGACGCTCCAACGTTCCATTTTCTTTTTCAAAATCAACCCTCAACGGTCACAAGAAGCTTAGCTCGCAGCGAGTATTTTACCCGCAAATGGAGCCCGCCTAGCCAACCCGAGCAACCGGCGGCGGTGTTCACGATGAGCCCGCCCAGCCCGCAGCCTTACCCGCTGCCCACTCCCTCCTGCCTTAGTTATCAAATTGACCTTAGTATACATCTAATAAAGTATAAAATGACCGATAGTAGCAAGATTAGATGGATATTTTTTTAAAAAAAATTCTCTTATTTGAAATGTATGATTATAAATTCTTTTTATTTTTCTCATTTTAATCTTTTTTATCAATAAATCTCTTCCCATACTAGCAATGGATAAAACGTAAGTTAGTATACTTACAAAGTTGATTACACTAACCCGGTTAAAAAAAAAATTAAATATATATAATTTATATTAGTAGTAATTTTTAATCAAGAACAACGGGTAAACCGTGATTGATCCGTATTCAAGCTAGCAGATATAGTTGAGTCTTTTTCTTCGAATGTATGTATTATAGCTGGTATTCTTAGCTCATAGCCGTTTTTGGATTTTTCTCTAACGATCCCAAAATATTTACCTAATAAGGTTTGAAATTTAGGTTTCTTCTAAGACTCAAGATCATCTTAGCACTATGCCAACGTATGGATAGTAACTTAACAAAGAAGAAAGTTCAAAATAATTTCACATCATTGAATCATAGCGGTCATTCCACCGTTCATCTTTGTTAATAAGTATTACTTGAAGAGAGAACTAGATTCAAGTTGTGTATTGTGTTGATGAATAGTTTAAAGTTAGAGTTTGAATTATGTGTTATTGTTCTCGACTAGAGTTTATGATTGCAAGCTTTAGTTCAAACACTCAAAGTTCAGCTAGATAGGTTTGGACTTTGCATCAACGTACAAAAGTTCAGGTTTTAATATCGGTGTACAAGAAAATCGATTATTCAAGGAACAACCATATTGAAATGAAAGGAGTTTTAGTTTAGTCATCACTTATGATCCTTCGAAGATCCTTTAGAATTTAGATCGCGACCTTTAAAGATCTATAGAGTTTTGATCCTTTAAAGATCCTATGTACTTAAATGTCTTGGAGATGGAGAAAGATCCTCCAGGTTCATCCTTCAATTTGTCAATTCATATGGCACCATCTTGGGGCTGGTGATATAGTTTATGCTTGTTTGATCGGTGGTGCTCTTTGAGTCCTATAGTGTAACTCATTACGCATCGGGATATTCATAATGCGGGTTTTGACATGAATACTAAGGTTGACAATGTTGTTGGTAATGGGACGTGGATGTGGCCGAATGAATGGCTTCTGAAGTATCCTGCTCTTTATACGATTACAACTCCTAACCTTGTCCCTAATACTATGAATCGGTTAGTATGGAGAGATCTTAATGATGTTGATCACAGATTCTAGGTTGCTCTGATTTGGGAGTGTATTCGGCCTAGGGGTGTCGAGATTGATTGGTTTAACTTGGTGTGGTTTTCACACAATATACCTTGACATGTGATTCATCTTTGGTTAGTTATTAACCGTAAGCTGAAGACCCAGGTAAATTGAGGCAATGGGATGTTAGTAGCGATACTAACTTAAACCTGCTTCAGTATCATCTTTGTGAGCTCCTACCTGACACACATGACCATCTTTTCTATGAGTGTATTTTTTGTCGCAGGTTTGGGACAAACTGAAGATTTATGCAGGTGTTTCCAACATGCCCTCACTATAAGCTTAATTATGGATCTCTTTACCCCTGTGTCCAGGAAAAGGTCTGCTAGATGTGTTATTACTAAGCTTGTTTTCGCGGCTTCCAGCTACTTCATTTGGCAAGAAAGGAATAATAGACCTTTCAAGAATTAGAAGAGGTCTAAAGACAAAGTTATAGTTGTGATCAAGTCTACTGTTCGTCTCAAGCTGTTGTCCTGCAAATTCAAGAAGACGAATAGTGTGGAGTTGTTATTACATCGCTGGAAGTTGTATGGCTCTCTTATCCGGTCTAATCCATCATGATTCATTTCTAAGATGCTTTTTAGAAGATTTGGTCGTCTGGAGATGTTATGGCGGTTGGTTGTGATCATACGTTTGGTTATGTTCTTAGAGTGGCGAGCCATTTGAGAGTTGTACTCTTTTTCCTTTCCAAGGTTTTCCCTACTGGGTTTTTTTGGGAGGTTTTTTAAGGAGGCAGTCTCAGATGGTGCATGTTTCTCCTCGTCTCTAGTTGTTGGCTGGTCTTGGTGATACTTGTTCGTTGAAGTGGTTTTTTCTGATTGGTGTTCTAGTTATTGTACTTAGCTAGTGTGTTTCTCGTTTGTGGCTTGTCACAAACGTGAGTAGTAGTTTTTCAAGCTTTGCTTGAGGTTAACGTAGTAATTGCAGCCACATTCCATTGTACTTCATTGTTTCTTGTGATATATATATTTTACCGGGGTAATCCCTTTTACCCAAAAAAGAAATTTTACCGAATGTAAAAACCCTTTTATCAAATAAAAAATATATATCTATAGTGGTGACTGCAATTATTGTGTTGGATTATAAAATTCTTTGCAAATACAACAACAACAACATACTCAATCCCGCCGGGGCAAAGTATGAGGAGGTAGAATGTAGACAAATCATACCATTACCCCAAAATAGAATTCTCCGCAAATATATTGTATGATAAGGCAAAATATTTATAGAGTGTGCATATCATAGTGAAAACCTAATAGATCTAAGCTCATACACGGGTTTGAGCCACATCTATCAGATAATACTCTTGCTGTTCGAGCAGCGAGATTGCGAATGTTTGAACTAGAGTAGTAAACTAAAATAATATTATATCAATAGAGCAATAGTTTATTGATAAGGAAATCCGCTAATAAGCAGAAACAACCGTTCACGCATCAACATAACAAATAAACGCAATAGTAAAAGCAAATAATAAATTTGTTGATAAAGATATCCAACAACGAACGGAGATTAATCTTCATTATTCATCAATAGCACAAGTAAAGAAACAAAAGCAAAAGCAACGCGTAGACTCTCTTTTTTGCAGCAGTCGGGCTTCCAGCGGCGCGTCGGGCGGCCGACGGAGGTGATCTTGGTTTGGTTTTTGCCTAATTAAAAAGCAAAAACACTACGACACAAACTGGTTTTACCCACAAACTTTACACACGGAAAAAAATTTTGTGAGAAATTTCACACGGAATACACACAAATTACACACTAAATTATTGACCAAATTTCCGTGGGAAATATGTCGTAATTTTCCTACGGATTTTCCACTATTTACACACTAAATTGTTGACCAAGTTTTTGTGGCAAATCCATCGCAAATTTCCCACAGATTTACAAAAATATTCACACTATTTGTGTTGATTAAACTTCAGTGGGAAACTTGTAGCAAATTTCACACATATTAGCCACGGCCAAAAGTACGTGGCAAATTTTAGCTACATTACTCACGGATTTCACACGGTCTATGTGTGTAAATACCAATGTGATAAATCCGTGGGAAATATGCATGTAAATACCTACGGATTTCCCACAAAATATCATTTTTATGTTTGTGTGCACTTACACATTCTCACATTAGTTAGTATGTATTCATATGTATTTGTAGTTTCATATTATATGTGTCTATTTATTAATGTAACTATTTATGCGAGTATCACTTATTTATGTAACAAACCATTGCATATGTATGAATATCTACACATGTATGTTTCGTATGTCCGTTTACGACCTTCATTGTATCTTTAGATGTTTTGTATGTAGGTATACGGACGTGTATACGTGTACCTATATTAAAAAGTAAAAGAAAATGATTATGCCCGTGGGAAAGTTGTCGGTAATTTCCCACCGATTATCCACAAATGTGATAAATCCGTGGGAAATATGTGTGTAAATACCCACGAAGTTCCCACAAAAAATACCGTTTTGATGTTTGTGTATGCTTACACACTCCCACATTACTTAGTATGGCTTCATATGTGTTTGTAGTTTAATATTTTATGTGATTGTTTATTAATGTAACTATTTATGCTAGTATCACAAGTGTATGTCTAAGTTTAGGTATAACATATATGTGTAACAAATCATTGTATATCTGTGGATATCTACACGTATATGTTCCGTATGCCCGTTTATGATCTTCTCTGTGTATATATATGTTTTTTATGTAGGTATACGGACATGTATATGCGTGAACGTGTAACTATAGAAAAAAAATAAAGCAAAATGCTTATGTTTGTGGGAAATTCGTTGGTAATTTCCCACTGATTACCTACCGATTTGTTAAATTCGTGGGAAATTTGTGTGTAAATACCCACGAATTTCCCACAAAGAATAGAGCTTTTATGTTTGTGTATGCTTACATATTCCCACATTACTTAGTATGTCTTCATATGTGTTGGTAGTTTCATATTATTTGTGTTTGTTTATTAATGTCACTATTTATGCAAGTATCACAAGTGTATATGTAGGTTTAGGTATAACATTTATGTGTAACAAGTCATTGTATTATGTGGATATCTACAAATATATGTTCCGTATGTCCGTTTATGACCTTATTTGTTTATATAAATGTTTTGTATGTAGGTATAGATGCGTATATGCATGAACGTGTTACTATAGCAAAAAAATAAAAGAAAACGCTTATGTTTGTAGGAAAGTCGTCGGTAATTTCCCACTGATTACCTACCGATTTGATAAATTCATGGGAAATTTGTGTGTAAATACCCATGGATTTCCCACAAAAAAATATAGTTTATATATAACACATAAATCGACTTTTATTTACAAAAAAACACAAATGTTTTTCAATGTCAATTTATTTTGCTATTAATGATCACCTAAATATTAAACAATGCCTTGTCTATGTAAAGTTGGTCAATATATTTTGTTATAAATTGGGGTGTTATAGTAGGGTCGGGTTTGGGTCAATTCGGATTGAGGCTATAAAATAAATTTGAACCCGAATGTTGACATAAATAATGCTAAACACGTTATTAATATTTTTCGATATCTCTACATTTTGATAATCACAAAATGTAAAATAATTAAACGAAAAATTATGACGTAAACAAGTATTTAGTTATAAATATCTATTTTAACAACTAAATCACTTAAGGTATGAATAAACAAATGCTTAATGCATTATATGATCAAAGGAACATTTTCTTAATCACTAGATCTTTTATAAAATGACCCAAACATTTTATATCTTTTGGAAAATCATTTTTGGTATTAAATAAAAATGTTTAATCCTTTATAAATTAATGAATTCAAATTTTCAACCAAAAATGGTAAAAATATTCCAGAAAAACCTTCCTCACAAAAGACAATTCTGAGCAACGTTCTGGTTGGGCGGCCCCCTTAAATATACTAGGCGGCTCCCTTAATTTTAAGGGGACCGGCCACCTATTTAAGGTGACCGCCCCGCTCCTCTAGGTCCTCATATTTGCCTATAAATACGGGTTCATCTCTGGACTTTTTCCTCACCTTTTGCACCCCAAACCTTCTGTTCTAAATCTCCTCTCATCTTTCTAAATCCTTTCTAAAATCCTTTGATCATACATTCTTAAGCATTGGTTTCTAAGTGATCCAAGCTTCCACCATCAAAGTGCAAAAGAAGAATTCTCCTTCAACTAGAGAAGAAGTATTGTAGTTTAACTCATATTATTTTGTAGTTGTGTAAAGTGTTTGATAAAGTGTTGTATAGTTGTGATAAGTAGATCTAAGTGTAAGTAAGTAGTTGTGTTGTAAAGAAGTAGTGTAGAAGTTGTGAAGCCGTCGTGAAGAAGTCGTGAAGTAGCCGTGAAGAAGTTGTGAAGCCGGTGTGAAGAAGTTGTGAAGAAGTTGTGAATAAGTTGTGTAGAAGTTGTGAGATTGGTTCTAGCTACGATTAGAACTCGACATTTAGCTTTGTGTCGTTAAACCGGTGTAAGCGAAAGTTGTGTAAGGTTTCTCCGCCATAAGGGAGTTTGTTGACATAGTGAAGTAAACTCTCGAGTAGATGACTCGAGGAGTGGAGTAGGGCAAGGAAGGTGTCCTTGTAGCCGAACCACTATAAATCTTCGTGTTGTGGTTTGATCTTTCCATCCCTATCTTTCATTTTATTTCATTTACTTTACTTGCACTGTTTATCTATATTTATTTGTTCATATTGATCAAGAGTTGAATTCACACAAGATCGAATCAAAGTTTTAAAAAGTAAAAAGTTTTCATAAATTAAAAAGACGTAAAACTATTCAACCCCTCCTTCTAGTTTTTCACAATTGGTATCAAGAGCCACGTCAAACAAGATTTTTAAAATAAACTGTATTTTAAAACTTGAAACGATCTATGGAATCTGAAAAATATTTAGAAGGGTAATCTATGCAAAGACCACCGCTATTTGAAAGTGATGGATTTCTTTATTGGAAAAATCGATTCGAAACTTATGTGAAATCAAAAGATCTAGATCTTTGGCATGTTATTACTAATGGTGATTTTTTACCTATTCAAAATAATCCGGAAACTAAAAAGGCTGAAATGGTACCTTTTGAAAAACAAAATGATGATTTAAAAAGAAAACGTGCTAAAAATAATGAAGCAAAAATGGTTATTTATAATGCGTTACCACGTAAAGAATACAAAAGAATCTTTATGTGTGAAACCGCAAAAGAAATTTGAAACTCTTTACTAATAACTCACCAAATTAATAGTCAAGTCAAAGATAATAAAATAGATCTTCTTGTTCAACAATATGAACAATTTACGATTCCGGAAGAGGAATCAATTGACAATGCTTTTGCAAAGTTTAACACTATCATCACAAGTTTAAAAGCACTTGATGAGAGTTTTTCTAGTAAGAATTTTGTTAGGAAATTTCTTAGGGCTCTTCATCCAAAATGGCGGGCTAAAGTTACGGCGATTGAAGAATCGAAGAACTTGTCAACTCTTTAACTTGATGAGTTGATCGGCAACTTGAAAGTCTATGAAGCAATAATAAAGAAAGACTCCGAGATGGTCAAAGGAAGAAGAGAGCAAAGCAAGTCAATTGCGTTGAAAGCTAGGAAAGAATCTAGTGACGATGATAGCTCAACCTCCGAAAGCGATGACGAAGAATATGCCATGGCCGTGAGAGACTTTAAGAAATTCTTCAAAAGACGATGAAGATTCGTTAGACAACCACATGACGAAAGAAAGGCATTCCAAAGAAATAAAGATGACAAAACTAGCAAGAGCGAGAGGAAGTGCTTTAAATGCGGTGATCCAAATCATCTCATCGGAAGATGTCCAATGATGTCAAAGGAGCAAAATCAAAAGGCGTTCATTGGAGGAGCATGGAGTGATAGTGACGAAGATGAGAAAGAAACCACAAAGGAGGAGAAATGTCTTATGGCTAAGCCATCAAGTGAGGTACATTCCGAAACCGAATACTTTAGTGATGAATATTTATCATTAGACGAAAAAGACTTAGATAGTGAATATAATAGGTTATGCAAACTAGGTCAAAAAGTAATGACTAAAAACAATTCACTAAAACGCATAAATAACCAATTAGAAAACGAAATAATTGAATTAAAAATTAAACTACACAACTTAGAAAAAGGAAAAGAAGCTTTTGAAGAATGTAAAACATGTCTAGAGACTAAAAATGAAAACGAAAAACTTAAGGAAGAGATTTGTAAACTTGACAAATTCGAAAATAGTAGTAATTCACTTAGGAAAATAATAAGTATTCAAAGAGTATCAGGAGATAAAACCGGCTTAGGATTTAATTCAACTGAGGCTTCAACTAGTGAAACTAAAAATGTAAAGTTTGAATGTGAAACTAATAAGCAAAAATCTTTAGAGTCAAAACCTAAATGTATACTTATGAAAGATAGAAAAATACCCATAGCTAGTAATGAAGAAGTAAAAATTTTCTACAAACCATCTTTAAAAACCAAAGTAGAATATTCTAAACCAAAATTAAGGTCAAAAACACCTCTTCCTAGAAGACCACTTAGTCCTCACCCTCGGCCTAAAACTCCTCAACCGAGAAGAAACGAAAATAGACCAAACCGCCAAAATAATAGTCACCCAATGTGGAATTATTCAAGTCCACCAAGTTGCAATCCTTGGGGAATACTTCCACCATATATGCATCCTAGTCAATTGCAAACCATGTTTGGTTCAAACAACTATGGACCAATTAGACCATGGGGACCAAGTGGCTAGATTGTCAACTCATCGGGAAAGTCGGTATCTCATTCATGATTGGCTTCTATAAGTCAATATATACGCTTTGAAGTACTTGAAGATCACACATTGAAGACTAAAAGGTACGCCTCTCTTTCATGCTCACCACTGTATGCTTAGATTAATGAACTAGCTTATTGCATGCCCCCGTTAGTCTTAAATGCTTAGTTAAGTTAATACTTATGTGTTTATTAGTGAGTTTTCTTCTTATATATATATATATATATATATATATATATATATATATAATATATATATATATATATATATATATATATATATATATATATATTATATATATATATATATATATATACATATCCTCTCACAACCTAGATACGTCATTTGTTGACTATCTAGAACTAAAAGAAATTGTTCGTTCTCGAACCTTTTCTTCCCCCCTTGCTCTTTTGGACTTTAACGTTCAACACGAAAATCTTCTATGTCTACTATCACAAAATTCATGGTGATGAAGAGAAGTGAGTTAAGTGGATCAACGTAGAAGTAGTATTTAAACCTTCGCGCAAAGAAAACTATGGATGAAACAAACTCCCATCATCGTCAGCACTCATCTCCGTCTTTACCTCATCATCTCTCGACACCATTCAACATCCCACCTTTACACACAATATATATATAAATATGCATATTCCCTCTCATTCCTCAAAACCATTGTCGACTTGACGTCTTGATTATTTTATCCAAAATTCTCAAGATATATTTTTTAACAAAATGTTAATAAAATGTGTCAAGTATTCCCTCCTCGTGCTTATACAATCCAACGTATTTTTGATATATTATAAATCTATCTATATACATATAAATATTTTACCGTCAGAAACAAAAATCGAAAATTTTCCATTTTTGGTAGGCGGCCCCCTTAAAATTAAGGGGACCGGCTTGATATTGAGGGCGGCCCCCTTAATGTTTAAGGGGACCGGCCATCTGGACAGTGAATTTCACTGTTTTCTTTTGCATCTTGTGACCCCTTTTCTCTAGTCTCAGCTACCATTTCTCTTAATAACCCAACTGAGTTTGGAATATTAATACAACACCTCAAAACCTTACCCAAACCAACCATAATTTCATATTATAAATTCCCTCCAAATGATAACCCCTCATTTCATCAATCCTCATCTCCATCAAACACCATCCTAATCCACCATGCTTTCACCAAAATCCTCCATCTCTAAGACCTCTAAGAAACAAAAGATTGTCATCACACCACCCAAACAACTCTTCATTGATCTTACTAAAGAAGACAACACCACTCCATCACCACCACCTAAATGCTCATCTCCAAATGCACCTAATGCACCATCCAAAACACCTTCCACCCATGGTACATCCTCTTCTTCCATACCTTCAACCTCATCCATCAATGACTACATAAACAAACACCTCTCCTCACCACAAATGGCATCACCAGAAACAACATCACCACCACATCTCACTCAAGAACCTCCATCCACCGAACTTGCCATTTCCCTCTCACCAATCACACCTCTTGATGCTCATTTCTCATCTTCACCCATCACACCACCACTCTTTGTTAATCCCATACCTTGGAGTCTCCTTGAAGCCCATGGAGATACTTGCCTTTGTTGCATTCATAACCGAACCATAATCTTTGGTCTTCGGGATGAAATGCAATACATGTTCTCATGCATTGAGCACATGTTAACCAACCCACCTCCACCTTCTTCACCCATTTCACCACCACCTCCTCCATTCTCTCCAAACTAGATGAAATGTTTCACCAACAATATTTTATCCACCCTTTTTGGTTGCAAGCTCTATGCCGGATCATGTACTTTTTGGATGATTATGTAGTATCATTAGATGCCTTATTTGTTAAATGTTGTATGTTTCACCTATGATGTACTCTATTTGGTTGTGTATTTATACACAACACTTTTAATTAATGGATGTCGTTCTTCTATATGTTTGCTTATTGTTATTATATATACTTGTGCTTCTAACATTTTTCTTGCACGCATTCCATAGCTCGACTCCTTGGTGCCCTCAAACGAGGGGGAGTACACATCAAGGGGGAGTTCACATTCCGACAAATTTTGCATCAAAAAAAAATTGTCGGCAAAACCTTTTTGATTCTACAAAAAGGGGGAGAAATAGATGTAAACTCACTAAATACTTGTCTAAAAATTAATTTTTCAATTTAATGAGTTTAGATTTTGTAATCATCAAAAAGGGGGAGATTGTTGACATAAATAATGCCTAAACACGTTATTAATATTTTTCGATATCTCTACGTTTTGATAATCACAAAATGTAAAATAATTAAACGAAAAATTATGACGTAAACAAGTATTTAGTTTTAAATATCTATTTTAACAACTAAATCACTTAAGGTATGAATAAACAAATGCTTAATGCATTATATGATCAAAGAAATATTTTCTTAATCACTAGATCTTTTATAAAATGACCCAAACATTTTATATCTTTTAGAAAATCATTTTTGGTATTAAATAAAAATGTTTAATTCTTTATAACTTTATGAATTCAACTTTTCAACCAAAAATGGTAAAAATGTTCCAGAAAAACCTTCCTCACAAAAAGACAAATCTGAGCAACATTCGGGTTGGGCGGCCCCCTTAAATATACTAGGTGGCCCCCTTAATTTTAAGGGGACCGGCCACCTATTTAAGGGGACCGCCCCACTCCTCTAGGTCCTCAGATTTTCCTATAAATACTGGTTCATCTCTGGACTTTTTCCTCACCTTTTGCACCCCAAACCTTCTGTTCTAAATCTCCTCTAATCTTTCTAAAATCCTTTGATCATACATTCTTAAGCATTGGTTTCTAAGTGATCCAAGCTTCCACCATCAAAGTGCAAAAGAAGAATACTCCTTCAACTAGAGAAGAAGTATTGTAGTTTAACTCATATTATTTTGTAGTTGTGTAAAGTGTTTGATAAAGTGTTGTATAGTTGTGATAAGTAGATCTAAGTGTAATTAAGTAGTTGTGTTGTAAAGAATTAGTGTAGAAGTTGTGAAGCCGTCGTGAAGAAGTCGTGAAGTAGCCGTGAAGAAGTTGTGAAGCTGGTGTGAAGAAGTTGTGAAGAAGTTGTGAATAAGTTGTGTAGAAGTTGTGAGATTGGTTCTAGCTACGATTAGAACTCGACATTTAGCTTTGTGTCGTTAAACCGGTGTAAGCGAAAGTTGTGTAAGGTTTCTCCGCCATAAGGGAGTTTGTTGACATAGTGAAGTAAACTCTCGAGTAGGTGACTCGAGGAGTGGAGTAGGGCAAGGAAGGTGTCCTTGTAGCCGAACCACTATAAATCTTCGTGTTGTGGTTTGATCTTTCCATCCCTATCTTTCATTTTATTTCATTTACTTTACTTGCACTGTTTATCTATATTTATTTGTTCATATTGATCAAGAGTTGAATTCACACAAGATCGAATCGAAGTTTTAAAAAGTAAAAAGTTTTCATAAATTAAAAAGACGTAAAACTATTCAAACCCCCCTTCTAGTTTTCCACACTGAAGTTATTAAAACCTCGAGTTAGTGGGGTTCGGGTCTATTCGGGTCAGGTCTAAAGGGGTCGATTGTATTCGGTTCGATACTCGATCTTATTTAGTATTCGGTTTACTCAACCCACATAACCCGAATAAAATTATCATTAACAATATTAAACATCAATTGATAATAATAAAAAATATTGTTAATATTTTACAAAGTAGTGAACTAGCCTTCTTATCCTCACATCCCTTATCTTTTTTGTACGCACTTTTTACTTTATTAAACTACATACATACAAGAACACACTTTTTTCTTTACTAAAATACACACGCCACACCTTCAACCCCACCAAGATCCGCTCAACCCCACCACTCGGCTTTCATAATCGCGATGTTACCTGGTTGAATTATGAGCTAGCAGGTGAAAACACGATTAACCTCCCAAATCATTGTTGTCCGAATTTTGGTATGTCCTTTTTCCGATATGTGTGTGTGCAATTGTGTGAGATTGAATATTTTTTTAGCTATACATGATTAAGTCGTATAATGAAAGATTGTGATGCTTTTACTTTTGGAAAAATAAAAAGAGTTGGTGTAAAATTGCTTAAAGCACAAATAAAAAGAGCAGATATGTGTGTTGTGCAAATGATGCTTTTACTTTTGAATATCTTTTTAGCCATACATAATTGAGCAGTATAAGCAAATGTGCATAACAGTGTAGAATTTATTTGAGTAAATTTATGTGTAGAATTGCTTTAAGTAACTTTATGTGTATATTGTTGAAACGTAACTTAAACTTTGGTATATTTAGGAGCTATGTCGACGCTTAGTGATAGAACATGGATGTACAATTGATTTACTATTGACGGCTATCATGACAAATATTTTGAAAAAAAAGTGGACGAGTTTTTGGACTTCGCATATTCTATTGTAGCCAATGTTGATACAAGAATTATCAATGGTGAAGTAGAACTTTGTATTAAATGTCCTTGTGTCAAATGTGAAGTTCAACCTTATAGAACACGAGATCAAGTGAAATATCACTTGTTACAAAAAGGATTCATGCATGGTTACATAAATTGGTGGGGACATGGTGAAACTGAAGATACGCTTCATCACGTAGGAGAATGCTCTAATGCCATGGAAGATGATGATGTTGATGGGGCCACACACATGGAGTTAGATAATATATATCCAATTAATTCTAATTTGGGTTCAAGTTCTGAGGAAGAAGTACCGGAGGAAGAAGTACAGGAGGAAGAAGAAGTACCAAACGAGTTTGCCCAAAGGTTTTATGGATTTAAAGATAACAACGTTTTATCGATGGGATGCTGCAGAAAGTAATCAGATTCGTGATGCTTGGGAATCTCACATCGGGAAGAGGTATCCTGATATAATGAGGGGTGTGAGAAAGGCTGCAATGAAGGTAAAAAGAGTGAATACTAATGTGGATACCGGTCGCATCAGTTCCAGTCGCCCAATTTGGATTAGTGAAAATGATTGGCTTCCTATGGTTGAGGCATGGGATACCGATGAATGGAGAGTCAAATCAAAAACTGCCCAAGAGAACAGAGCCAAATCACAATCAGGAAAGCACATAGCAGGCTCACGTAGCAGGCTCTTTCTCCACACTAAGATCGTAATGGTATGAAAATGATATCATTTTTTCAATAAAAAATCATTGTCAACAAGCATCAGTATGCAAAGTTAGCTTGTATGATTTTTTCTCATTAATGTTTACATACTTATTTTATTAGGAAAATAAAACGGGACGTAGAGTGAAGCTTGTAGAATTGCATACACGAGTCCACACCAGGAAAGGGACAAAGCCAGGAGAACCCGGATCAAGTGGGACTGCAGAGTTTGTTGACCCGATGGCTAAACAACGACTGGTAACTCTCGAAGTATTATTATATGATATATATTTAAATTACTTATGTGCATTTATAAATCTTAACAGTTTTACCAAATTTTAAATTTGCCAGTTTTACCCATTCTCCATTACTAATATATTATGTTGACTCTCTATAATAGGATGATTATTCAAGGCTTATCTCGGAAAAGAATATGGAGAATGAAGAGAATGCCGAGATTGATGAGAGTGGGTCTAAGTCCCCTCCAGATGATTTTGATGTTTGGAAGGGTGTTGCTACATCAGATAGAGGTCACGTGCTTGGTGCCGGATCGACGAAGGATCCAGCTTTTGTGCTAACAGGTATACCGGGATCTGGGAGTATCTATGCTACACACATGTGCTCACCTTATGAGGTTTGTCTATTTTCGTTATACCTTGATTTAACTGTAGACAACTTGTCATCTTATTTGATAAAAGAATCCCCTGTTCCAGTATTTAACTTTCTATCCCGATTTGAATTTTCCAACGTTATTCTGTAATGGAACTACTGAACATATAAATAGCTTCATTAGACATGAAACTGCTGAATTGCTGACTAGTGATTGCTTCAAGTTCATAAGAACTACTAATTGCAGGAAATGGATAAATAATTAGGATTGATTATGTGTGGTCTGTGTTAGGCGGCATTTTAGGTGGCATTTTAGGTCTGCGTTAAGTGGCATTTTCCTTGTTCCAGTTTTGAGTGTGGTCTGCGTTAGGCGGCATTTTAGGCCTGCAGTTTGAGGTTGTCTGATCAGCTGGGTCAACTTTCTGTGTGCAGTGTCTATTTGTGTTTATGTCACTCCATGCTGCAACCAAGTTGGTTTTGATTTTGGTATCTTTTTTTATCTTGGGCCAGGACTGCTTTTGGGTCAGTAGTAATGTGATTTTAGTGTCAAATATGTTGAAGGCTGCTGGTTAAGTTTTTGTGTTAATCTATTTTGTATGGATTTGCAACTGGTGTGGGGGTTTAAGGATGTTTGGCAGCTGATTTAAGGGTGTTTGGCACAAGTAGGACTGCAATTTGTTTGCAGGGTCTGCTCTTTCATTTTGAGTAGTAATTAACTGGGTCATCGGCTTATTTTTTGTGGGTCCATTGGTCTTGTGATAGTTGGACAAAGTATTACATTGGTGGTGGTTCATTTGGTTTATCTTTTTTTCCCCTTCCTTGGCATTTAGGTTGTTGATTGTTTTCTCATATTGTTGTTATTCTAATGAAGTAATGTGTAATTGGATGTAACAGGAGATACGAATTCTGAAAAAGCAAAATGATGATTTGAAAAAAAAGATGGAAGATGAAAGGGTAGCTGCGGAGGCTCAAAGAGCAGCGGACACGTTGGCTTGGCATAAAACACTCAATGATAGGTTTGAGTCTTTTGCTCAAAATTATCCTCCCCGAACTAAGCGACCTACTGAATCGGATCCTGGACCTAGCTAGTTTGATTTAGCATTAGGCTTTAGTTTTTGTGTTCGAACTATTAGGTTGTAGTAGGTCGGAAACAATTTCGATGGTGCATCGTCCGATAACACGTTACTAACTTATGTCTTTTGGATTACAAATTTATGTGCATTGGGTGACACATTAATGCATTTTGGGTAATGGATTTGTTTATTTTGGTAATTTGTCAATTGCTTTTATTGTTTCAGATATTGGTTTTTCGTATTTCCAGGTTCTAAAAAATCCGAAATACCACGGAATTCAGCCACATATTTGCCACTAATTAATCACAAAATTCCCACAGAATTATTCGAGGAAATTTATTTTTTCGTGGGAAATCTGTGATAAAACCGTCGTAGGTTGTAGTGAGAAAATGATGAGGCGAAAAGTGTACCGCTTTTAAGGGGTCATTTAAGCCTTAAATCGTATTTATTTGATCAAATATTGCCCTAAATCGTTCCTTTTGTCATTTTAGGTACTTTTGAGGAGAAATCTGGAAAAGGAGGCATTTTGGACGTTTTTAGAGCATTAAAGTGAAGAAAACGGCAAAGTCTCAAGAATCGGCTAAAAGTTACTCTTGACGGCGTCACAATTAACATGGGACGGCGTCATGCCTTGGCAAGAAAAGTTGGATGTGAAATTTACTCATGACGGGCCAGTGAGTTAGCATGTGAATTCTGACGGCGTCACGCTTTAACTAAATCAAGGGCGTCACGGCTTAAATCATAAGGGGACGGCGTCACGTTCATGATCCGACGGCGTCAAGCCTTGATAGGCCAGAATGGATTTTTGAAGAGCTAAAGAGGGACGGCGTCAAGAAGGTCACCCGGGAACCCTAAAAGCGGCGAGGTGACGGCGTCACAATGCATAAGGTGACGCCGTCAGATCCAAAAATCTATATATAGTTTTCTAATCTTTTGTCATAAGGGAGAGCTTAGTGTGTGGAATTTTGGGATAAAACCCTAAGACGATTTTAGCTACTTTTTCAGGGCTTTTTGCCTTGAGATCTTCCATGTTTCATTGAAAGATAAGTTATCAATTAATCATTCAATATGTCTATGTGTTGTTTGATTCTATCTTATTCTTGTCTTTTGTTTAACATGTTAGGCTAAATTTATCTTGTGTTTGCTTAGATCTAATGAAACTTAGCTATTGATTATTGGTTGTTAGTGTGTTGTTAGTTGTATTGGATGATTGTTTATCTATGTTAGGCTTAAGAAAACTGGCTAACTTCCTATTCGGTAACTTGCTTGAACGTCTTAAGAAACATGAACCAAACGCGTACTAAAGGTTTTTATGGTTGTATTTAATGCACAAGCGAATTCTAGTGATCCCATGTTAGGAGCTTCCTAGCCGGCTCGACATAGGAGTGAAGTAGGAGCTTGTAGAGTTGGGGAAGTAAGTACGCCACCCCACGAATGGTATTAAGGAATACACCCGTCATCCATGCGACTAATACACACTAATTAACCGGTAAAAGATAGTTAGGGAGTAAGGAAATCTAAGTAAACACATTTCTCTACACATAAGTTTCTCACCACATTTCATTTTTGTTATTTTATTTTATTTGCATTCGTAGTAAATTGGGTTAGTTGACTAGCAACTAATTCCGCCCACTCCTTCAAAACCGAGATTTTACTTGCTTTCATAAAAATATAAAAACATAAAAAGAATCTTCCTCAACCCTTAGACCTAATTAGAGTAGCCTTTCATACCTAACGAACACTATTCCCTGTGGAGAACGATCAATCCCCCGTACTTACCACTACACTATACTACATCGGTCAGGTACACTGCCTGGTGGGGTTGTAAGCCTCTTGAGATCCCTCGAGAGGTAAAACCTGTTGTAAGGTTACAAAACCACGCAATCAAGTTTTTGGCGCCGCTGCCGGGGAATAGTTATTGTTTAGGTTGAATTTTTATTTCTATTAGGTCTACTCACTAGATTCCTTTCTAGTGAGATTTTTATTTTATTTTTCTAGGTTTTCTTTAGTCTATCTTATTTCTTTGTACTTTTGTTTGTGATACCTTCCACTTACCTCATGAGTAACATTGGTCATTTGATCCCTGTTATTCGTGTTTTTCGCCGTGCAAATTTTCAACTACCCGTTCCCGCCCCCATAATAGCAAACAACAACCTTTCACCCGACCACCACTTTGGTAACAATTCAGAGATGGAGGAGTCTGACCATGAGAATGACTATGTCAGTCCATTTTACTACTCAGACTCCGATGAGGATATCGGTAATGGAGAAGTAGTTAACGAGGAATGGGGAAAAGAGGAAATTGACCCCTTTAAGTATGTTGACCCTAGGACTAAGATCGAAAAGGATAGCCTCTTTAACATGCAATTCCCGTGTAAAATTGGTTATCATGATTTTTATGCTTATCTTAACTCGTCTTTGCCTATGAACATTATTTCTCGCGCTAATTATAATAAAATCATGGTAGATGAGCTTGAATATCAAGGAGATAACATTGTTGCTAGGATTAAGCCACTACACGTGTTCGTAGGAAGTTTTGTGTATGTGGTGGATTTTATGGTTATGGAGAACTTAGGAGAATTTATCGATGACAAATTAACCCAAGTCATTTTTGGAGAACCCTTCAAAAGGTTGACCAACCTTGACGAAAAACTTGTGGACGGGTTAATTACATTCTCGGATGGGGATGAAGATTTTGTCTATCAAATGCCCCGAGCACATCCTAGGTTTAAGAACTACCCCATTGAAGCTTGCAATAGAATTATGCCTATCGACTTGTTAAGTGAGAATGATAAGGGGAAGGGGCTCAAATATCCACATGAGAAAAATAAGAGATACTATCATGGATGTTTGGAGCTAAATGATGAATACAAGAAAGATGAGGCAACAATTAGATGGCTCACACTCGGATACGTGAGCATAAGCGACACTAGATGAGCCTTACTTTGAGTCTAGCTACAAGACTCGTTAATAAAGAAAAGCGCTTCTTGGGAGGCAACCCAAGCTTTATTTGTTTTATTTGCTTTGTGTGTTCATTTATTTGTTTGTTTGATTTTATTTCCCGTATGTGTGTTTAATTTTTATCATTATTGATTCATGTTAAAAACTAAATTGTGAAAATGCTTTATGTTGTTTTTAACTTCGTCTTAACTACATATAAAGGTATTTTGCAAAAGATAAGTGTAAGGGAAATCTAAATCGGTTTATTAGAACACAAATGAACATGAATCGTAATAATAATAAATTAGCATACATATTCTTGTTTGTTTGAGTCAAATGCTTGTATCGAGTCATAATGATGTTTTGCAGGATTTCCAGGAAGTAAGGTAAAGGTTTTTCCAGAAATTTTCCGGAAACTTAAAATGAAAATTTTTGTCAGGTCATTTCTGACGGCGTCAGGGGTTATAACCTGACGGCGTCAGATTTAATTTCCAGAAATTTTTGAAAGTTTTGTTTTCATAAAAAGTTTTTATTAAATCTCCAACTTATAATCTCCAGGAATCTGCAAAATTATCATTCCACAAGCATTATATCCTTATATATAGATTTTATCCCGCCGATGTTATGCAGGTTTTCGTGTTTGTTTTCTCAGGTTTAACAGGTTATTTTGGACAAGGAGATGTTTATGGAATCAAGCTTATGGCGATGCATTAGTCATGGAGCTTCAACATTCTCTTTGGAGGAAGATTTAACCGTGTAATTTCACTATCCAACGAGCGAATCAGGGGAGTATTTGATTTCATTCTTTTACTTTATGCTTTTACATCTTGTTATTTGAACATTGGGGACAATGTTCATCTTAAGTGTAAGGGGAGGGTAAAAGTACGATTAGAGAATGCTATTACGCTTACGATTAGAGAATGCTATTACGCTTGATTTTTGTTTGTTTAATAGTAGATGTGTAATAAAACTGAGAGAAATACTTGTTAAGGTAATTTTAGTGCCAAATTTAAAATTTTTTACAACATATAGGAGTGAAACTTTGATCTTAATGAGCGTCTCACGGATAGGAGTTATATGACTAGCACAAAAACCGTACCACTAAAAAATTTTCCACCCCCAAATATGTGAGGTTCGCCCCTAGAATTGGTAGGAAAAGCATTTATGCTATGATGTGAGTACCGGTAGCACTTAGATTCTAGAACTTGCGTTAGGACCATTCCAAGGCCACAAGTGAGACTACATTCGTGTAGTTAGATTTACTACATGATAAGAGGCATTAGGATTAACCCATTGTTTTACACCTGTGTTTTTGTTATAATTACGTTGGCTACATTGGTCAAGTAATTCTCCCACACCCTTTGCGTTGTACTCATTTTTAGTACACGATACCCCTAGTACACCCCTCAGAGCCTATCTTTTCGTTTCGACCTTTAAGCATTTTACTTAAAGGAAGAATTTGTTACACCCCACTTAAATGTACACCCAAATCGCCTTAGCCTACCTTGTATGCACTCATCTTTAGTGCATTATTGTTACAACATTTGTTTAAACCCAAGTTAATTATCTAGTTGATTACATGGTTGCTAAGTTGAGTCATATCCTTGTACATATTGTTTTGGGACGATTGGGACTCATGGGTAAAGTACTAGTATAATGGAGTAATGGGGAAGAACATCATTTATTACCCCCATATGTGCTAAATGTTTTAAAAGTACTCCAAGTTTTTCAATTATCTTAATTCGAGTCATTAGATTAGTATTTGTAAAGTTATGTAAAAATTCAAGTGTAAGGGGGATGCAACGCCCCTATGATGTATTATTTTGGATGGTAGGGCAAAAGTGTATGCAAAAAAAAAAAAAAAAAAAAAAAAAAAATAAGAAAAACACAAAAAAATGAGAAAAAATAGAAAAAATAGAAAAAACATACGGACTACCATCCCGTTTCATTTTATATTTATCTTATGTTTTTGTTATTTTGTTTCTAGCATAAGATCGAGTCTAGTCTTAGCTTAGCAACATTGTATAGTACATGTAATTGATCAAGATCTTTAACTCGCCACCAGTAAAATATCCCGTATCCAACAAAACCGTGTTTTCCTTTTCCCTACACCTAACGTTATAACCCATTTAAAAGCCCTCTTTGATAGTTTATCTTAGGTGCTTACGCCTAGTGGAGGAGGTTTTCGATCCTTTCCCAAGCCTATGGTAATCTATTTGCTATGACAGGTAGTGAGAGATATTTTCCGTTTTCATTTATGAGATTTATTTTGATGACATTTGAGAGATGTGAGTATCTAAACACTACTTGTGAGGTGCTAGTTTGTAATCTCCGTGCTTATTATGATTGAAGTGGAACGATTATTTGTTGTAATTACTTTTATGTTTGCATTAAATGACCCCTAACTTGTATTTTGATTAGAATAAAAGCGCATTTGCTTGAGGACAAGCAAATCTCAAGTGTAAGGGTATTTGATGAGGCGAAAAGTGTACCGCTTTTAAGGGGTCATTTAAGCCTTAAATCGTATTTATTTGATCAAATATTGCCCTAAATCGTTCCTTTTGTCATTTTAGGTACTTTTGAGGAGAAATCTGGAAAAGGAGGCATTTTGGACGTTTTTGGAGCATTAAAGTGAAGAAAACGGCAAAGTCTCAAGAATCGGCTAAAAGTTACTCTTGACGGCGTCACAATTAACATGGGACGGCGTCATGCCTTGGCAAGAAAAGTTGGATGTGAAATTTACTCATGACGGGCCAGTGAGTTAGCATGTGAATTCTGACGGCGTCACGCTTTAACTAAATCAAGGGCGTCACGGCTTAAATCATAAGGGGACGGCGTCACGTTCATGATCCGACGGCGTCAAGCCTTGATAGGCCAGAATGGATTTTTGAAGAGCTAAAGAGGGACGGCGTCAAGAAGGTCACCCGGGAACCCTAAAAGCGGCGAGGTGACGGCGTCACAATGCATAAGGTGACGCCATCAGATCCAAAAATCTATATATAGTTTTCTAATCTTTTGTCATAAGGGAGAGCTTAGTGTGTGGAATTTTGGGATAAAACCCTAAGACGATTTTAGCTACTTTTTCAGGGCTTTTTGCCTTGAGATCTTCCATGTTTCATTGAAAGATAAGTTATCAATTAATCATTCAATATGTCTATGTGTTGTTTGATTCTATCTTATTCTTGTCTTTTGTTTAACATGTTAGGCTAAATTTATCTTGTGTTTGCTTAGATCTAATGAAACTTAGCTATTGATTATTGGTTGTTAGTGTGTTGTTAGTTGTATTGGATGATTGTTTATCTATGTTAGGCTTAAGAAAACTGGCTAACTTCCTATTCGGTAACTTGCTTGAACGTCTTAAGAAACATGAACCAAACGCGTACTAAAGGTTTTTATGGTTGTATTTAATGCACAAGCGAATTCTAGTGATCCCATGTTAGGAGCTTCCTAGCCGGCTCGACATAGGAGTGAAGTAGGAGCTTGTAGAGTTGGGGAAGTAAGTACGCCACCCCACGAATGGTATTAAGGAATACACCCGTCATCCACGCGACTAATACACACTAATTAACCGGTAAAAGATAGTTAGGGAGTAAGGAAATCTAAGTAAACACATTTCTCTACACATAAGTTTCTCACCACATTTCATTTTTGTTATTTTATTTTATTTGCATTCGTAGTAAATTGGGTTAGTTGACTAGCAACTAATTCCGCCCACTCCTTCAAAACCGAGATTTTACTTGCTTTCATAAAAATATAAAAACATAAAAAGAATCTTCCTCAACCCTTAGACCTAATTAGAGTAGCCTTTCATACCTAACGAACACTATTCCCTGTGGAGAACGATCAATCCCCCGTACTTACCACTACACTATACTACATCGGTCAGGTACACTGCCTGGTGGGGTTGTAAGCCTCTTGAGATCCCTCGAGAGGTAAAACCTGTTGTAAGGTTACAAAACCACGCAATCAGAAAACTGTGGGAAAGAATTGTTGGAAATCTGTGGCAAAAAAACGACTAATTTATGTGAAAAATGGATGCTAAAAATGTGGGAAATCAGTCGGAAAATGTTTGTCGGAAATATGTGGCAAAAAAACCACTGATATATATGAAAAAATGGATGCAAAAACTGTGAGAAATCAGTGGGAAAATGTTTGTGAGAAAGTTGTGGGAAATTAAAACCACGGATTATCCACAGTAATATCCTGTTAGAAAATTTTTGTCAATTTCGAAAAGTGAAAGTCTGATGACAATTGCGAAAATCTTCTCTAATTGCGAAAGTTTGGTCCAATTCCGAAAGTCTACCCCAATTGCGAAATATGGCTTCAATTGCGAAAACGTGTATCAATTGGGAAAAGACCAACCAATTTCGAAAGCCAGTCCAATTTCGAGAAAGTTGTTCAATTTCAAAATAGGCTGGGTGTGTAATTGCGATAACGCATTCAAAGCACAATTTCGAAAAAAGATCTCTTATCGCAATCTTATACAAGATTGTGATATTGTTGGAATTGCGAGATGACTTCAGAATTGCGAAAGAAAGCAGCTCTTTGAATTGCGAAATAGGGCAGTCTCACCAACTCTTGTCCTTTAGTCACTTGCCCATGCTATGCCACTGCCATGTAAGACTTTTCCACTGCCAACTTCTACCAACTATTACCAACTCAAATCAATAATGCATGAACTAAAATAATCAAAGATTATCCAACAAAAACAAATCGTGGATGATGATCTTGAATTATTATCGATCTAAAACACTTAGAACAACAAAAATCCAATCTTCAAAAACAAGATTTGAGCAGCGAACAATCACAGATTCACAAACCAACTCGTAAAAACATTAACAAACCCAACCTTTAACCTTGATTGTGGTGTACGATTCCAAAAAAAAACACAAGAAGTCACGTTTTTATGAGACCAAAAATGCAACAGTTGGTTTATTTGGAACAAGAACCGAACATAATCAACCTCCTACCTTGTTGTATGGCTCGTAAATATCACTTGTAAGGATCGACTTCCCTTTTCTTTATCACACAAACACGACACAAGAGATGTATATAGATGACACTCACTAGAACAATGTAAGAACAAGATGAGAAGGTGTATGGATCGTATGGAATAAAACTTGGTCGAATGATTAAATCTTAGAAAGAAATAATACAAAGACTCTTTGAGGACACACACACTCTCACCTAGATACAATAATGAGGCATAAGGATAGAATGAGAGTGTGTGTGGTGATATAGCAAACACAGCCAACACCAAGTCAATTGGTGGGCTTTTCTTTGGGCTCTTGTGTGGGCTAATGTTAGCACTACACTTATACATTTAAGATACTAACACGTCTAATGCCATTAGCCCACTAACTAGACTACATATTACACTTGACACTTAAGTTCTAGATTAACAAATGACCATCACTTCACAATTAATAAATTAATTGCTAACACTACTCCTACAAGCAGAACGTACAAAATTAAAGTAACTAGCAGCTTATTGTGGAAGTATGTCTATATACGATAAAGTTAGAGGTAAATTAGAAAAGGAATTGAACAAAAATAACAATTTGTATGATTCATCAACTTAAAACATCAAAACATGAAAACGCTTCTAAGAGAAAAATAACAATTCCAAGTTACTGTTTACTGAATGTCATGCTTTTCCTTTCTTGTATTTGCTTCAGAGCACAGTGTATCCTAGAGCCAGAGAACTCGTGTCATAAGAAAAAGTGCTACTATTTCAACATTTTCTCATATAACTCAAAACCGACAACATAACCCAAAAAAACCCTCCCTCCATCACTGAATTTTTAAGACACCCCTGGCCCACACTTAAGGCAATAAAACACAAATACAACACACACAAAGAAAGGGAAAAAAAATTGTATAACGTTGGCTGGTCATGACGGCGCGAGACCTTATGGTTTGGGGTGGGGTGTGGGGCTGAGTTATAGGGCACTAGCCAACCCTATAACTCAGGGCACCATGTGCTCTTACCCTTAAATGTCACTCATTTTATCAAACTTTTTTGAACCTATTTCTATGCAAGGCCTCCAATCATGCTCCATGAGATATTGAACGAGATACAACCGCTCTATCAAACATAATACCGCTGTAATGGCACCTGTTTTCCCACCGTGAAGGCCATAAATTAAATTGGGTGAATTTGTGGCAGTGTCTATGTCTCAAGCATTTTTCCTTTTTTCATTTTTTTGTGTGTTTACTTGTTTTGTGGTACGCTTGTGTTTAAATAGATATAGGTAAACGGTAAAGAATGCAATTACTCTTATAAGGGTAAAGGTGATGAGAACGAGAGATATTGTCACATTGATTAATTGACATAAAGATGGTCAGCACCACAATGATTATTGTTTATAAGAAATTAGTTGACCATGAGGAAAAAAAATGTAAGAAAAAATAGCTGACGTTTAAAAGAATATAAAGATATCGCTTTACAGGATGAACTATGAATGTGTATTCTATTTATTATTCTTTATATTAATTAGCATATGTCTATGTGTGTTTCACTACTACACAAAAGCTTATATAGATCACCTCAAAAAGATCAGTTTTGTTAAAAAACGATTTATTAGTATCAAATAGATAGTTATTACCAAAGAAACCCATTTATTTATCTTTTTTACTCAAAAAGATCGGTGGTGTACAAAACACCCGATCCATTTGTTTGTGTTTTTATCTCAAGCGGGCTTTTACATTTCAAGTTTTCATTAACCCGCCCTTTACCAAAAAAATACTTTTCATGACCCGCTACTTTACCAAAAACATTACTTTCAATTTTTCACACATCTCCTTTACAGAACATCATAATCCTCTAACCCTAACCAGCTTCTCACTTCTACATCATCACAACCATTCTCCCTCACCACACTACTAGCCACCGCCGTTCACCATCAGTCTCACCGAACACCATTCCACAGTTAATTTATCTTATTCAGGTTATTTCCCAATTCCCATATTTTTATTTTAAATTTATATCTATTTATTTACTAACATTTTACTCTTTGTGAGATAGGGTTTTGACACAATGGTTTGATTATTTATGTTTCTATATCTCTTAATTAGTTTATGGATTTTTGATTTAATGGAATAAGCCGTGCTTGATAAATTGCTTATGTCAAATTCACAGTGCTTAATGTAAGGTAAAGTTGAGAAACCCTAAACAATCCTTATTTTATACTACTACTACTATTATTATTATTATTATTATATGTTGCACCATGATTGGAATGGAAGTTATGGAACTTGTGTTGTTTAAGTTGCTACTATAGTTGTTTTACTTGTTTTGCAATTTTTTTTGAACTTGTGCTTGTAAATTTAAAGGCCACTGTGGTAATAGCTGTTTAGTTGTGCTTTGTAATGGAATTCTTTTGATTTGGCTACTGTGGTACTTGCCAATGGCTACTGTAACTGCACTTTGATAACCAAGACATGTTGCACTGCAGTTTTTCTTGCCATGGAATGTTATTCTTGCCATATTTTTCTTGTGTGCAGTTTTTTAAATTTGGCAACCGTAATTGTACTGGAAGTTGCTACTGTAATTGCTACTGAACTTGTGTTTCGCCATGGATTTTGTAATAGAAGTTGTTACTGTAATGCTACTGGACTGCTATGGATTTTTCCTACTGTTATGATAGCACTTTTATGGTTCTTTTTGTCAACTATGAAAACGTTGCTATGGATTGGGTCGGTTTTAGTCGGGTCGGTTTTGAACCGAAGCTCAGCCTATTAAAATTATAAGTTGTGTTTGAAGTTGCCTTTATTTGAAATTCAGAGTTTTGAGGTAAGATATTCAATACATTAATTTTAAGCTTTTAAAGTAAGCTGACTTTAGTTTAAGTCATGACCGAGTAAATAGTCGTCTTAAAGTATGTGTCAAATAGATTTATTAGCTCCTTTTCTACATTTGACATATAATATTATCAAGCGCCCTATTAATCGACTACTATTTGAAACACTATATTTAGTTATTTTGTGTAAATTGTACACAAAATACGCATTGATTGTATGTTATATCTAGCTTTATACTCCCTCTATCTCATAGAATGTTTGATAATACGCATGGATTGTTTAATGAAAGTATGAAACAACATACTTTTTGTTGTGTTACAAATGTATTTCCGTCAAATGTATAAAATCCTCTCAAATAATGATAAACAAATGTATCTTGTAAACAACAAGAGCATAAAGCAATGACAATAGTAACTGTTTATATGATATATACCTAAAATGATACTATATCTTTACTAAAATGAGTTACCAAATCTTATAGTTTTAGGCTTGACAAGGTCTTTACTGCCTGTGTGTTTACACCATAACAACAGTTCAAAACGCAATTACAGAAGTTGCTGCTATAATGGGTGAGAACGTAAAACTAAGAAGGGGCTTTGCAATGTCAATGTCTAAACATGGTTTCATGTCAACATATCTTCACACTTTTCCCCAGCCTGGTAAGATTTTCTTTATTATTTATATGTTTTAGAATAATGCACTTTTTTCAAGAAAACTAGTAAATGATATAAAAACTAAATCGTGGTACGTTTTGTTATTTTGAAATATCGAAAAATGAAATGTTTTTAAAGAAATCAATGCATAAAAGAAATTGAATCTTGATTGGTTAATTTATTATAGGTTTGGGACGTATTGCTGGAATTTTGTCGCTTGAAGTTGAGGACAAAAATGTTCCATTAGATGTCGTTCAGCGTGTTGGTGCAGAGTTGGAAATGCATGTGGTGGCTGCAAATCTGTTAGTTTTGACGAAAGAACTTGTTTCTTCTGATGCGGTCCAGAATGAACGCGAAATTCTCAAATCTTAGGTATTTATTTATTTATTTTTTTATTTTTTTTGAGATACACACGGGTGTTGCAAAATAGGTAGGTTGGGTAATATTTACAACAGGTATACTTGTAAATGCATTTGGTTGACCGATCTGGTGAAATATTTTTCTATAGAAAATTGGACTATTCTCTGGATACTACTTGTAATCATATCTGACAGATGAATTACCTATAACACAACTTTAAAAGTAATTGACCAAAAGTGTTCCAGATCAACCCAACATGTTACAAGAATTACTGTTTTGACCTGAAATGCATACCGAACTTTCTGCCTGGTACCCATAAGCAAACATTTAGCCAACAACAATTTTATTAGCAATTAAATTAGTTAATTGCAAAAGTGATGGTCATTGTTTTATGTAAAACTCTTGAGTCAAGTGTAATATGTACTAAGTAGAGTGGGCTTGTAGCATTAGTGTTAGAAGTGCAAAGTGTATAAGTGTAGTGCAAATACAAAGCCCACACAAGGTCCATTTAAAGCCCATCCAAAGGCCCACTTTGGATTGGCTGTTTATTATATTTACCACACACACACACTCTGCAGTATGGTATGGTGTGTGTCTCATTTTTCAAACAGAAGAGTGTGTGTGTGTCCAAAGTACCACAAAGTCCCGGTTTGTTTATCTTCCAAAGATTAATAAACATTTGACTTGAAATCATTATATGATCCACCACATCTCTTGTTCTTAATGTATATGTTTGTCACCATCATTGTGTTTGTGTTTGTGTGGAGAAGAAGGTAGTGTTTTACATTGTTACAAGTGGTATCAAGAGCAAAAGGTTAAAGATTTAGGATTAGGATTCGGTACTGATTCATCAGTCGAGGTTCTATTTTTTTGATCGAACTTGGTCATTAGTCGAGTTAGACTACTTGACCGAACTTTGTGTGATCGAAGTTTGGGTTTAATCGAACTTCTCAACAAAAATTCGGGTTTGATCGAACTTCTCATCAAAAGTTCTGGTTTAGTCGAACTTTTCAACCAAAGTTGTGATTTGATCGAATTTTTGAATCAAACTTTTGCTTTAGTCGAACTTTTTAACCAAAATTTGGTTTAGTAGAACTTTTCAACCAAAGTTGTGATTTGATCGAAATTTTTAATCAAAGTTTTGCTTTAGTCGAACTTTTTAACCAAAATTTGGTTTAGTCGAACTTTTCAACCAAAGTTGTGATTTGATCGAATTTTTTAATCAAAGTTTTGCTTTAGTTGAATTTTTTAAACCAAAATTTGGTTTAGTCGAACTTTTTAACCAAAGTTTTGGTTTGATCGAACTTTGTAACCAAAATTCTTGTTTAGTCGAACTTTGTACCCGAAATTCTGGTTTAGTCGAATTTTTTGATCGAAATTCTGGTTTAGTCGAATTTTTTTGATCAAATTTTTGATCGAACTTTTTTGATCAAATTTTTTGATCGAACTTTTTTGATAAAATTTTTTGATCTAACTTATTTCACCGAACTTCGGTTTAGTCGAACTTTTTAACAGAAATTCAGGTTTGATCTAATTTCTGAACCGAACTTCTTTTTTGATCGAACTTGGACTTTATCAAGTTTGGAAATCGTAACCTATCATTTCTTTAACCGATCCAATACCGTCTTAACCATACAAACATCAACAATGACGACTCAACAAGACATTCATGCCGCAGGTTCAGAAAACCGACCTCCAATGTTAGAAAAAGGTGGTTACCTTCCATGGACGAGTCGTATGCTTCGATATATGAGATCCAAACCTAATGGACAAGGTATTCTCTTGGTTATCTCAGTCAAAAAAGGTCCATTCCAGCCTTGTGAGATTGAAGAAACAGCTGGAAATCCTACTGCAACACCTCCCGTCGCACCAACGTATAAAATCCAAGATGAATCAGATTACACTGAAGCAGATTGGAAACAAATTGAAGCTGATCACCTAGCAATGCATCTAATTCAACTCGGTCTACCACAAGAAATATTCTGTGCTGTAGATAGCTGTGAAACTGCCAAAGAAATGTGGGATCGAGTTAGACGTCTTAGTCATGGTACTGAAATTGGCATTCAAGAAATGGAAAACAGGCTTCTGACTGAATGGGAGAAGTTCACTGCCACACCAGCTGAACAAATTGAATCTTTCTACACACGGTTTTGTACTCTAATGAATGAGTTGATCAGAAACAATTTGACACCTAAACAAATTGTTCAAAACATCAAGTTCATCAACAACCTTCCAGAAGAATGGGGACGATATGTTACTATTGTCAACCAAACTAAGAATCTTCATGATGTGAACTACGATCAACTCTATGACTTTCTCAAACAAAACCAAGCAGAGGCAAATGAAGTCAGAAAAGAGAAACAAGCAAAACAACAAGATCCTCTTGCACTCATAGTCCAATCACCTACACCTGCAACAGTAAGTGCACAACCATCATCATCATCTACTCAGCAAGTCATGCAACAACAGTATATTCCAAAATCACCATTCTACCCACAACAACAACATGTAATCCCACAACAACAATACTCACAACACCCAGATCAAGATGATCAGGATGAGTCAACTGCTGCTTTGACTCAAGCATTTGCTTACCTAACAAAAGCATTCCAAGGACGCTACTCCACACCTACCAACAACAATCAACGAATCTCATCGAACACTCGCAACAAGCAGATTGCACAGCCGAGTTTCAACATGGGACAGCAAGGACAGATGGTTGGGGGATATGGGAATCAGCAGGGATATGCTCCAAGATATCAGATGGGTAATCAAAATGCGGGGCAGTATGTTGGTAATCAGATGGGTCAGTATGCAGGGAATCAGTTGGGTACAGCTGTTGGTAATCAAAGGGTGCAGAATGCTGGGAATCAGTTTGGGAATGTTGCTCAGGGAGCTGGGAATAGAAATCAGGGTAATGTGATGAAGTGCTTCAACTGTCAGGGTATTGGTCACATGGCTAGGAACTGTCCAGACAAGCCGAATAAAAGGGATCCAGCGTATTTGCAGAAAGCATTAATGTTGGCAAACAAGGAAACGGCTGGGCTTCAGTTGAGTGCAGAAGAGAATGACTTCATGGCTATTATGGACAATGCAGAAGATCAAGAGGACATCGATGCAAACTGCATTTTTATGGCAAATCTCCAGGAGGCAAAGTACGACACAGATTCAGAAGCACCTCCTGCTTTTGACACCAATGCGGTTTCTGAGGTACAACCATATGCTAAATGTCACAATAATGAAATGTTTGATATGTCACTCAAAATGAACAGCATTCTGAGACTCCTAATCTCATTTATGATACATACATGGACGAACCAAGTTGTAGTAATACTAATTTGGTAACTCCAGATATGGATTCTAATGAAGAATTCGAGTCACAGCATACTGATAATGATGAGGAAACACGTGCTATGTTTGAATCATTATTGCAAAATTGTAGTGTTGAAATTGAAAAGGTCAAAAAAGTCAATCGCGATGTTAAGGCCGCGAATGAAAAATTGACCACTGAGCTTGAGAGATATAAGGTGAATGCAAGAGCTTATGATTTTCATAACAAAAAACAGTCGGAACTTGATGATAGCTTAAAAGATTCTGAGTTAAGAGAGAAACGTTTACAAATCAAATTTGACACTCTAAATGTTAATTTGAATAACCAAATTAAGTCTCTAAACAAGGAAATTTCTGAACTAACCAACCAGCTTTCAAAACAAAAATCAACTTATTCCAATCTTGAAAAAGAAAAGAAGGAGTTGAATGAAAGGTTTTCAAAACGTGAAAAGGATCTTCTTAAAGAGATCAATGACAAAAAGGAAACCATTGCAAAGTTGGATGATTTGCTTGTAAAAACGGGTCATTCTGCACAAACAGTTAATTTGTTAACAAACGATCCAAACCCGATTTTACATACATTAAAAAAGGTTGCTATCGGTTATGAAAACCCTTATATTCTCAAGAAAGCTCAGAAAGAACAGAATGTGCTTTTTAATGGAAATTTAATAAATGCTACCCATGACCCTCCTTCGGTTCATGATTCTGATGAAACGATTGAGCTTCCAGAAGAGAGTAGAAAGAAAATGAGACAAATGAACCCAGAAATAAAACCCATTGACTATAATGAAGCAAACAAACTTGCTGGGGTTCATCTTGTTAAAAAGGAGTCACCTCTATTTTTTCAAAAACCAGTGGTTTTCACAAGACAAAAGGCTGTCTCAAAACATCTGCCTAACATCAAACAAATGGCATCTAAAAACACTTATGATACAAGTGCAGCTAGACTATATTTGGTTGATCTTAAGCAGAGAATTGAGAAACTTCAACGTACTGTGGATTCCAAAATTAACAATAAAAAATTTGAATGGTTTCCGGGTGTTCAGGATGAACTGAAAAAGATTTTTGAAAGGGAAATTAATCCACATATTAGTGCAATCTATGCGGTTGTTCAAAATGTGGAACATAATCTTTTGAAAGAGTCTGCAAAATTTGTTAAGGACCACAAATCCTTAGTGAAGGAAGCCAATGAATACTTGGAACACATAAAAGTTTTGGAAAAGCAAAATGACTCTCTCTGCTTCGAAGCTCTATCGACTGATATCATGTCCATTATTTACCAAACATATTCTGTTGAGGATGATGAAACACTTCGAGCTGAGACTTCTCATATTGTTGAAAAATATGAAAAGGCGTTTTTGAAACTTGAAAAACAAAATTGCACATATTTTAAACAACTTGATTCAAAAAAGAAAGAATGCAAGTATGACAAATTGTCGTATGAGCGCTCTTACAAAAATATGCAAGATCAAATCAATGTTTTGAAGTCTCAACTCGAAAGTCAAAAAGGGAAGGGTGAGGAAACTACGGGTATTGCACCATTAACCCCCTTTCCTAATGAAAAACAAAAAGAGAAAGCTGTTATCGAAACATCGAATGTTATAGCACCTGGCCTTTATAGGATTAGTCCCACTACTGCGTCTACCTTTACATCTAAAATATATAGGGCGATAGACAAAAGTAAGAAAGATACTCCAAACGAGTCTAGGAATGCTACTACAACATCTAAGGACAACAACATAAATTCTAATGAGTGTGCCTTACCTTCTACAGGAATCGGAAGCAACTCTAGGAGCAAGAGACAGTCTAGGCGCAATATCAAGAAACCTAGTGTCTCGCCTGTTTCTGAGAGTGCATGCAAGAAAGTAGAAGAACACCCTAGGAATTTACCGCTTTCCAAGAAGAAACATGTATCATCTAGTTGTAATGATAAGACTCCTGTTTCTAATGCATGTAATTCTTCTGATTGTTTAATGCAAAAGAAAACTTTGTCTGTAAATGCTTGTGATGATAATGTTTCTAATGATGAGAAAAAGAATGTTATGCCTGAACAGAAAAAGAATCCTTTAGTAACTAAGGCTAAGTCTAGATATATTCAAAGACTTATTGCAAAAGCTAGGAATACCACTAGCAGCCTATTGCCTAAGGATCACTCTAAGTTTTGTGCATGGAAACCAACGGGTAGAATGTTTACACTTAAGAATGGCACATTAGAAATAGTTCCCAATGCATCTAAGGAAACCAGTTCTAAGTGTAACTCACCTGTCTCATCTAACCCACTGGAACCAAATGTTAAACGGTTTCCATATACAAAATCCTCTGTTCTTTGCAGGTCATTGAAATTTGTCTTTGGATCGTCGACTCGGGTTGCTCCAAGCACATGACCGGGAATCTAAAGCTGCTGATCAATTTTGTGTGGCAGTTCATGGGGACTGTACGGTTTGGGAATGATCATGTTGCAGCTATTCTGGGTTATGGTGATCTACGGTTTGAGAATTACTTGCCACTCGGGTTTACTATGTCGAAGGGTTGGGACACAATTTGTTCTCAGTCGGACAGTTTTGTGATGCTGATTTAGAGGTTGCTTTTAGGAGAAACACTTGTTTTGTCAGGAATTTGGTGGGGAATGATCTCTTAATTGGGAATTGTGGCACCAATCTCTATGCTATTGACATAAACCAAATGGCCTCTTCATCTCCTATTTGTCTCATGACCAGGGCAGGCGAAACAAAATCCTGGTTGTGGCATAGACGTTTGTCCCATTTGAACTTTGACACGATCAACAAGCTTGCCAAAGACAACATCGTTTCCGGTCTTCCGAAATTTAAATACACCAAAGAACACCTATGTCCATCATGTGAGCAAGGCAAGAGAAAAAGGGCAACATATAAACCTAAACCCGTACCTAGTTTGGTTGATAGGTTGCATTTGCTGCACATGGACTTATGTGGCCCGATGAGAGTTCAAAGCATTAATGGGAAGAAGTATATTCTTGTAATTGTTGATGACTATTCAAGATATACATGGGTAAAGTTTTTGAGATCAAAGGACGAAGCACCAAGCACCATCATCACCTTTCTGAAGCGGATTCAAGTTCTACTTCAAGCTCCAGTTAGGATAGTTAGAACGGATAATGGCACGGAATTTGTCAATCAGGAGTTAAGAACATTCTTTGAAGAAACTGGTATTACTCACCAGACATCCGCTGTTAGAACTCCACAGCAGAATGGAGTACTTGAAAGAAGGAATAGAACCCTTGTAGAAGCTGCTCGCACTATGCTGATCTATTCCAGTGCTCCGTTATTCCTATGGGCTGATGCTGTTTCTACTGCTTGTTTTACTCAAAACCGATCCCTAATCCATCCAAGATTCAATAAAACCCCATATGAACTAATCAACAACCGAAAACCGGATATTTCTTATCTTCATGTATTTGGCGCTTTATGCTATCCAACAAATGACAGGGAAGATCTGGGAAAGTTGAAGGCTAAGGGTGATATTGGAATCTTCATTGGTTATTCTGAAAACTCGAGGGCATTCAGGGTGTATAATAGGAGAACAAAAAAGATAATGGAGACGATGAATGTGAAGTTTGATGAAATTTCACAAATGGCTTCTGAGAGACTCGCTCTAGAACCCGCGCTTAACCCGATGACTTCTGGACATATCAGTTCAGGACTCGCACCTCAAGAGCTCAATCAATTCATGTCGAACAACCCACAACTCAAGAACTGGATAATTTCTTTGAGTTCATGTACGATGAATACTATGGTGGCGCTTCGAAAAATGCATCTAACCAACATTCCGCTGCACCCACTCAACAACCACCACTACCACCACCTAATCCAGATGCATCCACAACATTCGAAGCCGGCGCACCAACTCCCTCAACATCAACATCATCTACATTTACTCCAGCAACTCCATTCATTGAAATTGTTCTACCAAGAATTGATGAGCAAGAACAAAATAATGTTGTGTTAGACGAAGAAGTCTTTGAAAACCCGTTTGGAACGGAATCTGGTTAATCATATTCCAGATTACATGAACCGACTAACACGCAGTCGTTCAGTCCAAGGTACCCTTCAACATTACAGTGGACAAAAGACCATCCGATTGAACAGGTTATTGGTGAACCCTCAAGACCAATTCAGACGAGAAAACAACTTCACACCGATTGCGACATGTGCATCTATGTCTGCTCAGTCAGTCTCATAGAACCTAAGAACATTCGGGAAGCAATGGCAGATAATGCCTGGATTGAAGCGATGCAGGAAGAACTTCTTCAATTTCAAATCCATGACACCTGGGATTTAGTTCCAAGACCAATTGACAAACTAGTCATTGATCTTAAGTGGTTATGGAAAAACAAAAAGGATGAAGAAATGACTGTGATTCGCAACAAGGCTCGTCTGGTGGCAAAGGGATTCAGACAAGAAGAAGGGATAGATTTTGAAAAGTCATTCGCACCGGTTGCAAGGCTTGAAGCAGTCAGGATTTTCTTAGCATATGCCGCTCACAAGAACATCACGGTTTATCAAATGGACATCAAGACGGCGTTCTTGAATGGAACTCTGAAAGAAGAAGTATATGTGAGTCAACCAGACGGTTTCATTGACAAAGATCATCCGGAATACGTCTACAAGCTAAAGAAAGCAATCTATGGTTTGAAACAAGCCCCACGGGCGTGGTATGACGAGTTATCATCTTTCTTGTTGTCAAATAATTTCACCAAAGGAACAATTGATCCAACCATGTTTACAAGAAAATACAAAAATGACATTTTTATTGTTCAGATTTATGTGGATGACATCATATTTGGGTCCACTAATCCGACACATTCAAAACATTTTGAAAATCTCATGAAAAGCAAATTCGAAATGTCCATGATGGGTGAATTAAAATTCTTTTTAGGCTTACAAATACATCAATCCCCACGTGGAATTTTTCTTAATCAGGCTAAATACACAATTGAGGTTTTGAAAAAACATGGAATGGATAATTGTGACTCTGTTGGTACTCCAATGGTCACTTCACCAAAAATTGGCGCTGACCTATATGGGAAACCCATGGATCCGAAGAAATATCGGAGCATGATTGGTTCTCTCATGTACTTAACTGCAAGCCGACCAGATATTCATTTTGCTGTTTGCTTACTTGCACGGTTTCAGGCAAGGCCTACCGAACTTCACCTCCAAGAGGTTAAACGGATCTTTCGATACCTTCGAAGAACCATTAACATGGGACTTTGGTATCCGAAATCCTTTGGATGAGAACACAACTCACAGATCTTTCGATACCTTCGTGTTGTGCTCAAGTCCTTTGGATGAGAACACAACTCACAGATTATGGTTTCTCTTTCAACCGCATACCTTTGTATTGCGATTCAAAAAGTGCCATAGCCATCTCGTGCTAACCCAGTGCAACACTCGAAGACCAAGCATATTAGAGTCCGCTACCACTTCATAAAAGAGCACGTTGAAGAGGGTACTGTTGAATTGTTTTTCGTGAAGACTGAATACCAGCTCGCCGATCTATTTACTAAAGCCCTCCCAAAAGAGCGGTTTGAAAACTTAGTTCGTCGAATTGGAATGCGAAGCCTAACTCCCGAAGAGTTAGAAAGTCTTCTCGAATCTTCTTGATTTATATCAAAAAGCTTCGCATGTACATATTTTTGTAAATATATACTTGTTAAAATCTATACTGTAAATATAGAAAAATTTCAAAAAGACATAAAAAATATAAAACTCAAAATCCAAAAATATTCTTCTCCGACATGTCTCTCGTATAATCGATATTCTGTACGTACTTAGAAATGTCATTCAACAATGATACGGGCATGTACAGATGCTTGAGCGAGAGTTACTTTTTATGTTTTTCTAAAACATGTCGTTTCTCAAATTTTTCTTCATTAAGGCTTTCGTGCATTTCAGTACGAAACCCGCGCTACATTGAATGACTTCTGATTATTTCCGATCAGAACTCGCAATGTTAATGGCGAAAAGCTAAAACCCGTGCGCACTTAATCAAAATTGTTTCAAAAGATTTTTCAAAGTCTTCTTATAAATTCTGTGCTCACAACGACTCCCTCAAAGACCTTTAAATGTTTTTAAACTCAAAAGTTTAACCATTTGCTATGATTAAGGGGGAGTAGAAAAAGAAAAATGTTCCATTTTTCATGCTAAAATCAGTCCGTCTCTCCACAAAAAGTTTCATTTTAATCTACTGTTTTCAAAAATACCATTTCATGCTATTTTTGAGGGGGAGATTAGGTGTTTATTATAAATATGGGGAGAGGACGTGATTAAAATGTGGTCTAAAAGAAGTTTTATCGTTTGAATCTCAAAAAGAGTTCTTCAAAAAGACTCAGCATGAACCCTCGAATTGACGAAACTATATGCCCGTTCTCGAAAAGACATGTCCTGGACGGGTAATAATTTCAAGCTGGCTTTCCTAGTGATGTAAGCGTGTCTCGCAAAGGACTTGTCTGAATAGAATGTACCAATTCGAGAGATGATCTTTGAATATGACCGGGACGGGTAATAACTTCAAGCTAGTCTAACTAGTGATGTAAGCGTGTCTCGCGAAGGTCGTGTTCATTGAAAGTCGATCATTTCAAATGTGCGAACTCTACCCAACATGTGCAATTTATTTAAAAAATGCATGAGCACATGTGAAGGGGGAGTGTTTCAAAAATGTAAAACTCTCGATGTGTTAACAAAATGTGTTTTCTCATAAACACGTTGAGAGATTTTCACAAGGTTTAATGGCATGTGACAAATAATCTAGGATAATCATGGTGTAATAAGGTGATTATGGTCAGGTTATGTCCAATGATCCGCCAGAACCGGAGGGATCTACCCAAGGACTATCCCAATAGCTTAGTATTAGAAGTCCTTAGGAAAGATTGAAAAAAGGAGTATAATGAGAAAGGAGAAAGAAGGGGTTGAAGAATGAAGAAGAAAAGTTTTTGTAAGGGTGAAAAGAAATAGCCCTTCATGAAAACTTAGGACAGAAACCGGGTCAATACATCTGCTATCGGTACTCACTAAGGTGATACTGGTATTGAAGACGAGACGTCATGGACCCAGTGACGCATTTGCACCACCCCTCCTATCCACTAAGATATCTCTTAAAAGATATTTGTTTCATTTCTCACGGAGATCAATGCATAATCTATCGACCTCTCACTCCGAGATGTGTTGATATTGAAAAGGTGGCACTCTGCTCCATGCCTCTGACGACCAAAACCAAAACGCACATAATTGAGTCTAGAGACATGAGATTCATCAAAGATCTCTTAGGAACACTTCCTATGCAATACACTTGTGTTCACTCAAAAGGATACAAGTTGTATGAGCCTTAATGAGATCCAAGGATCTTGCCTCACGACATGATGGCCGCTGGACGATTTATTGCTAACTGTCTTATGCAGGTACCGACGAAAGTTCATCCACCATCATCATCTACAACAACGACGCATCCGGACAGAAGAAGTAGATCAAGGCAGGATCGACCAAAAGGCGATTCTTTGAAGATCACAGTGCATGAAGGAACATTGAACGAAGAATATTATACATTGACACACGAAGTTCAAGACATCAAATACAAAAGACCATTCACGGGAGCATTATTGAAATGACCATCCCTTAGGGGGAGATTGTTAGCAATTAAATTAGTTAATTGCAAAAGTGATGGTCATTGTTTTATGTAAAACTCTTGTGTCAAGAGTAATATGTACTAAGTAGAGTGGGCTTGTAGCATTAGTGTTAGAAGTGCAAAGTGTATAAGTGTAGTGCAAATACAAAGCCCACACAAGGTCCATTTAAAGCCCATCCAAAGGCCCACTTTGGATTGGCTGTGTATTATATTTACCACACACACACACTCTGCAGTATGGTATGGTGTGTGTCTCATTTTTCAAACAGAAGAGTGTGTGTGTGTCCAAAGTACCACAAAGTCTCGGTTTGTTTATCTTCCAAAGATTAATAAACATTTGACTTGAAATCATTATATGATCCATCACATCTCTTGTTCTTAATGTATATGTTTGTCACCATCATTGTGTTTGTGTTTGTGTGGAGAAGAAGGTAGTGTTTTACAGTGTTACAAATTTCAGCAAGTGAAAAAACAATGTCTTAAAGGTGGCAAGTTGGCAACTTTTTAGTATTCATTGGAAACTATAAAAATAAGTGTAAAAACTATTTAATGCAGATGTATGCTATGTTATATGTATGTTCTGTGTTTACATAGCCTGCATATTGCTTATGATGTTTAGAATGCTTGAGGTAATCGAGACGAAAAGAGTTGAACCAGCGACTAAGATGATGGACCATAAGAGAAGTCCAGCATCTATTGAGTAGGGGAGTCTTACTTCTTTGTCACATTCATTTACTAAGGTTTATGGTCTGAGTGATTTACATTGCGCATTTTGAATATGTAAAGCTTTGTGTTTTTAACTTTGTTAATAGGAAAGAAAAGAGAAGGTTGGTGAAAGGGTAGCAGCCCTTCTGCAGCTTGTCTCACCATACGGAAAGGTACACTGAAACGATATAGAATAAATCAGTTATATCCCTTTCCATGTTAGTTTAAGGACGTATGATTGGTGTAATAAACTTTTGGTACCATTCTGCTTCATTAACACGTTAGTAAATGTGGAATCCAATAGTTTTCTAATATAAGATTTTTGACTGCAGGCCGATACTGCTTCAGTACTTCTTGAGGCAATGGAGTACATACAATTTCTTCACGATCAAGTAAACTCTACCACCATGGTCAATCAGCATTCTTCCTGATTGCAAGCATGTTGTTTTTAACATTGCACAAGTTCATACTTCTTCTTGAGGCCATGCTTTACATGTTTACGTCAACAACCAACTCATAGGTACATCTCTACTAAACATGTATCTACAACTGAATGACCTAAACTCGTACACATAATGCTGTCAACTTATGATTTGTACATAAATATATCAGGTTCGGCATTTGGAGGTCCAGAAAGTAGGAAAGTTAAAGTCACAGGAAATGCCAATTTATGAGCTGGAATGAACAAGATTTCACTACTTAGTGTCGCTGTCCTGAGAACAAGAGAAGCCCAAAAACCTAAGAATCTATTACTCCAATAGTACGACGTGATTTCCTACCCCCTAGAAATTATGTTACAAATTATGTTCTTTGTTCGGGGATAGTTAAATGGTGTTGTATTTTTTTGAATCCGTTTTGTTTGGTATCTTAAGATGATGATATTGTTGAACACATATGGTATCGGATTAATATTGTTAGTGTATTCTATTTGCAATGGAACAGATATTTCAAGAAAATATGGTTTCAATAATTTTTTTTTCTTCTGAAAATGAACCTAATAGATCGGTTCTTAGGTATTAACCGATCTATATGTTTCTATCATAAAGATCGGTTCACAACCGATCTATATGTGTTCCGCTCATAAAGATCACATTTGTATAGAGCGGTTCAAAACCGATCTATATGTGGGTTTTCCACCGATCTTTTGAACGTTTTTTGTAGTAGTGTTTGTGTACACATGCATACATACATACGTTTATGAGTTAAAAAGAAATAACACTTTTACGACAAGGAAGACCGATCTTGTACGTCTTTGAGAACTTCATATATATGGAGTTAAAACCCCACTAAGGCTTTCCACTTCAATGATGAGTTGGTCCAGTGGTTGGGACTTAGCTTGGTAACCGTGAGGTCTCAAGTTCAAACCCCACTAACGTCATCTTTGAGATATTTAGGAAGTCCCTCTATGAAGGTTTGGCTTGGGTATACTCAGGTCAAGTCTGAAGGGGCAGGGTTTACCTCTATTAATCGTCGTGCCTTCGGGCGGATTAGTAGAGGGTTTTCCCCCCTATCGGGTATTTGAATAAGGCTTTCCACTTCGAGGGAGCTCTCTAGCGTGGGCCCCGTTAAGACAACGTAAGCTAGACCTCCCACTATCAAAACGAAGTTCACCTTTCAAAAAAAATATATGGAGTTAAAATTTTATTCTTCTATATGCAATCAATAATATTCTTGTTACCTGCAAGATCTAGTTCTGTATATAACCTATTTCGGATTACTTGACTAATTATTATCAATGTCATTTAATTGACTATTTTTGTTTTGTAACAGCTAATCAATGTCATGTTATCTTGCAATTTTCTATAAATGTAAATTTGATGTTAAGAAACATGAAATCCTACCACCTGAAGTAAAGTTTGGACCCGATGCGACTGTTTTTTAAATATTGTGCACCTAAAACAGCATCAATTGTTTTTTGTGAACCGAGAGGACAAAAAACATGCTCAGCGTCAATTGTTTCAAGTGTGATCCACTATATAACATTTTTTCACACTCTTTTCCCATTTTGGTTATGCTCGACTGATCAACTGCTCGACTCCACCCATATTTTGACACGTGTCCCTTGCAAGTACAAGAGAGTTAGGTAGATATATTTTTTTATTTTTATAAAATTACATATATACCCTTATGCATTATTAATTATATTTTTCAATATACATCTGCTTTGTACTTACAAACTTGTACTCCACCTACGTCAACCATCTCTTTCATTATTTCACCACCGCCCATCCAGATTCCGACCACCACCATCCCCAGATTCCAACCACCACCATCTCTTTCATTATTTCAACTACTCAACCACTACTGCTTAACTGGTCAACCACCACTGCTTAACCGCTCAACCACCACTGCTTAACCGCTTAACCGCTCGACCACCACTACTCAAATGCTCAACCATCACTGCTCAAACGCTCAACCGCTCGACCACCATTACTCAACCGCTCCACCACCACTGCTGAACCGCTCAACCACCACTGCATAACCGCTTAACCGCTCGACCACCACTACTCAAACGCTCAACCATCACTGCTCAACCGCTCAACCACCATTACTCAACCGCTCAACCACCACTGTTCAACCTCTCGACCACCTCAAAATACTCTAAACATTTCCAAACCCACACAACTGTTATGCACATCATCAAAATACAAGATATATATACACAACGTTTTTAGCAAATACACAATATATATCATCAAAATAAAACCCAATAATAAGAACAACTACAACTCACCACTGTAAAGCTCATGAATAAGAATAGACAAATGATCTTTGATAAATGAATTGAATAGGAATAGACAAAATAAAAACATCCAAACCATCGTAAACACTACAAAAAAATAGGCTTTCAGAGACTGAATTTCTGGGGACTGATATATCAGTCGCTGATACGTAGCATCGGTAACTGAAACATCATTTACTGATACTTTTAAGGACTGACCTTTTATTGACTGATTGCAGCGACTAAAAATCAGTCCTCGATTCAGTGACCCCATATCTGAGACTAAATTTCAGTTACTAATATGCTTGTACAGGAAAAAAATTTGGAGGCAAATTTGTTAGTGACTGAAAAAGGGTGACAATTCAGTCCCTAGTACATGTGCATCATATCTAAGACTAAATTTCAGTTACAAATATATTTGCGCAATAAAAAATTTTGGCGGAAAATTTGTTAGTGACTGAATTATAGTCACAGTTCAGTCCCTAATACATGGATATCATAGCTAATACTAAGTTACAGTTACAAATATGTCTACACAATAAAAAGGTTTGGAGGGAAATTTTTTAGTGACTGAATTTCAGTCACAGCTGCGTCTCTATTACATGGACATCATACCTAAGACTAAAATTCAGTTACAAATATGTTTGCGCAATAAAAAAAGTTTGGAGGGAAATTTGTTAGTGACTGCATTTGAATCACAACTCAGTCCTTAATACATGGACATCATAGCTAAGACAAAAATGTATAAAAATCAATGTTGCAAAAATCGTGAATCGGTAGCCGGACGGTCGACCACCCTGCAGCGATTAATCGGCCAAGGCGGGATTAATCGGTGATTAATCGGATTGGCATTTTTTTGCATGTTTTGGGTATTTCTGGAGACCAAACTAAAGATCGTAACTGATTCCAAGCCTACTATGTTTTCAAACCTCAATAAAAGGCTCCAATTCTGATTATGAGGCTCATTGTGCGTTATAAGCGAAATAAACGATCCCCAAATTAAGTAGAATGCCTAAATTTTTATTTTTTTAAAGCTGACCGATTTGGCCGATTTTTGACTGATTTAGTGGCTGGTTTTTTGCCTAGACCGATTTTTTGGCCGATTTTCAAAATTCTACAAGGTATACGGCCGATTACCTTGCAATCGGCGATTAATCGGCCGAGTTGACCGATTTTTGCAACATTGATAAAAATAGATTAAAACGGATTAAAACGTTTAAAAACGGACAAAAACTTATAAAAACAGACGAAAACGTTTAAAATCAGACGAAAACGTATCAAAAAGGACGAAAACGTAAAAAATGGATGAAAACCTATAAAAATGGACGTAAACGTAAAAAAATGACTAAAACGGATGAAAACATATAAAAACGTTAAAATATAACAGACAAAAACTATTGAAAACATAAAAATACGGATGAAATCGTATACAAACGGACGAAAACAGATGAAAACATATAAAAACGTAAAAAAAGTGACTAAAATGGATGAAAACGTATAAAAACAATAAAAAACGGACGAAAACGTAAAAAAATGGACGAAAATGTAAAAAACGGACATAAACGTATAAAAACGTAAAAAAGGACGAAAATGTATAAAAACGGACGTAAACGTAAAAAACAGACGAAAACGTATAAAAACGGACAAAAACAGATAAACACTGACAAAAATGGACGAAAATGGATTACCGACAGAATATACGGTTCTATATATTGTAATGTACTACACTTGTTTTTAAGACCTACATATATTTGTATCGTTGTTAGTTATTGTAAGTTTGTATATAAACCTATTTACGGATTGC